>OY740778.1:42222182-42529404 GCA_963513935.1 Aphrophora alni
CTTATTTTCAGAAGTGGATTCTTCTTCTAGCGCATCTTTGGAGGATGTTGTCGATTCCATCGCACGGTATGTCTTAAGGGTGCTTTATCCTCGCCCGACACTAGTAAAACAGGAGAGCTCGCTACACTCAATATGAAATTACGAAATGTGTTGGATTTGTACTCCAATGTGGTTCACGTTAAAACATTGCCTGGTATTAAAACATGAAAAATTGTAGAAGTCCTCAAATGAAAAAATTGTAACCGTCAGGGTAATATAATTAACGCAATATAGGCTATATTTTTTTTTAATTATTATGATTTCAGCTAAGACAACACAACTAACTAGAGCATATTTTTCTGATATAACTAGTGTTCTTTTAAATTCTTCTAACGGGTTTCGGATATTCTTTATAAAATGATTTTCACCACCTTGACCTAACCTAACCATTATATAAGACGACTTTTTTAAGGGACGAAACAGTAAGTAAATAGCTTTTAATAATGTGTGTATCACAAACGCGTCAGCAGAAATAAGGACAAAACTTGGAATTATTGAAAATGTACAATCAAATTGATAACATTATGCACATATAATGAACTATGTTTATTAATAACTTTATGCAGATATAACGAACTATGTTTGATCTAAAGTAATAATTAAAATTTCTTTTATTTTGAATTACAATTTTATATACTTTTAAAATTTAAAAGTCTTTAAACTATACAATTAAAGCAATATGGATGCAACAAATACATTACAATTTTTTTTAAAATAATAATAATTTCTATTAGCGACATTTTCCCGTTACAAAAATAATGCGATTGTTTCTAAGCTGACAACAAAGGGATATAAGTTAACCTAGATTTCCACGGAAATATGTGGGACGTTTTATAAATGTCAGTTGATCTTGTCGCCAGTTGACCTAATCGAAGTCTGGAAACTAAATCTACTGCTTTATATGATGAAGTAAAGGATATAAATGATCCAAATATCAACATCTATGATTAACATCTTACTTTATATGATCAACTAATCAAATCATGTAAATACATTAATAGTTTATTACATCGATTTTATGTTGCTAAGGCGGTACAGTCTTATGTTTATAAAAATATGTAATATTCATGCTTTTGACTTACTATATAGGCAGTATAAGCAATGACTACGTAAATACTATAAGACACGACATGGCCATGTTAAATATTCTACGCTTATTCTTGAGTTGTCCAATACCCGCTAGGTCGCTCTGCTAGAGAATCTGAAGTTGATGTGACTGGCGCTAGGTGGCTCTACGGTCAAACAATGTTTCAGGCGGGTAAGAGAAAACGCACTGATGCCACATATGGGACCAGAGATGCGAGGGAAGGTCGAGAATCGCTTATCTCAGCGCACGAACTGACAACACTGACTATGCTGACGGAAGCAAGTGAGAAGGTTTGTGAGAGAGAGGTCAACAGTTGTACAGTCTCAACCAAGTGGGTTGCGTACAGTCAAGCACCTGCTGCTAGCGCTTTCTGATAGCTGTGTGTCAAACTTGTGACGAACAGCACCCGTAAAGCGTAGACTATTTCCCTATCCTATGTCGTGTCTTATAGTATTTATGTAGTCATTGGTATAAGTTAGTATTTGAAGAATTTTCGTGGTACATAGTCCCCTGACATACAGTTTTGGATATTTTTTATCTAATTCCGTTAAAAGAGTCCGAAGATACGCGTTGACTATTTTGACCTATTTCGAATATTGAAATTATTTTATTATATTTCCCAAGTTTTTTTTTTGATTTTTTCCAATAAAAAAGTGTAGAATATGTGTCATAAGGTCAAAAAATATATTATATATTTTTACATAACAGTTTCTTGATACTGTGTTTTTCTTAATTATTTTGATTGGCCCTGCAGCTTAAAAGGAATTAATTTGATCATCTTCTTTCTTTCAAGATTTCTTTGTATAATTTCTTCATTCCAAAAGCTAATTAATAGCAGTTGAATCCCCAGTGACCTCTCCTCTAGACAACAACTGAGTAATTGGACATATTTAAAACTCAACTTGAGTTTCATTTAAGGAATTAAAACCGGGTGCAATTTACATTGCAGAAGTTAATTTGCAAGATAAAAACTTTCTTTGTCTTAAGCAATCGTTTTTAACTGGATTTATTTCATCTACCTTCACAACCCTCTTTTTAACCCTTTTTTTCAACTGTAATGCACTGAAAGTTAAGTTCACAGTCTCTTTTGAGTACGCTTAAATATTTCCTGAATTTAATAAAATGTAAATTCTTGAATTAAATTTGAGATGGTTTTGTCTTTTAGTTTATTACCTCAACATTAAAGTGTTCGTATCATAAGATGAACAAGATATGTTTGTGTAGACTCATCTAAGACCTACAGATAAGCACAGTTCTCAAATATCATTCTTTTAAATCTGAAACTTTAATTATTCTCCTATGAGAAAAGAAGGAGTATATCAAAATTTAAAATTCCATTAAGTCCAAGATAAGTCAATTTATTAAATTCATATAATTAATTAAATAACTCCGAGCAGTGTACATTAAAATGCATTATTGTAAAGTGTATGTAATCGTGCCATTGTATTGGAGCCGGAGGTGTTAAATACAAGTATGTATATTAGATTTACACATTGTAAACTATATTTTTTATCATTTGCACTTTTATATGAATTTATCACTAAAAAATGTTCCGAAATTTAATTCACTATTATACTAAATAATTTCTTAAGTTGCTAATTTAAATCACTGCATGCGACTTTTTCTGATTATTGTGCTTTCTCCCTTATATATATATATATATATATATATATATATATATATATATATATATATATATATATATATATATATATAGTCATGGTAAAAAAAGAAGATCATATAAGTTGAAATTGTATATATTGTATAAATAATTATCCAGTTCTTGCGAGCAAAAATGAGTTGCGTTTCTTTTTAGTTTAAGTTTTTGATTTTAGAATGTAGGGGAAGTATAATTAAGTAATAAAATTTTTAATGTTCCTATTGACATTTTTATGAATATATCCGTATTTGTGCTTATATTACAAAAAAAAACAGAAAAATTATTTAACGGTTCTGCATAAATTATCTTAATAATAAATATATAAACATAAATCTATTAATTATAACAATCAATTTAAACAGAAGTAACATAGTTTGGGTTATGTTATTTTTTTATTAGGTTTTTAACAATATTTTTACAGAAGGTATAATAGAAAACTGTTATATACATTTTTATTGACTGAACTTGCATATATGAAAACAGACACATATACAAATGTATTGCAGACTATCCTGTAGTAATTGCTGTGGTGGTTAAACGTTTCTGAATGCTAAATGATAAGATGAGAAAAAATATCGGCTTAGAGCTATAAATAACTGCAGATAAGTAATGTTTGTTTCAAAACAAACAATTTACTACCGCGGACAGATAATGGCATAGATAACAAAGTTGTGGACAGATAACGGGATTGATAAAATAGTGGTGGACAGACAGCGGAATCGATAAAATAGTAAAGAGTTTGGTAAACGAGTGACTAGAGAATGTCCTGTCGGACCCAATTTATTGAATATATCTGGAAGCCAAAACCATCAAAGATCGTAAGTTGTTCAGTCAACGAGTGAAAATGAACAATATATATTAAATAATTCCCGAAATTGATCGAATCATTTTATTATCAATTTATTCCTAACTCTCCTTACAAACTTCGGGGTATTGTTCTTTGGATAAAAAGAAACCAAAAACCAGCAGTTTACACGTATAAGATTTTAACTAAAAACTTTTTTTAACACATCTACAAAATTGAACTTAATTTAGGTGCATTGTTGCTACTATCAGTTTCAGTGAGTAGGCTATGTTAAGTTTCATTATTCTAACCCAACTGGTTTCAAAATGGCAGCCATTTAGATTTTTAAATTTAAATAAATTTAAAAGTAGACCATTAAAAAAAACTTCTATTAGTTAATAAAACAAATCCATAGTTGCTGTTGATTTTAAAATTCGGTGAAAAATAGACAAGATTGGTAATTTCTTGTCCGGCCATTTCAAAATGTTGTCTGTTGTACTGCAATAAACAATTGGTTTAGTTTTTGATAATTTAATAACAAAATGGTTTGGTGATCTATTATTTTTAATAATAGTCTAACAGTTGATTTTTTAAAATTTCTACCATCATTAAATAACTACATTAATTCTCATATTTAATTTCATAAAAGACATTTTTGTACAACTACTAGAATTATATTTAATGTAACAGCAGATATTTCTTGTTGAAACTCCATATTCAAGGTTTAATAAAGCAAAAAGCTAAAGTTTCAAAATTATTTTAATAATAAAATGAGCTACAATTGTTTCGCCTTGCGGCATCATCGGGCAACTGATGATTTTGAAACTTTAGCTTTATTGCTTTATTTAATCTTTAATATTTATATAAGGACCTAACTTTATTGCTTTATTTAATCTTAAATATTTATCTAAGGGTCTAAACGTAAACGTGCTTCACTCGTGCCATACAAGTCGTAACGTAAATAGTGTTTCAATGGCAGCAGTCAAAGATAATCTTTGCTTATTGCCAACTCTAATATATTTTACTCAAAGGTTTGGGTGTTTAATCTTATTATTTCACTAAAATCTGAACGAAAACTATACAACCGATTTTAAGAAATAACTTATTTTTACCGATAATTCAAGGACTGACATTTTTTGTAAATATGGAGATCAATACTTTTTTTCTTTACAGTCCTTAATTGGATTAACTTAAGCAAAATTTTATCAAAATCAATCGAGTTAATTATGAAAAAAAAAAATTTCATCCTAAATACCCAAATTTTAAGTATTTAACGTACTAAATTTGAGCTGGATTTTCATTCGTAGTAAACTAACCAGATCTAGATTTAACCTAACAACAGCTGGACCACGTTGTTTTCAGTGTGTTATTTGACAGTGAAGAAATTCATTTTGTAACTTGAAAAGTGTCTTCCAAAATAAAATAAGATCTACTTGTTCGAATAAAATGTAAATATTTAACGATTTCATAATTTTTCATAGCAAAATCCGAGCCTGATATACATTAGATATTTACCAATTTTATAACATAAAATTTTATTCTCTTGATTTATTATGTATTGTATTGCAAACTAGGAATTCTACAAAATCGAGGCGAACCCAGTTTTTTACGCTTTAAAATGGTGTTGTCTCAAACTAGGTGAACTTGTCATTCATTTTGTTATAAGCTGAACATTTTAAACCATAAAACTGCGGTTAAAAAAACATTTCTGCCAAACAGTTTAATACGACTGGCATAATATAGAATAATCTACTGTAGGCCAGTCTGAATTATGTGGGACTACTTTTAAATTATTTGGATTAATAATGGAAAGGTTAAGATATTAAGATCATAAGTTTAAATACGAAACCTTATTAACCAAATAGCTAATTACCAAAACAGCGAAGTTTATAAATTAACATAACCGTTTTTTACATTGACAAAAATGTTATGTACTTGTATATCCAGACTAGATATATTATTCTTAAACTTTACTGTTAACCCTTTACAGTTTAAATTTAAAACAACTGAAAATATAAACCTGTACAATAATTAAAACCTAGGTAATAGTTTATTAACAAAACAATTAATTATAAAATATCCAAATAGCCTACTTACCAAAAACTACCATAGGTTTTCTTCTAAACACTAGACAAAGAATAAATAAACACTACACAATAACTGAACACAATTTACACACACAAACAACGGTTTTACACACACTTTACACATAAAATAAGACGCAACACTATTTAGAAGATTAAAATAAGAGAGTAGGAAAACTTAACCTTAAAATCACACCGGCCTACTACGACACACTAAATCAAACAACTATCAGTGAGGTCAGTAACAGTTGATTGTAGTAGATAAGAATATTGTGAAGGCATTGGTCAGGTAGGCCAACCGATAGATGTGACGTCATCATATTGCGTATTATTTAATGTATTAGGAAATAAGTTTAACAAAAACTTGGAACGACATAATTTAAAATTCTTAATTTGAATATTATTTTTCATCATACTCCACCGAAAGCAGCTGAGTTTCCCAATCTCAAATTTAGAGCAAGGAAAAACGATCAGCTGACTTACATTAGTCTAATTTAGTCTCGTGTTTGCCCACCAGTAGTGCCAATCACCAGGATGTTTCTTTCAATCGCATCAAAAAAAAACTGTTCGTAGGCCTAATGTAAACAATTCAGCTACTGAGAACACAACAAAAAATGACGAAAATCTTGAAACTGTAGACAGTGAAACTGATTTTACTAATAACGATATATTTGTAAACTCAGATGATGATGCTAATAAACCAACAAAGTCTCAAAAATAGTTAATACAAACATGACGATGTAAGTTCTTTACAGAATGGTCCAAAAATTACTTCACGCCTCAAATTTGTTTTCATTAGAAGTGTGAAGTGACTTTTAGGCCACTTTGTATTGCAATCATGGTACTTACCCAGCCTCATCCTACAATGTAACTGATCCTCTAATGTAATGCTCAAAAGTTGATTTCTTGAGCCTTCTAGGAAATGCCAAAAACTGAAATTCTCTTTTTTGTTGTAATGTAACCTCTATCTAGGCAAAATTTCTTGTTCGCTATCTCTCAAAAATGCCGGTTATCAGCTAAAAACAGCAAATGAAGGAGTATCGTACTAAAAAGTTAAATTATCTCAAAACCATTGCAATCGATGTCGATGAATGTTTTATGAAATGTAAAATCCTATATACGAAAAAAAGTAAATAGAATTTTTTCGTAAGTAGTTTTGTGAACACCTAAATCAACTCTTACCGTAGTCAAGTTTTGGTTTATCTAGCCTATGGTTTTATATAAAACGTTTTTGTAATATTTTCACCTTTTTATTTTTGTTAAAAATACTTCTAAACCGTATTTTGATCGAAACTGTCCGATTCCTCTAAAACTCTATTAATTATGACGGTTAAGATTCGTATATTTCAGTATTTTGGGGGGGGGAGTGAATATTGAACCAGTACTTCTTTCTAAAGCAGGAACATAGAAAACAAAATATGACGAAACTTGACTAGCAAAGTGGTTTAAATCGGACCCTACCTCTCTCTCTCTCTCTCTCTCTCTCTCTCTCTCTCTCTCTCTCTCTCTCTCTCTCTCTCTCTCTCTCTCTCTCTCTCTCTCTCTCTCTCTCTCTCTCTCTCTCTCTCTCTCTCTCTCTCTCTCTCTCTCTCTCTCTCTCTCTCTCTCTCTTTGATTGGAGAAACAAGAGAGAATTTCAAACTAATATAACAACTCATATTTTAAACACGCTCACGTAAAACCCACCGGTTATAAGTTAAAATGAACCATGGATTTCGTCTTGTGAAAAAATAAGTTTCTGAAAGAAATCTAACAAACTGGACTTCAAAAATAGAATGTGTGGTTGCCAAGTTTAAAGAAAGCGAGTACAAACAAAAGACTAATCAAATTAATGTATTTTCCTATCTCCATGGACGTCGACTTAGAAGGTCGAACATATCAAAATCTTCGAAGTGGTATCAATCATATTTTTTGTAAAAATGGAAGTTTTTGTTCGAAACCGAAGAACCTAATGTTTACATTTAGGCCTATAAAAGGATCTAAATGTAATCGTAAAGTCGCCTTTTATTGTACAAACAATCTAGGGGAAATGTTGGTTAATAATAAAGATAAAAAAGAAATGTTAGAAAATAGTGTAGTTTATAAAATATCTTGTCAAGATTGTGACTCTGAGTACATAGGTCAATCAGGTAGATCTATAAAAGTTAGGATTAAAGAACATATAAATAGCTGGAAACATGCCTATAGAAACTCTAACTTTGCTAACCACCTTTTAGTCTCAGGTCATAATTTTGATCCGAAATTGAATGTTAAACTCTTACATATAGAAAATAAAAGCAATAGATTAAATAATTTAGAATGTTTAGAAAAATATATATCTATTTCACATAGGCCTATTTTCAACTTAAATGACCAAATTGTATTAAATTCTTCACCCCTTCTAAAACCCATTCTTAACATAGTTCATCAACCTTCATCTACCTGCTAGGTCATTCACCCCTACCTTTCCCGATTTCTCTATTGTATTTCAGTTTCCTGTTACTTGTGTATGTATAAATAGTTGTCAATACCTGTTAATGATCAGTTGCCCGATGATGCTGTAAGGCTAAACAATTGTAGGTCATTTATATTATTAAAATATTTTATAACTTTAGCTTTTTTGTTTTTTATTATCCTTGAATATGGAGTTTCAATAAGAAATATCTGCTGTTACATTAAAATTGAGTAAAACAATTGACGAAATTTGCTCTATTAAAATAAAAAGTCAATATGAGATAAGAGAAGAAAGAAATAAACATAAAGATAATGAAGGAGTTCATGAAAGAAATTAAAAGAAAGGGAGATAATGAAATACGTAATAGATAGAGAAACATAGTGAATGAAAAAGAGGGTTTTTTTGGGTTTTTCCATCATTAACAATTTGTTATATTTATATTACAACTAAGTACAAACTTATCAAGTAATTTATCTTTCGCAATATATCTTCCCAATAAACCAGTAGCTCGTGAAAATTATTCCAGGATCTGTACTCATCAGACAGATCCACTCGTCATTGACACTCTAAGTCACAAGGTTTTGTCCTCTTCAGTCTGTGCTGATCCTGACTAGCGCTGAGGAGCGGCAACACTTCTACAAAAAGACAAGTTGAATAAAGAAGAGAAAACCACAGAGAGATATATAAATTTAGAGATATAGTAGAATTATTTTAAAAAATATCTGTTGTGTGCAAAATATTAACCCATCATACCAAGGTCACACTTAGTACAAAATTAAATAAAATAATCAAATTTTAAATCACATCATATATAAATCTCTTCATATTAAAGGGCAACGTTCTCTGTCTGATTTTTTCAGGCAATGTTTAATTCTTGAATGAAAGTACTTGGCTAAAATAAATACATTCTACGATATCAAGATGTTTCCTAAAAGTAACTTTCTTTTATTAATAAAGTTCATTTACGACATTATTTGCTTTAATTTTAAGTATTTTGAACATGAATGCGAACCCATAAACTATCAGTAAAAGACAATTAAAAGTGACGAAACTGTTTTCCTCATATTATCTACAGTACAGATAGATATGCAGAGGCAAATAAAATACAAAATTCTGTTTAGTAACGAAAAGCATCAAAATTTAAAGGCGTTGGATTTTTTTTTTTTTTTTTTTTAAGACCAAATTGTGGATGTAGAATTATATTCTCCAGAACTATTACAGAAAACTAAAGTAAATAAATATGACAAACTTGAAACATAAATATATATGCAAACATTTTCAGACGTTATGTAAAAATTAACTGATCAAGATACAAAAAATGTCAATACTAAAATTATAAGCAACGAAGATATAATCCTTTCATTTCTACTCAATATTTCTAAACAACTTAAAACTAAATCATTAGGTAAAAATAAGATAACAACTCAATACTAGCAAACTGTTGGAAATATTGAGACAAATCTCTTGATACAAATAAAACAATTCTGAGTGATATATGCCTTGGAAGAACTCATTCACTAATGAACTTCAATAAATTCTTCCAGAGAATTAATATTTGTCACAGAGAAATGTTATTCAGAACAATAAGTTAAGACTTGATATATTTGTTATTCTAAACCACGGAAATGTAAGAAACAAGATGGCATCTGTTACTGTCATGCTCATAACGAATCCATATAACAAAACATCCGTCTGGTTGTAACTAGTTATAACAGTTGTAACTGTGAAATATTAACTGTTGTGACACATAAGTTATGCTCAAGATGTCAAAACGATTATTTAAAACTGTGTTAAAAACATATTGAATAATTTTATTATTTTACAAAATTAAATGATATCTATTTATACCATTATTTCTGTGTCTAGTATATATAAATCTAAACGAATTATTCTTAATTTATTAAACCTTCTTATAACATATACATCTACAGTATATATTATACTGTCATGTTGGATTATAGAATTCTAATTTTAACACGATTTTATTTCATTCCTTTGTAGAGACTGATTATATTGAAAACCAACTTAATACAATGTTTAATTATATACTTATGTCGTCTATAAATAAAGTAATGATGTAATTTCTAAGTGCATATACAGGGTGTTCGAAAAATGTGGGGCAATAATTTACGTAGTGACAAATTATCAATTCATAAATATTATTTTATTTTCAAACATGTATAAAATGAACACTTTTTAAAGAAACACAACTTTTGTGATTTAATTATGTTTGTTACAGTTTTAACATTGTTTAAATGGAGAAAACTGTAGGTATAGCAAAGAAGACATTAATTTCTCTGTTATTCTTAGTCCAAAATAAGCTTAATAAGATATCGTTGGAATTTCCATAAAACTTACTACATTTTATGTATCTTGCAATTTTTTTATAAAATTAACGGTTTTCGTGAAATTTGCCGTCAAATATTTAAAATAGCCGCCATTTTAAAACGGTTAAAAAATTTTCTATTCATATTTTGCACAAAGATAGCGGCCAATAAGATGAACATTTGTGCAGAATTTCGACGCTGTAACTCTAACCGTTAAGGAGTTATGAATTATTTTGTAAAAAAACACATACAGACAGACAGACGCTAAACTAAACGAGATAAGACATATGACATTATAAACTTTTATGCTTAATTTGACCTAAGGAATCACTACGTAAATTATTGCTCCACATTTTTCGAACACCCTGTATAGTCTTCCGTTACCGCTTTAAATAGTCTGAAAGCATATACTTCACAACATCGACTGAAATAATTGCACAGCAGTTATTCTATTTGTAAAACTGTGAAGATATTCTCTTAAGCGTTTAAATCTAGTCAGAACCTATCTGAAATAGTTAAAGCTTGCCTGTGTAAAATAGTGAATTTATTGGAAATATTTCTTGAAATGACGTGACAAATCTTTATTTCGTTTAGACCGTAATCTTGGCGGTATAAACTCTAATCAAATAAATTCTCACCCCTTCTTAAATAAAATATTTTAAAGAAATTTCAAATACTTTAACAGGGTAAATAATAACTCACATGTGAAATTTCACAAATCAACATATATTGTGACAGCTCTTTGGCAAATAAGCATCATCAGAAAACTATGAACTAAAATTTACAAAATCCAACTTGAGTACTAAGAAAGTGGGGTTATTGCAGGGTTAACCAATGCAAATATCTGGCCAGTTCGATCATTCAACTTAAGATGTTTTCGTTTTAACTAACGGTCTTACATTTTGAAAGTAAATGTCACTCCAACATTCTGGATTCAACTAACGCATAATATATTTTGTTAATCATCCATAAAAGACATATTTCTTAATAGATAGGACAAACAACTTCTTCATCTTCATGGTGCGTGCATCCAGCCTCAGGTAATATCGACCGCACGGTGTCTCTCATACACATAGATAGCCAGTATCCAGTAGGTGGGATCAGTCAGAATTCGTCCAAGAGTGCAATTAGGTTGGAGTCTTCTCCTCAGCTCATCTCTGACATCCGATCTGATGATGCAATCAAGGAGGATGTGTTGTAGGGTTTCTTCGTCTATCTGACATACAAGCCACAGGGGCGACTCAGCAAGTTGGAAACGAAAAAGATAGGACTGTGTTACAATTAGTCCTGTTCTAGCTCTTGAGGCGAATGTTAACACGGACCTGGGCAAGTTCTTGTAGATGACAGTGTTGTTTGGTTCTTTGAGGAGTCCGTAAAGATGGCGACCCGTCAGTTCATCCCTCCACTGCTCCACCCACTCATCAGCTTTCTCATTTCCCTGAAGTCCGCAATGACTCGGGGGTGAGGGGGTGAGCTGGTTGGTCCTCGTCCTGCCCCTGGATAGTTGAATTCGTCAAATACAGTGAACTGAACGCCAGCAGTAGCTGCTCTTTTGAGTACAGCCTTCTCAAACATCATGGATAGGACAAACAAGACATGCAAATAACTGATTGTTCAATTTATCAACGTTCATTTCAAAGTTTAGTCTCTTATTAAACAAATTAATATAGAAGTAACAATCAGAATAAATCAAATTCATTGGAAGAGAGTAAAGAAAAATATTGAAGAAAATGGTTGGTAAAAGGAGAACAGAGTTTTTGAAATAAAATATAGTTATAACGGATCATAGACAAACTGAAAATAAACTAAAGAAAGGATCTGTTAATAGAAAAGAAATATTTAAATTACACACTACACCTATTAAAAGAAAAGTATATCAAAAAAAATTTTAAAGTCTATGAAATTACTACATATTTATGATGTTTTTATAAAGGGAGAAGATTATACATATTTGAAAAATATAGAAATATTTAGATTAAAATTATCATTAACAAACGAGGTTTAAAAATGTTTGATTTTTTTTATCATGGGAAATTTAATATTAGATGTATGTGTGTGAATAAATAATTGAATGGCGTACAAAGTTTCGAGATCATGAAGATTAATAGTATAGATAGTTTTTTAATTTACATCCTTATAAATAGGACGTACAGGCAACTAGACTGATCAAAACACGACGTTTCGGGAATAAGAATCAATTCCCGTTATCAAGTGACGAAACTAAAGAAACATGAAACTATAAACTAAGCCTATGTAAGAAGTAAAATTAAATAAGAATACCACCAACCTTAATATCTAAGTATGCATCTCAGAGCTGAAACTGAGAAGTCAAAAAACACAATCAAGGTAACACTCAACTAACGACAAATACGTGTTGTATCAAAGATAAAGCAACAAGTGACGTGGTCCAGAAGTCATTTGATTTCAAACGTACAAATGATGGCAAATGTCCGAAAAATGTATAATAATAAAATTGATCTTTCATCGTTAACAAATAACTTCAAACAGAGAATAGACTGATCAGTTACAGGATTTCATTTTTTTAATTATTTTAATATTATTTGGTTACTTGAGATAACCAATCGCCACAGCAATGTTCTTTCCTTCTCTCGCTAGGCAAGGCAATATAAAGAAGGTGTTACAGAACACTGCCATATATATAATTATATATATATATATATATATATATATATATATTATTGCAAGATGAACTTGTAACTCTTAAAATGAAGAAGGAATGTTTCAAACATATAAACAAGGCTAATACTAACATATACAACTGAAGAAAAACAGCAATTCTAAGAACTTTATAATGAGACTTGAAATGGAAAAACGTTGGAATGAGTTAAGTACAATACATACAATTAGGCATTCAGTGGGTGGCAACCAATATGTAATGAAATTGAGAAGTGTTGTAGGAATCTATATAACACAACAGTTACTCCCATGCATTTTTATTATAAATTAATGTAATATTATAACATAATACTATTAAATTGATAACCCATTTTTAATAAGTTTTTTTTTACAATTTTTAGGTACACACAAAATATATTTGTATTATTAGCTCTAATTGAAACAAATCAAAGTATAATAATTGTAATTATAAGTTTAATTTCTTCACATTCATTTCTAACAGAGTTTATCCTCTTTTTCACAGTTACCCAAGTGTTTATTTAACTCCGTTTCAATTATAATTTCCCATCATTTATTTAGGAAAATATAAATAAATTTCGATACTATATTTTCGACACTTCTTGAATTTTGAGTTATTTACTTATAAATTCGTATTTCAAAAAGTCTTGTATTATTTTTGTCTTCTTTGTATATGACGCATTATTCTTGAACTCTTCATATATAATGACTATTCTTAATACAACTACAGTTTTATAAAACAAACAAGTTATTTCTATAATCTCTTTTGTTTAAACACTTTAAAAACAAATAATTACATTTTTAAATCTCACGCCATGGTTATTTGATTATGAGTACTCTTCGGATACAATTTTATTGACGTTAAGTCAAATTTTATTTTGTTTAAAAATTGATTATAATATAAAAACATTGTATTGACTTCATGAACAACAAAATTTTAGAAACATTGTACAATATCGAATCAAGATTGTAAATACTGAAATAAAGTCAATCATGTAGAAAACTTTAACTGAAAAGAGGCGGAAATACCCCTCTGCAACTCTTGTTAGGGAGTCTTTTGATATATATATATATTGTGTGTGACTACAATCTAAACAATTTAGTTTTGTTTTTGCAAATGGTGTATCATTGCGGTACTGATAGTATACTTTTTTATAAACTACTATTTATTTTGATAAAATTTTCCGTAATATAGCAGGTAAATTTAAAGGAATTAATCTTATTAAGTACTACAAATGGGATGATTAATTTATAATAGAGTAAATATGAAGTTAGAATAAGTAACTATATTTAGGTTAATCGTGTAAACATGATAGACTTGTAACAATTTACACAAATGAAGGAACAAATGAAGCCCTTTTTAAAAAGTATAATGTAAGTAAAATACAAAAATAACATATATTTTTTTACAAAATATATACATAATTAAAACACAGTGCAACAAGAAAATATGTTTCAGAACTCCAAAACACATTACAACAATATAAATACTTAATTGAAGAGGGTACTTTTAAGGGTAAATAAAAATAAATGTTTGCTTTTTTTGTTCTAAATTTCTTTATTTTAAACTAATTAAGAAAATGTATAACCGTTTATACGTTGGACCCACCTTTATATAGGGATCCACCTTTATTTAGGGATCCGCCTTTATATGGGGATCTACCTTTATATGGGGATCCACCTTTATATGAGGATCACAATTAAAAGAGTAGGATCACACAATACCTTGGTCACGTAGGAAGTAATCTTTTATAATGATTCTACTCTCAACATCTGTTGACGTGCTTTTTGGTTGTTTCTTTTGCTTTTCATTTATTACTAAATACTTTTTTCTTTATTAAAATATATCTTCTGTTTGAAATTCACATGGTTTTCAATTATTTAAATTGTTGTTTTAGGCATATTATTAATAAGCATCCAATGAATGGTGTCTGTACTTTTAAATTTAACACTTCCATAAAAATAATGTTTTCAGAAATGGATGATAATAATTAACCCCATCACTTCCGCTCAAGCCAATCACCGTTTAAATATAGTGGGCTCTCTCTTTCCTATACTACAAGTTAGGAAAATATAAGCTCTTCCGAATGAACTTTGTGTTCATCAGAGAGGTGACACCTTTAGCTACTCTCCGAACAAAATATTTTGGAATATTTACATTTTTTACTATATATGAATGGTAAAATATTCCTATTCTAGCTGAATCAATTAAAATAGTAGTTTCATAAAGTATGACTAAATATGATTCTGATGTTGTGCTAACCTATATTATAAACCACGTTTTAATCAAGGAACAAAATTGTTTTAAATTCAACAAATACAATCTAAGGGAAATGTACGAAAAATATTGATTAAACATAACATTTAAATAGGTTGCCTCCTAAATAATTCTGATTTAATATTTTAAAATAAATAATGAACCTTCCGAAATCTTGAGTCTAAATCTGTAAAAAATAAATAAATAAATATAAGTCTACTGGTAAAATATGTATAATGTTTTTTTTTTAATGAACATTTTTTGCAATTTAAATTTAATACTACTCATATTAAAGTATTTGTTTTCGGTTAGTTTTCTAAGTTTCTCCAAAAAAAAATATAATTCTAGTTGTGTAAAAGATGGATTGTAGATTGTCTGAGATTTGGTGTTGGTTTCGCAGGAGTTCCACTGTTAGATCAATTGGAAACTATGGAAGTGTACAAGATTCAATTGCTCTGTGTGAATCATTGAAGTAACAAGGCAGCAGCAAAAATAGGTGCAAGAGCAAGGTGACAAATGCCAGAGAAGGTGAGAATTAGATCAATCCGGACATTGGATTCGCAGATTATTTCCAAGTTTGGCAAAATAGACGGAGAAAGACACGTAGAGAAAAAATTTTATCTCACACAGGCTCTAAATGGGTTAATAAGTAGGAAGCCTAACATCTATCCTGGGACTCTATCCAGTCATATATATTCTCAACAGCTATTATTGTAATTTCAACAAATTTTCATTAAAAATATAAAATAAAAATATAAAACTGTTATTTGTAAATATATATTTACCTCAAATGGATTTAACGTATAATAAATCTCACAAAGCAAGTTGCAAATCACCCCCTCCCTCCATCTTCGTTTCTTTCATGTTGAAGAGAGACTTCACAGTTCATTGATTCTCAGAGGATTTCATAGCTGAGTAACTACATCCTTTCTTATTCCATTATTTAAGAAGCACAGTAGTTTTGTTTTGATACAATAAAGATGATATTTATTTTAACAATTATTTTTAGAATGTTTTTAACTATTGTTACTAAAATATAGAGTTTTATGTAAAATTAAGATAATTTAATATTACCGGTACGTTATCAACAGTTACAAATATTTAAAACAACACTTTTATTAAATTTAATTTATTAATTTTTCCGCTTATACGATTTTTTACTTAGCAGGTATTGAAAATACAATAAAATTTCAAGTGAAAAATATACGACCTAGACTGGGAATCGAACCCAGGACCTTTGGCTTTACGCGCCAATGCTCTACCAACTGAGCTATCCTAATCGCCTTGTGCTGGGAAGCGACTAGGATAGCTCAGTTGGTAGAGCATTGGCGCGTAAAGCCAAAGGTCCTGGGTTCGATTCCCAGTCTAGGTCGTATATTTTTCACTTGAAATTTTATTGTATTTTCAACACTTTTATATTATACTGTGGTTACGCCAATACAACTTTACGTTTTTTTATTGTTATACACAAAATAAAGATAATTTAGGTTACATACACAATTCTTATCTATTTCTCTACATAATTTTCTGCCACTTAAGGCACTTGGCATATTGATGTACTAGTTTTTGATACGCATATCTTAAATCACCGCCGCCTGCGAGTTACCCAAGAGTTGACACTGACCATAGACGCCTAGTCGGTTTCAAGCCGCTGTGGCCTTATTCATTTTTCATGTTAAAACAAATTCTAATCACCAGGAGCCAAATCAGGACTATATGGAGGATTACGAAACAGCTGTCTTTTTGAAACTGTAGAATAAGTCTTGTGTGTATGCAACAGTATGCAAACGAACTGTGTATTGCAATATAAAACAAACAAACAATAAAAAATACAAGCCACCAATATCTCACTTAGTTTCTTCTGAATAGCTCATCTGAACTTTATTATAAAGTCACAATAAACTGTGGAATTTATTGTGGTGTAGCGTTCCATTACATTGACTAGGGGTACACGTTTTCTGTAAAAAAGATAGTTGCCGTGAGTTTCTTGTACTATTATGATTACGACATATAAGTCAATTAATTATTTGTAAACTACTATAAGTTTAACACTTACTAGATTTCTATGTTTGAAATTAGTCAACAATGACTAACCGCGTTGCTATTGGAACAAATAAAAATAACAGCTGATGTATTTATAAATCCCAATTATGTCTGCATAAAAATAAAAAGTTTTTCTCGGGGATTGGACAATAAATAACGAAACTACAAAAATTTTAAGTTTTAACTTACTTTTAAAACTACCTATATTATAAGCTTAAAGTATTATATTTTTTAATTATTCAAATTAGAGCCATAAATGCTAAAAGTGGATCAATAAATAAAGCATAAAAAGACCTAAATAATTACTGTAAAAACCTAACATGTTAAGCTTTTAAAAATTGTATATTTATAATGTTGTAGCCCCTAATCGAATAGATACTAAATGTATATATATGAAGTAAACTAAGGTTAATAGAGAACAAATGAGCAGTGAAACAGTGTGGTTGTAAACGTTGGATAGTTTGTGAAATAGATTCAAAATATAATGATGGTCAAAGGTATGAAATAACGGAAGTGTTCTACAGTTGAAAATACATGACAAAGCACAACCAACAGCTCAACAGACAAAAACAACACGCATGCGCAGATTACTTGAATCATAATTTTCGTAGGCTTGCGATTTCTCACCCATTACCTAAAATTGGGCTATTTAATCAGATTAGCGAAATAAAGATTCATGTAGTTCGAGTAACTGCCACGTTTGTCTTACCGCGTTGGTGTCAATTTGGGAATTTTTTTTTCACTCCCGCAGAGCCAAATATTATAATTTCTTGGAGACTGGAGTCAGATACTCTTTGTAATAAATCCAATATGGATCGAGATGTAGTAGACTTTTTAATATTAAATTTAAAATATTTTATTTTGTATCCCTATTCTATTCATTAATTTTATTTCGTCTTTTGTATCATATTTAAATATTTTATTTACAATTATTAATTTTAATATTAATAAAACATGTAAAGTTGGAAACGTGAATTTGCTTTGCTACGAACTTTAGTTTAATAACTTATTAGTTTCAAAACTTGAAGTCAAAAGTTCAGAGACGAGGGAAAATTGAACTTTATTGTCCTACTTATTACTTTTCTTTGTAGAGTTGGTTCCACTCAAGGGTTCGATATAGTGAATACAGGTTTAGAAATCATGTGGGATCCTAGGTGGATTTACACCTTTATTCACCTAGTCTTGGATTAGTTCCCTCTCTTTCATCTTTCCTATCAAAACACTTTTAACAATTTTTTGTTCACTTTCCTGACACTATTATAATATTCGTCGGCTAAAGGCGAAGAGCTAAAGTGATGATGACAGGTGTTTCTCCTTTAAACAATAAACATACAGTTAGTTAAATTCTTCTAGTTGTCAAATATACAAACAAGGGTATGGCAATAATATTGAGATAACAGATCAACTGTTGTTTGTTACATATGTCTTCTTATTTCCCACATATGTCTCGAATAGGGAAATTTATGTGAAGGGGTAAAAAAAACCCCGTTATTTATGTTTAACGGAAACATGCGTTTTCAATCCTTCTGCATCTTAAAAAGTGGTTGAGAAAATTATATCTATAGTCCAACACATGGACCCGTTTTAATAAAATTTAACAATATAAAATTGAAATGTTTGTTTTTATTATTTTTATTGTTTCAAAAAAATTTGTTTTTAATTTTCAAAATATGGACATTATAATATTGGATAGGATGTTATAATATTTCATATTAATATGTTGGGTAGGATGAACATAAAGACCTCTAGTTTGCGCCATTATTCTTATTTGTAAAAGGCCTTTAAAATGAGGTATCACACAATAGGGGTTGCTATTTAAAATTCTTGACTTACCCCCAAACTACCCCATTTTTAGGGTAAGGGTTGAAAATCTTGATACTTCAAAACACTCCTCCTTTGGTTATCTAAACTTTCCCCAAAGCAAATCTGTCTATTTCCATTAATAAAAAAAATAAGAGGGGGTGGGATTTTTTGGACACATGGTATAAATATTGTTTATAATTGTCTACAAAATCCAAGAAGTCGTCCAAGGTTGATTTACACATTTATACTGACAACTACTAAACTGATATATTTGGCGACGGATAGTCTTATTGTTTAGAATCTCAATTGTAATAAGTGTGTGTGAAAGTTTGTGCAATGTTTTTGTATCCTTTAAGGACGACGTATCTAATATTCACTAATCGCTTCTCGGCCTCTTGGCTAAGATCAAAGTGTAGAAGATTCGTCGGTGCAGAAGGACCGTCCTACGGGCTGCTGCAGGGACTGCAGTGCCGCCGGACATGCATCACGCAAGTCGGTGGCTGCAAGCTGTTCGCCGCTACGCCAACCCACCGCCGAGGGGCCATCACCAGGTCCGGGCGGATGCCTCCTTTTAGACGGACATTCCCCCGGTGCTGCTCGGCCCATCTACGAGCAGCGAAGTGAAGGCTGTTCCGCTGCCTGCTGCCACCAAAGCTACAACACCTGCTCCTCCTGGAAAAGTCAAAACGAAGAAAAAGCGAGATTCGCAGTTCCAGGATGACGAATCCATCCCACCCGAGATTAGACGGGTGGAAGGACGGCGTCGATGGAAGGTAGCTCCAGAGGGGGTAAAGGAGCTTAAAGCAAAATACCCCTTCTTTCAAGATCAGAGCTGGTCGTGGAGAGAAGACGCATTCCACGATGGCGATTATAAGGATGAGGGAGTTCTACCCGAGCTCATGCAATTAAACATGGCCCGGGGAGAGCTCCCTGCAGAATATACCATCCAACCTCCCAGTCTCAGAGCTTCAAGCATACTCATCGGAGACTGGGAGGACCTCATGGAGGAGAAGGAGGCAGAATTAAGATCCCAGAGACGCTGACGGAATAAGAAAAACAAATGACACAGGGAGCGGAAGCAAAAACTACAAGAGCCTTCACCCTAATATTAAAAATGTTATGTAATTTGTAAAATTAAAATGTACTTTTAAATTAAATGTAAAATCTGTTGTTTGTAAAAATTTCTTGTAAAATGGTCCCAATCTCAATTGTAAATAAGTGTGTGAGAAAGTTTGTGCAATGTTTTTGTATCCTTTAAAGGATGACGTATCTAATATTCACTAATCAATAATATACTTGGATTAAATAAATAACGATGTACGTTTATATTGCACAAACATTAAACAGATTATTATCTAATACTTTCTTCTAAACAGAACATAAAACATATATATTTTATTTTTTATAATTTTCAATATTCAGCTTCAGATGTCAATACGCTGACAACGCAACTGGTGAAGGAAATGTTACTGAGCGATTTGTTGATGATGTATTCACAGAAAATGCCAATAATGTTGACTCAACACTTGACACATTGTAACTTGTTATTTTATAGATTTTACAAATATATTTTACAACTACATTGTTCCTTACAATGTATCTTTTAATAAACCTTATTTTAATTTTAGTTTATAATTGTTATGTCAATGAACAATGAAGTATTTATTTTTGTGTTGAATGTTTAAAAAGTATTGTATGGAATACTTAAACTTACTAATTAATTGTGTCACCCTACGGCCTCTCCTCAGCTGCTTCTCTTCCACCAGCCTCCAGTTTACTCTCTTGGTATTCACGACCTATTGAATTTTAAAATTCCAATATTTTCGTAGTCTTCCATAAATATTCATTAATTTTATATTTTTTTAGTGATCTTCTAGGCATTCAGTTTTTCTACATTTTCAGTTATATGCACATCTATTTATTTTATATGGAGTATTTGTTTTACAAACTGGAAGAGAGGATCTGATGGTCCTACATTCATCCTTTAAAATAGTGCCAAAAATCAACAATCAATCAATGGATCGAAATAGAAATTAATTTCAATTTTTTGTATTTAATTTTAGATAATGATTTTTCTTTATTGAACAATCTACGTTTAAAAACTGCATCAAATTATTTTATCTATATTGTTTCTAACATTTAAAAATCTCATCAATTTATTAATTAAGTTTTATCATTAGGGATTTGCATTTACCAATGACAAAAATTTCCACCCTTAACGATCACAGTTCTTATTTCTTTGAAGGGAACTTAATTCTTCCACAGCTAAAGAAAATAAACTGCCAAAGTTTTATTTTACTACTCAAAGCACTAATGTCAAACTTTGTTTTCCAAAAGAAGTAAATTTCTTCAGTAGAATATATAGAGGGAAAGAGCTAATGAGCTAATAACACTTTGACAATGCCTTCTTCTTTTGTAGCTACCTGGTGGTAGTACAACTTTTTTTTAATTTAATCGCTATTTGATTTTGTGTTTCAGAATTTTCTAAGACATGTAAATGTATGTACAGGGTGTTTAAAAATGAAAAACTTCAAGAGGTGATAACGGGCATGAAAAGAAAAAAACAAGTTTTTTGAACGTATATCCTTAAACGTTTCCATTTCCGCCTGTCCGACAATTTGTATGTTTTAATAACAAGGTGTAACTCCAGAATTATTAGAGATATCAACTCCACATTTCGCAAACGTTTTATACTATTACTTTGTAGATTTAAAGAAATACTGTAATTTTATACTAAGCTGTTTCAAAACTGCAGCAATCAGGCTAAATATTTTTAAAGGAAAAGTACAGATAAAAATGGCCGATATCACTATTTATCTCTGTTCTTTCTGGACTTACATTTTTTTGTTTATAAAACACAAAATAGTAGACAGTTGAAAAATAAGCCTTTTAGGATATATGTTTGTATAGTCTTTTTTTTTTTTTGAAGTCTTTCTAATTTGGTAATCACCTTTTCTTTCTGTTCTTATTTGAAATAATTATGTAGGTATTAACATAAAATAGTAGAAATTATGTCAAAATAATTAATCACATACAGGATACTCTTTATGTAGTAGCACACACTCATAATATCAAACACTTTGTATAACGTTACTTCTTTACGTTTCTGCTTCGAATCTCCTCTGGCACAACCTCTTCTATTCCCGAAAATCTCTCCACGCCTGCTCCTCACTACCGAGTGTGATTTGTTATTTTATGGAATGTATAGTGTGTGATTATGTTAGGTTTTTGTACTTAGTGTAAATATCACGTTATTGTTAAAATCACTATTTTATTTTATTTTTGTAGTTTTTTTAGTATTTGTTGAAGTTTTTACTTTGAATTGTATTTTAATGGGTCTTATTTTGTATTTTCATTATCGTTTTGTTTAAATTGTGTTCTTATTTGTTTTATTTTTTATTATATTTTGTCTAAAATAAGCAATTTATTATTATGTATTGTGGGGTTAAGTGGAATAGTGGGACTACTGGTGTATTTATTCCCCAGCCTCATATCCTTCTAAATTGAACTATCCATCTTGTTGGTGGTTTTCCCATAAATAGTTTTTCTTTTATATTCCCTCTAGTGCTCCTTCAAGCATTTGTATATTTCCCATCCTCAATACGTCCCTACACAATTACAAATGTTTCCTCTTGATTGTCGTTTTTCCGTTGTTTAAACTTGAGTCTATCCTGAAGGTCTTCATTAATAATTTTTTTGAAATATTTCCTATTTTTCTCAAGAATCTTATCTCTCTGCTCAGATATCACAACTCTTCCATATCCTTTGTCCTACCTCCTTTTGTATCTTACCACTGAAGTTTCCTGAGTAATAGAACTCTTCAAAACTCGAGAACCTTCCTTCTAATGTCACTTTCCATTTTGGTTTTATGTTTCTATCCGCATTTAACATATTACTCTTTTCAAAATTTTTATCCAATCCGTGTTTCTCCAATAGTCACGACTATTCGACAAATTCTCTCTCAGTTTCCTACCATGCCATGACATCACACGTACGTGCTTTTCCTCTACTATTGTAAGGCCTTGTACTTCTGTGTCGTCTTCATCTATTATTATGTTAAAGAGGAACGGTTAAAAAAAACTTACTTGTCTCACTCCACTTTCTATTTTTAAACCTACTTATGTTATAAAATACCGCAAAACATAATAATACTAACCCTAACACTGGAGATTCAAATCCTGCTTTAAAAAAAATAAAATAATTGTAATAAACAAATAAAAAAAAAATTAAATCAAATTTATATTTACAATAAAATTTCGAAAAGAGAATATATTTTTCACAGAAAGTTTGAATAAGCAAGTCTATTAAGCATTCACTGAGGGATAATAATTACACAAAACCTCATTGTACTAGATCTAACGGCTTCGTTCTCTTTAGTTTACGAATTATGTTATCATTGTTCAGCTCGCCGGACTTTATATGTTTTTCATTTCCCTCCACTTATACATATACAGTTACTTTAATGATTACTAGGCCCTAGTCAACCGAAACGATTGCTAGTTTTGAAGCTGACAGTTCTGTCACTGGCAAACATTATTGTTGGTACTTCTCTAGTGTTGTATCGCCCTTTACGTCATACTGTCCATCGTTTGTAGATGCATACTAGAGTTACCACAAAAAATTAGATGTACACTTCAAAAATTTTTTTTATTGGGAACTTGTGTGTGGCAACGTAAATATGTGTTGAATTGCATAGCCAGTTAATAACTAACAAATACACAAACGGATTTGTATTTGCATTGATTACGTTGTGTTATTTTAAAATTTCCAAATGACAAGTAATGTTATGTTCACAGCTCCGAAACAAGTAACTAGGAAATGTATTTACATAAACGGTTGAGAAATTTTGCACAAACTTTCTCACTCACCCATTTACAATCGAAATTAACCAAAAAACCATTCGTAAAAAATTTAAAAAACATTAATAAAGTTAACATTTAAAAAGTGAAAATCAACCATAGACGCGGTTTCAGACTTCGTAAGTTATTTTAAGAATATTTATTAAAAAAACAGGTTCTAAAATTGTTTCACTGGTGTCACAAACTTGTAGTCAATACTTTTTTTTTGTCAATTATTTCTGAATTAGAATTTTATTTAATTAATTCACATTTCATTATAAATTTGAAATAAATCACTGGTGCCAATTTTGAGACATTGCAACTTTATAGCAATTCCAGGGTAGATTTTTAATTTTAACATTAATACGGTTTAAGTTTTTTAGGGTCGGTAAGTTACACTTAAAAATAAAAACTCACCCTATCAGACAGCAAGAATGCACCCTAAAATTTAGAAAACTTAAAAAACCAAAATGTAGCTCAACCTCATACTGATATTTTCTATACATTTTACAAATACTGATTTGTTTTATTGTATTAGACTAGGAATCTTCTCAAATATTGTTAAAAAATTAACTATACCTAAGTGTTACTACTCCAAAAATACACTTCTCAATAGTGTTATGCATAAACTCACTTTTTACAGTTGTGTCATACCAAAACTCATTCATTGGAAATATATGAGCTTATGAAAAGCAAACTAATGAAAAAAACTGGTTCAGAAGGTTCTAAAGACTAAATTTAACCAGAAAACCAACAAAAGTCCTTACCAACTGAAAGTTACAGTCATGAAACTTTTTTTAATTTGTGAAAAATTTACTTAAGCGCGTTGAGCATGTTTTGAAATGGGATGCCTTAAATATTCAATCCACACCGAGTCTTCACGTAATAACAATAAAACTGTAACAGTTTTCTATCTTTTACAGCATTATTATTTCCCACGGCTCATTACACATGATGGGTTTTGTTGGGTATTTTATTTTATAGAATTGTAGTTCTATCGTAATGGGGAAAGTTTTATTGGTAAAGTTTACTTCACTGACTAATAAAGTTTTGAGTATAGATAGAATTGAATTATTTCAATTTATTGTTAGGAAAATAATAAAATATCATTGTATCAATCAGCTAAGTATATACTATAGTGATTGAACTTGTTTTCTATGGGATCTTTTTGTATTTTTTTAACAATAAAAAAATCTTGAGAATTATCAAAGGTACAAGAGCACATTAGAACTTCACCAAATTCTTATTTGTTTTACCCCCCCCCCCCCATTAATATGCAAATGTTAGTCAAATTCGTCGGTAATTGGTTGTAAATGATAATTTACAATTTCATTAAAATTGGATATATCTTAAACTTTGTAAATTAACAGTTTTTAAGTCATTTGAACTGTTCTTCTTCATCTTTTAAAATAATGTTAAGCAAAACTTATCATAAGGATAGGCAAGGTTCACACATAATAGAATTATGAACCCAGGAAGTCCCTACTGTAATAACAAAATTTGTAAATAATCAAATTATCTGCAAATGAATGATAAAGTAATTCTTCACAATAATTTATATGTAACAAGACGATGTTTCGATGAAGAAGTCATTGTCCTTAGTCGTTATTTGTACAAAAACTTTCTTGACATTATTCTGGTTGTTGTTTATTATTTTGTTAGTTAAATAAACGAAAGACAAGGTTCATGCAAATTAATATTTATGGGAAAATTCCACTTTTCAAACAATTTAAATCTTTCATACTTTCAGTTTATATAACTTTATATTCTCTTATTTCTTCCTTAAATGTAAAATTATATTATATCCTTCCGCTTGATATGCCACAGCATAACTCATCCCAAGTTTTGGAAGTTTTTGTTACAAAACATCTGCCAAAGCGTCAACCCTTCCTGTCAATATATTTGACGTCCCATTTAAAATATGAGCATCATCAATCAAATACACTCGTGCGCTGTGAAGTATTCCTCAGCTGTGTTGTCAGCAACCAGTCAGCTGATGGAGATACAAAAAATAATTAAAACTAAAACAAGATTTGGTTTAGTTTCTCATTCAAGAGATTGGCGCTTAGAAATAGTTTACTAGGCAACATTACTCACATTTTTTCACGTTAAAAACCCACACACAAATTAATCTCATCAGTTATTTTCTATCAATACTACCAAATTTTCTAAATGATCATATCTCTTAAATTGTATGAGATTTCCCGGACTGTTACATCTTAAATAATGTCAAATTTAAAATCGGCAAAATACGAATATATCACAAGTTTAATTCAAAATAGACGACGAATAAAACATTATAAAATTTTGGATCCAACTCCTATTTTGTACCTCCATTGTAATTTTTACGAAACTTTAATTCCAAAACAACACCAAATTTAAAGTATTTTTTTTCGAACCGTCAACTTCTTAAATGACAAAAATTTCACAAATGACTTTTTAGCTTACGTCATTTCACTTCTGCTTCATGGAGGAAGCACTCTCGTAATCCCGCGATTTGACCCTATCCTGCACCAAAGGTTACTCTCTCCTCCGCCTCCTTCTCAACCATAGTTTTGCAGGCGATTCTTGCTCCACACATTATCTTTTTCTCCCAAGCATTCTAATCCAATATATTCTTCATTTTTTTAGCGTATGGAGAACCCAGTTCCATTTCCTCTTCCTCACCTGCTGCATTTGCTTTTTATTACACGGACCACCACATCCTCATCTGCTCCTCCCTTGTAGAGGACACAATCTCTAAGTAGGTAAACCTTTCCACAACTTTATTTCTTCTCCAATAGCATCATTATATTGTAGATATGTTACAAGTGGTATAATGTAATATTTTTAGGACTATTTTTTTATAATGTATAATGTGTTGCCTTGGACTGTTTAATATAATATAATATAGTTAATTACCTTAGCGGTTGTCCTCAGTCCGTATTATAGGCCTAGTTATGGCTACAGCGCTGTTTCGCCGAACACTGTCGGCTTCGTCAGGCCCGCACTAACACATAAACACATGTTTTGTGTTACGTGTTTATGTGTTAGTGCGGGCCTGACGAAGCCGACAGTGTTCGGCGAAACAGCGCTGTAGCCATAACTATAATACGGACTGAGGACAACCTCTAAGGTAATTAACTATTTTTTGTAATTCTTTTATGATAATTTTATAATTTCCACCTTCTTAAAAAATACAAATATAAATCAATGAAACAATATTTTAGCCACGAACTCTAATATATCAAACACTATGCACTAAAAAAATTGGGGGGGACAGTACCGAGAGGTTATTAACTTATTAGGGCTTTGTGTATATACCTATAACTGTCATTAAACCTACACAGTATTTACATACTTATATCCACAAATAAAACTTATATTGTAAACTTAGCTATGACTAAAGTAGATAATCTGCAACCGACCTAGTTCACAAAACAAACTACATTTTTGCATCTGGATTAAATTTAACATAACAAATAGATTCTTATAAATAACTACTTTAACAAATTTAACAATAAATCAGTTATATCGAGCTACAAAAATTTGTTTACCTTGTTTATTTCATTTATTAAAATTATTAAATCTTAATTAATTATTAAAACACTTATTAGAACATATTGAACTATCCCTTTTAACTGTTTTTATACTACATAACCATATCCTACTAGTTTTAATCTCACGAAAATAGACAATAAAACACAAATTTGTAAATTAAATCATATTCTTTATTATTGTGTATAAATTTGTGTTTTATTGTGTATTTTTGTGAGATTAAAACAATTATACCTGTGTACTATAAAAATAGTTAACAGGGATATTTCAATATTTACCCGTTAGCGGCAATATTGAGTGTGCCGCGAAATAAAAAAGCTTGGGAATCGCTGATCTATACATCCTGAATCAATTGTTTTCTGTATGTCAGAAAAAACCCTCTCTGTTTAACAGTTCGTCTAGGTTTCCTTCCAGCTAGTAGGAATTCTTAGTGTGTATAAAAGTTGTAATACTCTTCATTATATAACAGAATCAATCAAAAGTATAGTATATTTCAGTAAGATTTAGTGCAAGTGCTTAACATGAGTGGTTTAAGTATCAATTTTTTGTAAGTACAAAATTTTGAAAAGTTGAAAATAGTCTTCCTAACTTTAAAACAAATTAATTTTTACAATTTAAAGAAACAAAATATGAACGGTGGTGATACAATTATATCCTTTTATAATATTTAAGAAAAATATTGTGTTTAAAAATGAACAAAATAATTTAGTACATTTTTTTCCTTATCAGTAGAACACAAGTGAGGGAAAAACTAAACTTGGCAATAATGCAAAATAGACTGAAGTAGTTTTAATATTCCTCTGAACTGTAGGTCAGATACGGCAGAAGTTTAATAAATTTTACAATTAAATTTTATAAGTAACTTTATATTACTGCACTTTAAAGTGATTTTATATTGTTTATTGTAGAGAAACTTTAGCATTTAAATTGTATATCATTGCAAAAACTAACATAATTGCAACGGTAAACTTTATTGTGTAATTAGAAGTTGTAGTTAATATTCAAACAAACTACAATACAAACTCCCTTAAGGAAAACACTATTCATCAGTAATAAAGTATTGATTCTTTGCTAATATATATATATATATATATATATATATATATATATATATTTGATACACAGTTTATATATATATATATATATATATATATATCAACTGTGGACATTGTTTTAAAATTTTTAGATTGTTTTAAACAATAATTATGGATTTAAACAAGTTCTGAAACTGTTCCACTTGTGTCAAAAACACGATTTAAGGATTCGTAAAGACGAAACATGTTGTAGAGGCGACGATTAATCCTTAACGGCATTTTACTATAATTTACGAACTGATTTGTGACATTAATCTTCTCATTTCATCAAAATTTGAATGAGATTGGTAGAGGTGATTTTGAGAAATTACTTTTTTATAACAGCTCACAGACTGGATGGTGAACAATAAGTTTTTGGACATATTTTAGTAAAATTTTATAAAAACTGTGTTTTTATATAGGGATCGGTACTTATTACCATTTATGAGGGTGTAAAAAAGATATAATGTAGGTTTAAACGGTATATTTTAGGGATAATATTGACATCCGATCACTATATAGATCATATAGTTTTTTTAGTTAACACATCTACGAAAATAAGATGTACAAAATGGGTGTTTTCTATGCAGTTGATTACTAACCAACCCCTTCGACCTCCACCCAAGCCAACCACCGCGTATTTATAGTGGGCCCTTCCTCCGCCATACCACAGATTGCAAAGAATTAAACTGTATAGAATAAACCTTGTGTCTTGAGTGGGGGTACTACCCATGATCAGAGAAGTAATGCCTTTAACAACTGTGCAGTAAGAACATATTGGAATAGTTTCTTTTCACAATATTTGAGTTGTAAGATTCCATTTCTAGTTTTATTTAAATTTCAGGAAAAGGAAAAGTGAAATATCTTCAAAACATAAAAGGAGATATCAGTTCTTCCCAATAGTGTGAGATTCTTTCACACTACAAACCACCCTCTTTCCTGTTAGTATCCCATCGACTAGGACAAGTATTCATGTACCAATTATGTAACGTTCAATGAACTTTACATAAGTTTATCGATAAATATTTTAATAATAAACAATGTACTTTGTTAACACAGCTGACAGCATAGTTGTTTTTTACCTCTAGAAACCAGCACAACGTAGCGACATTAATAATTAATCAATGATCACCTGGATAAAACTCGAACACAAGATCTCACAATAATTACGTTTACTTAATCAAACGCGTTTCAACGACAAATTCGCCATCCTTAGTGAAACATAAGCTACAATATCTAAACTATAACTAACTATAGTTTTTATACCACCTTTTTATACACGTAACGTGCCTGAAAACAATTTGAAAATGTCGAGTTTTCATCAACAAATTAAAACAAATCTTATAATACAAAACAATCAATTATTTACACTCCACTTATGCTGAACTAGTTTAATATGTATGGTTAATGTTACTGCTTCTCATTTTACAAAAAAAATGTTTATCTTTTAAATATTTAATGAACGATTCGTTTTAAATAACAACTTTATTATTCTTATAAAAACAAATGCTGAGTAAACAAATCTCTTAAAGCTTAAAATTGTTACTTAGAACGAAAATAAATACCTTCATTCATCTTAATAATAGCTTATGTTTTATTTACTATCAGAGACAAATCATATATATAACAATTTGATGTAAATTTTAACACTAAAAACCACATTTATACCAAATTATTTTGTACACATTCACAATTTTTTCTCCAAATTACGCACAAAATAAAATAAAAACTACTTCAGTGCCCTAATCATCCTAAGCCAACATTTTACGAAACTAAATTTACTGCATGTTTCATATTTCAACTATAAAATAATAATACTGAACCACGCAGTGGTGCTTTGCAGGGTGGATTTATCATTCTAAAGTTAGACGTAGAAACCAAGGTGACCACAACATCTGGGTCGTGAATGTGTGGTCGTGAATGTTTCACATTCTGCAACGCTTTCATTTTTTCAATGTGAAATATTCTCGGATATTGGATTTTGGTTTATCTGTTGTATAACTTATGTTATCTTAGGGTTGATTGTTCTTAACATAATTTAAACTAATTTTAATTCTATATTAAACTACTGTTGTGAAATTGAACAACAGCATTGGTGATCTATTTAAGGTGATATGAATACTAATATTAACAGTTTTAATTTCCTGAATTTAGACTCTGAATTATTTAAATGTGTATGTTGGTGATCAATATATACATATATAAGGTGATGTCATATTTGTCAAAAATAATATATCGTGTAATATTGAAAATGATGATGAGATTATGATGAAATTTTCCACATTGTTAATTCACCAATTTTGTTTGTACATTTTTGATTGTTAAATTGTATCAAAAACTGTTGTGTCAAACTGTTAAGTTCGTATATACAAGTTCAGAAAAACAGAACAATTGCCCAATTTTATTACATTTTCAAATACAAAGCGATTTGATGCATAGAAGAAACACCCTATGCTTCCTTCCTACTTTTGAAATTTCTCTCATAACCATATTTCTTTTTTAAAGATTTTAAATACAACATTTATTCCTAAATCTTTTTTTAATAAACAATTGTCCACATTGTTTATTCGCCAATTCTGTGCATGTACATTTTTTTATTGGTAAATTGTATCAAAAACTGTTGTGTCAAACTGTTAAGTTTGTATATAAAAGCTCAAAAAAACAGAACAATTGCCCAATTTTATTACATTTTCAAATACAATGAAAGCGATTTGATACATAGAAGAAACACACTATGCCTCCTTCCAACTTTTGAAATTTCTCTGATAACGATATTTCTTTTTTAAAGATTTTAAATACAACATTTATTCCTAAATCTTTTTTAAATAAACAATTGTCCACATTGTTTATTCGCCAATTCTGTGCATGTACATTTTTTTATTGGTAAATTGTATCAAAAACTGTTGTGTCAAACTGTTAAGTTTGTATATAAAAGCTCAAAAAAACAGAACAATTGCCCAATTTTATTACATTTTCAAATACAATGAAAGCGATTTGATACATAGAAGAAACACACTATGCCTCCTTCCAACTTTTGAAATTTCTCTGATAACGATATTTCTTTTTTAAAGATTTTAAATACAACATTTATTCCTAAATCTTTTTTAAATAAACAATTGTCCACATTGTTTATTCGCCAATTCTGTGCATGTACATTTTTTTATTGGTAAATTGTATCAAAAACTGTTGTGTCAAACTGTTAAGTTTGTATATAAAAGCTCAAAAAAACAGAACAATTGCCCAATTTTATTACATTTTCAAATACAATGAAAGCGATTTGATACATAGAAGAAACACCCTATGCCTCCTTCCAACTTTTGAAATTTCTCTGATAACAATATTTCTTTTTTAAAGATTTTAAATACGACATTTATTCCTAAATCTTACGAAAAACGCCATCTCCCAATCCGTACCATATTCTAGAAGATGGATAAAGAGTAGTAGTTGGTGATGTCACGACAAATCAATCTCAACGTTTGTAATTTTGAACTCAATTACTTTAATTCAATATTCTGTTCTTACATCAAGTTGATTGTCCTGCTCATTAAACTGCTAAGTCAGATATTAATACACAAATAATCTTTCGATATAAAAAATAATACTTAACCAATGTTTATTGATCATATGAAACACTAAAGAACTGAGGAGAATATGCCATGAAAGAAAATTTTCACATAAACCAATAGTTATGTTTATTCTACCTTATGTACATTTCAATAGCACTGCTATTATCTTCAGAGGTACAATACACACTCTTGTACACATCCTTGTACATAAGGTAGAATAAACACAACTATACAGTTTTGGTGTTGTTAGTGTTTTATTGTAGTTTTGGGGGGATTTTCTTTCATTACTGTTTGTGAAGTTTCATACATACGTCTATAATTTTTGATCCAATTTAAATACAATAAACGAAACTTAAATTTCATCACTTTATTATGAAACCCACATATTCAACAACAGAACTGAAACATTACGGTTAAATTTTGTTAAATAGAAGTGGATTTCTCAAGGGACTATAAATAAAACATGTATATAGAGAGCTAAGGAACTCAAGCATGTTGTTATTGATACCAGAATGAACTGTCTGCAGTCCTTGTTATATCTTGACAATTAATGATTTCAATCTTTGAAATTTCTGCTGACATATTGTAGTTGCTCTGTGACGTCAATCTTTTCTGTAAGAAGTTGTAACTACCTACCAAAATATGTTTGTATTAAAAAGATTTTCTAGGAAAAATTAAGACAGAAAAACATTTCATTCTACAAAAAAAAAAAAAAAAAAAAACGATAGCTATATTCCACATTAAAAAGAAGTGATTCTTTTAGAGCCTAGTGGTCCAAGAACTCTGTAATTTTAAACGCAAAATACAGTTTAAATTTAATACAATATAAATTTTGTATTTTAATAAGGAATACAATAATTCCAAATCATAAAAAAGGGGGAATAACTAATACTAGGAATAATTTAGTTCTATTTATTTATTAAACTACCCTTATGTAGTTTTCAATAGGGTAGCACTCCGTAGCACTTGGCTTTGTTTTACTTTAAGTTATTTTCAACCCTCTGAGGATGTTGAATATGTTGTAGAAATGTACAAAAGGGTAGTTTCATAAACATTCACAGTCTTAGATACTAATTCCTACTTTTATAAATTAAAGCGTTTATTTCTTAATATTTTGAAAATACACCAAAGTCCTCTATGAAAATTTAGATCTTTAGTTGACAATAAAATTAATTTAAATAATAAAATACTAATTTAAATAAAATTGTATTGTACAAAATTCATTATTGAAAATAAAACTTTTCTATATTGAAAATGTTTAGTTACATACTCACTACTTAAATGCATATGTGTTCTTGTTTATTTGTACAAACATGTAAGTATGACAACTTAATAGCAAAGTCCATAAATCAGTAAGCCAATGTCGAGCAAGGTTACAACCATCCCACTGAGCCAATGTCGACCAAGGTTGCAACCATCCCACCTAATCAATAATGAACTTTGTAAGCTTATTATTTTATTTGCAAATGAGACACTAAGATGTAGGTAAACGTGTTGATAGAGTAGGCCTAGTAATACACGCTTCAGTGTATTGACTTCTTGAAGAGTTTTCGTATTGCTTTATACTTTTCCTGAAATTTGGAACATTTTTTGTTCAAAACATGTAGATATAAATTTTCCTCCGATTACTTTATATGTAATTTTTAAATTAACTATATCAATATTGTAATCAATTATAATTCATATAACCCACTTCTTAATCATCCCATGTTCAGAATTAATTATGTAAATTTTAAACAAACGAGATGGTTAAATAATATGTTTCCCTAATCTTACACACAAACTTCGAGACATTATTAAGCAAAGTAAATAATTTTAGTTAATTAAGTGTGCATTCATTGTCTATCACAATTAGTTCCAGAGAGGCTACTTTGAAATGCAAGAGTAGCTCATCTCAACCGTGAGGAGTTTTGATTATATTAATTAAAATATAATGAAGATAAAGGGGGCGTTGTTTGCATTACAGTAAAGTAATATTAGTTATTATTTATAACTGGAGCCTGGCATTGTTAAATATTGATAAAGATTTCGTTGAATTTATTTCCATGGAAGTGAAAACCAAATCAATCATAGTCTACAGGGTTCTCGTAGTTATTGTATTAATTTATAAAATAAAAGAGTTTGAAGCAACTGCTTTTCACATCTGCTACTGTATCCTATATTTTTTTTCAGGATTGCCAATCATTACAAATAATTTTACAACTATTATTTATTGTAACAAAAATAATAAGATCAATAACGATGTTAACAAAGCCGTATTATTGTATTTATCTACAGAAAATTATTTCCATTTAATATGAACTTTCGTTGACACGAGTTTATTTTGTAATTTTTAAATAATATGGAAACCCTGATAAACTCAACATTTTCATTTTCATCTTTATCTATCTTTATTTTTAAGAATCATGTTGCTAGTATCCAAGTCACTATTGTTTTCACTAACAATTGAATTACCTTATATGGTTTTCGCCAGGTGACTTTGTTTTTATTTTAATCTTTTATTTTTCCTTATATTTTCATTTTCATTTTCCAGTAATAATTTAAACACAAAGTAGGAGTTTACTTTTGTTTAGAATAGACGATATAGTTATTAATTTAATTATTTTATCACTCTGTGATTACACTGAATTGTCTAAAAGCAAGACTTCTTCCTCTAAGCCTTTGCGATTACTTTTTGTGATACCAATAATAGCTTTACGACTTCCTTCTCGGATTAAAAATGAAACAAATAATCAAAGCTTGTCCGTGAACTTACAACTTCCCATACTATCAGTTTTTGTGGTTAATCAAAGAAAATAAGTTGTGACAAAATTAAAAGTATAAGTTATAAGTGTATTTATTAATATTATTCTTTTTAAAACAGTCTATATTGTAATTGGTAATTAAAGTAATTTATTAGGAATTCATTAGTAACAAACACTTTTTTTTTTATAACAGTTAGTACATATATATATAGCTTATCTATCAAAACATGTAACACTTGAATATCTACAAAATTTAAGCGTAGGTTAAAAGTAAATTTTATTAGTAATAAATTCAAAAATATTGTTAAAAAACCTATTTATTTATTTAGATTATTGAGGAAATCTTGTGAGAATTGTAATTAATGAAAAACTCAAATATCCTCAAAGAGAAAATACATCAGATGTGGTTTCAACAGGTAGGTCATCATCCTCAGTTAAAATTAATACTGATTAACTAAAACCAGAATGGTAACCTAGTCTCTTGTGAAGATTAGAGTTTATCAAAATGTATGGATATATTTATTATAACACTAATTGTTATATTTAACAACCTCTCAAGTAGAACAGTCTAGGAAGGACAGTTTAACAGATTCCCTAATAATACTATGTAGGGTGAAATTCAATGTTTTTATCATATTAAATAAAATAGAAAAAAAATCAAAAGCTACGGTCATTAATCAATAGAAGATCTATAAAACCAATTTTGGAATTTTCGATTATTTTACCTGCATTACCAATTCAAACCTTTTTTAAAATAATTCTGTTACAAATACAATGCAAATCAAACTAAAATCACTCCTACCATAAATACACACAAATAATTTTTAAAACCATCATGATCATTAAGATTTCATATTCTTGCCAAGAGGATGTCTAACAAAAGAAATGGTATTGTTCTGTTTGACTTTAATGAAGTAAACGACCTAGTAGACCTATTTTTAACTTTGCCTCTACAAAAGTCAGCAAATAATGCATAAAAATTCCATTTTACAATATTCCCAATAATAAAAATTGATTTTAGCAGTAGTCGTACTGAAAGCTTAAATTTGCTAAAAGAAAACTAAAACATAGAAATTCAACATAATGATAGTTAATCACATTAGCTTAGAGTATTAACAAATGACAAACATTTTTATTGGATCTCAATTGTTTCTATCAAGGACCTAACAATAATATACAATTAATAACAAGTATAAGGTTAGGTTTGTTGCACAACGGCAACAGTTGCACGTTGATGCCGCAAGGCGAAACAATTGTAGCTCATTTATATTATTAAATAATTTTGAAACTTTAGCTTTATTGCTATATTAAATCCTTAAAACAGAACAGTTTGTAACAGGTCTACAAGATAAAGAACCTACTCATTTTCAAACATTGTATAATGAACGAAATAGAAAGAGGGTTGTAATCATGAAGAAAAACATTTTATTATTCCAATGACTTAATCAAACTAATTAATTTAAAATACCCATTGACATAAATTAGTATTCTGTGTGTTAAGATACTTAATAAACAAATATCATGAATATTCTCTGTTTGAAGTTATTTGTTAATGATGGAAGTTCAATTTTATTATTATGACTAAAAACTAAAGAAACATGAAACTAGAAAGTAAGCCTATGTAAGAAGTAAAATTAAATAATAATACCACCAACCTTAATATCTAAGCATGCATCTCAGAGCCAAAACTGAGAAGTCAAAAAACACAATCACGGTAACACACAACTAACGTCAAATATCATGAAAATATCTTATTACAGATTGTTTCCTTCTAACTGTACAACTGATTAACTGGATCATCATTAAAAGTAGTGCACAATGTGAACACTGTGACAAGAACAATAAATAAAACATTAACAAATAAATAACAGAAATCACCGTCATTGATTAAACTGTGAAATCTAACAGTTAAACTTAATTGAGTATAGTCTTTCATTCAACATTGAAGATAGGTTTCACACCAATTACAAACATTCTGATAGAGTTTTAGGAATATTATTTTAACTTTAATACATCTTTGAAGTGCAGTTTAAATCTAGCATCCGTGCACTAGAAAACCAAAAACCATAATAACAAATTTATATATTTTATAAGTTTTATATATTACAAGCATGTGATTCTAACTTTGTCTTCAGAGTGAGTCAGCAGCAAATCCTCTCAAATTGGTTTATGTTTTTGACTTGTTATTCTCTCTCCGTGAACTGTATGAGGATGATGAAGTAGTTTATTGTTGTAGCATACAACTGAAAAAAAAAATAAAGACAAATTTCCTGTTATAAAATGAACGGGTAATGGTGGATTGTTCGCATTTCTTATACAGTTTATTGTGTGATTTGCCATCATTAGTATGTATAAAAACTGAAACACATGGTGTGTCTTGGAGGGTGTATTAGTTTTGTATACAAACAAATGATGACAAATTGTGACGATATTACTAAGATATTACTATAACTGGCGCAGAATAATTACTTGTGTTGAGCCCACAGAATGTAATCATTTTATTTCGAGTTAATTTTATTTAAATTATTATGTCAGGGTATATTCTTGGAAAACAGCTTTCGCTAGACTCTCAGTATGTCCTAAATATTGTCCCTCAGCGATAGATACATTGAAAGGTATGTCCTAATTGGCTGCCAGCCGTAAACCACTTTGGTCACTTTCACGGTAGTGTGCAGTAACATTTAAAAACTTAAAGTATTTTCTCCTAAATAAGTTTATTATAATTACCTTAACAGGTTACCTAGTGTGGTTATTGGTCTGAAAGGATAATTTATTTTAGATCTCAAAAATAATAATAGAGCAGGTTTTAGTAGTTAAGCCTATCATAGTTCAATCCCACTATTATATATTTTTAGTTTGAACCATAAGCAACTATAACGCGGTGCAAAATATGGAATAAACTGTATCAATAACACAAATAGTGTTCCATAAACTTAAAATATTCAGAGTAAGAAAAAAGTAACGTTACCCTCTGGAAACTTCTCAACAATCAATTAAATTAAATATGTAATTATTTATTTGTTTACAGAGGGGGGGACATTATTTATATATATAGGTAATTAGTAGAGGGGAATTGTAATTTGATAGTGATAATTGCAAAATCGGATTTTTTTATTCATTACGTAAGTTGAGATGACGTGAAAAATAATCGGTAAAATCGGGCTTGTGCTTCGCGGTTAAATTGCACAAATATTTTTTTAATGCATTTTAAATGCATTTCTACACAATCTTTTTAATATGTCAGGGTCCGTTTGTCGTCAAAAAATTTAAAAAATGCAAAATACTCTTGGATGAATAGACTATCGACTTGATCCAGTAGAAATATTTAAAACAATTAATCCTAACCTCAAAAAACCAAAATGTATGCAAATTCAGGTTTTTTAGTAAAAATAAAATAACTAACAAGAAAATTGTCGTAACGCTATTTTTGATGCTATAAATACGTGGTTTAAATTTAGTAATTGATATGAGAAAATGAAATTATAGCTGAATGATAGCAACACTGCTGGCAGCTGGTTCCAATTAAAAACACATATAAATACAGAAAGCTGAAAAAAAAAAAACTATTGTACTAAAAGATTACTTACAAAAATGTTTTTATAAAAATACTTGACAAGAAAGATGTTTTGTGAAAAAATGGCAAAAATGTAAAAATGATTAATTTTTTTTTAAATCCTAAATTGGGCATTCTAATACAGTAACAAACTTTTACTCACAAGAAAGTACATCATAAAATCTACATTTAAAAATAAAATTTACCTTAAAGATGATTTGGCTTTAAATGGCCGCAATTTTTTTTTTAATACAGATTGCACCCCAAAAATTTTAAATTTTTTTAAATTTTAACCTCGTGTTGTTATAGCATCAAAACATTTTCTAAAATTTTTATGGAAATCCATTAATTTTTCTTTTAGTTATTTTACAAGGAATTTTTACAAAAAAACTCATATTTTTAGGAAAAAACTGAAGTTTCATAACTTTTGGGTTTTTTTGAGGTTAAAATTCATTTTTTAAATAATTCTACCGAATCAGGTCGATATTCCATTCATCCACTAGTATTTGTATTTTTTTTAAAATTTTTCTACGACCAATAGAACTGGAGATATTAAAAAAATAGTAGAGATGAACTTAAAATTAATAAAAAAATGCACGTTTGTGCCATTTTACTGCAAAGCACAGGGCCGATTTTAACGAATGTGTTTTTTTCGCTTAATCTTAATATATGAATTTTTTAATAATCCGACTTTGCAATTACATCAAACTTTGCTTCTTTTTTAATTTCCCTCTAACTATATATATGTATATATATATTGGATTTATATGTGAAATATACATTCATAAAACAAATACGTGATAAGTAAACTTCTATTGAATTGAATAGAGATCAAACCTACATCCAAATTTTGAGCTATGCATATCTACATACGATGAATTAACAAAATAACGATTTAGTTCTGTTTATAAGAATATGAAATACTTTTAATAACTCATCACACAAATATAAACACACTATTCTCAAGGACAGAGTGTGATTACTAAGCTCTAATCTAAGCTTAACAGAAATATACAGTAACTCAAAACCAATGTAGGCAATCTGCAAATATATCAAAAAAATTCCAATGACTGAATAACCTTATTGAAGTTATTTTCCAACAATAAATGAGGTGGAATAACTGAAAAGACTTAAAGTTCCATCCTTTTGTTGTTTTCGTGGCAACGGCTAAACAAATTAACACAAACCTTTCGAATGTGGCAAGGGGGAAACATTTTTTGCATATAACAAATCTTTTTTTTTAATTATGAGTATTATCAAAATCTCTAACTTACAGACAGACAAATATAAATAAAGTGTCTCATGCACAGAACTACTAAAATTAATATTTTTGGTTTAGTAGACATCATATTTAAACAAGAGCGTTTGAACAAAATCATGGTAAATTAAAAATTTTAGTCAATGACGATTGGATGAAATATAAGGCTGATATTTATACTGTCTCTTGTTTAATTAAATTTATTTCTTCATTTAAAAACTTTTAAATACATACAAATAATTGTAGTATGTAAATGTATATACCTACAAACATCCTATGACATACTAGACGATTTTGTAAACAAACTTACCGATAAGAGAGATTGTGCACTGTAGTCACAGCAGGTGATTGCTTGAGAGTGATGTTGGATCTCCAGATGAAGAAGTGAGAGCTGGAATTCAAAAAAACCAAACCTTATGTTGTATTTACGTAATAATTAAATAAAGGTACTTTAATATATTCTGCTTATTATGGTTATAATGTACCTGTCTTTCGATAAAAGATGATCTTTGGAACGCTCTAACTTTGTCTACCTCCATTTTCAAAAGTTCTATCTGAAAATATTAAACAAAATTTAAGGTATTTACGATTAGTAAATACACAATATATGAGGATACACTTATATGTAAATACACAAATATATCACACTTTATTAGGTTTTGTACTTCGGAACTATTGATATGATTTAAATAGTAATGTTTTAAAAAGTATTGTTTTTTCAATTGACATTGACTGACAAAAACTTTTAAAATCAGTTTTTTTTTATTCAAATATTATAATTGGATTTGTGTAGTTACTTTTTAAATTATTCCTAAATTTTATATTATTATAACAAAATTATTGAAATAATCTGTATCCTAATTAATTTGAAATTGTTAAATAACAGACTAATTGTTGGAAATGATTGTTGTATATTCTATAGATTTCGACTTAATTCCTTGTTTGGACAATTTTTTTTATAATCCACAGTTTGAAATTTGAAGTATAAACTAAATTATGAGAATTATTCGTAGTGTTATTTTTAGTTGAACCATCTTGCTGGGTCGATGTATAAACTGCAAAATATTTGCTCTGCACTTGAAAGTTTTGTATATCTTTAATTTATTGACTGATGACAAATTTAGAACATATTGTAGATTAAATTATACTAAAAACATAATATTATCTCAATATAAAAATATAAACAAAAACTGAAAATATTTTATTTATCACCATTTACATTATGTTATTTATTTTTAAAAAATATTAGATAGTTTGAGTGCTCCTTTCTATGATCTCCTCTCTGGGATAAACATTTATTTTTTCTCTTCAAGTGGTTTTTCTTTTCGTCTAAAAACAATTTTTATAGTTTACTTACACAATAAATCTCACTTTATTAAATACCAAAAAAATATATATGTACTATTTGATTTAACTTAACTACATCACATATCTCAAATTTATGTAGTTAAGTTAAATCAAAAAGTAAATACTTTGTAGGTAGTAAATACTTTAAAAAAAAAAAAACGCTCACAATATACACAAAAGTGGAATATCACATAAACTGTCCAATCCCGAAATCGATTCTAATATTATTAAATAGAATTGAAAAATTATCAAATCATATTGAACGCCTGGTATGTAGAGATCCAGTTACATGACAAAACTGGGGTTTCTTAGCTGTATGTAACTGTAGTGGTGGCTTTCCTTCTTCTACTTAAAACGTAGCCAATTAATTTACGTCATTCCGATTTGTTTAAACTGATATCAAAGTGCAATATTATTTTATATTTAATTCATTACATCAAAAGTATATTTTTGTAAATTCACAGTACTTTTTCGAATGGACTTTCTTGTAATGTACAGATCATTTCTATCGAGTTTTTTTTTCCTTTAAGAATAGAATATTAGGTAAATGATAGGATAAACAATATTTTACAAACCTCTGTTACAGTTTGTTTTCCAAACATATCGGCAATTAGGGATAAACACGAAATGTATAAAAACAATCTTAACTGTATGTTTTATAACGAAAACATGTGAATCAAATTCCCTTTGCATTATATACAACAGAAAATAAACTACAACAAAAAAGATTTTGGTAGTGATAAATATTTAACAAACAAATTTTGATCAGAACATTATGTTATATATTAGTTGTCTATTATATGTTATAAATAATATTATAAACTGTTTAGAATCATATCTTATGATATAACTTTAGATTTACTTCTATTAAATAATTACAAAGTTTGATACTAATTGGATTTTAATAACACCAAAATTAAAACACTCTTAATGTAAAGTAATTTATTTTTTCATTGCTGTTGAGACCGAAGGTTCATGGTGGAATTCCATGTTTAAAGATAATAAAACACAATTTTTTATTTTGTAACTTCTGTGGAAGTTACAAAATAAAAAGTTGTGTTTTATTATATTTAAAACTAATTCATAGTCTTGAATTCCATATTTGAATGTCAGGTGATTGTTTTTATAAAATCAATTATTTCTCAACATGATATTTTTTAAAGAAAATATTAATTTAAAATAATAAAAATACTTGTTGAAGGTTTTTACTATTATTATTGTTATTTTAGTTCAATTTATATCATTATAAATTATTTTAATTTATATATAATACTTTAAATAACTAGTATAGAGATAATATTTTGACATCTGGTTTGATTTTTATTTGCATATAGTGAAAATTTTCGATTAGTTTTTGTTGTTAAAAAAAACTCTCCAAGTTGGTAACCTCATGTAATTGTGTTAACTGAAATATGGATTGATGAAAGTGTAAATATAATGTGTTTATTTGATATGATAGGTCCTGAGAGATACTCTGTATTTACCTAGGATTTGTTTAATATAGTGTTGCTTTGTGTTTGTCTACAATTGTAATGGAAAACTGCAAATGTTAAGTATATTGATCTTTCTGCTTACTGGTATTGTATCTGGGTTATAAATAACTTCTTATGTGGAAATCAACCAGGTTCTACAATGTCAATATATATTATTGGGTTAGATCCCTCTCTTTCATCTTTCGTATAAATTCTCTCTTAACCCCGATACTCTTTCTCTTCCGATTCTGACACTATAAGAGAACTAGGGGGGGGGCAACTAGGGATAGTTATTTTAAATAACATTCTTCTATATATTATAAGACGATTAAAACCGACAACTTTTTCACCTTCCAACAATAACTATGAGCTAGAATAACTAAAATATATTTTGATTTGTTTAAGTTAAAGAGTAATATATAAAGTTAAATTCAGACAAAAAGTATTTATGTCCATTTAAACTGCTACATTCAATGTAATAGGTACTTACACTTAGTACACTCCTTCTTAGATAGTAGTATCTGTAATAGGGCACTTACAGATATTTACAAAACGAGTAGACAACTTCATAATTATTCTACATCTTACAAATATCCTCAAAGTAATATTTTGCAAAATACAAAATGAGCCAGTTTCAAAGTTTTCATCTATTTCAAAGAGATAAATTATACAATTGTATACAACAGGAATTTTAGATAATGTAAATTACACGTTCATTTCTCAAAATCAATAAAAAAATGATTATTTTGGATAAATGACATCAAAATTTTTATTGATAGTGCAATTGAAAATTAAATAATTTAAATGATAACAGTATAATGATAGCAATAATGATAAGGTGTCTTTCCGGTTGTCTTTGTTTTTGTACAATTTAAGATTTTGTGTTTTTATATCTAAATGAATACATTTGCATATGCTATATTGAGTGTTATCATTTTATTGATGTCTATTGGTAGTCAGAAAATTGAGCTATAATCTATTCCAATATATTATGCATTTGCTATAAGAAGGAATATTTTCAAATTTTATGTTTATTTTACAACTCAAAACCATTTTGTATAGAATCTCAAATTTGGATGTTTTTCTACTCCTTTATTTTTACATCCTTACCTTAAAGGGGCAGAGAAAATTTGATATTAATTAATATTAAATTCTGTCAGTCAGTCAGTCCGTCCGTCCGCCGTGTGTACATGGGAAATAATAAATCGTAAAAGAGTAAATTTTAAAATAACGACAGAGTAATAAAAAGTTAAAAAACCTTTAATCTGTCTTACCTCTTTGTCGACATTGATCCTGGCGAAGGTCATACAGATATAAACGAAAAAGGCAAAAGTTCCCGTGGATATGAGTGCAATGTCCGTATTATTTCCCATGACACTTTGTTTCCAAACATAGTATGCTATTCTCGTGGTCCAAAATCCATATAATGCAAGTGTGATTCGGCAAGAAAAAGCGAAATACTCGTTTAAAATGACGTGGTTGTCTCTATTCCTTCGATAAATTGCCAATATGTTCAACATTATGTCATCTTCTTCAGCATCTTCAAAATGTAATGTTCTATTACTCTGCAAGTGCTCAGGCAAAACTGCAAGTCGCGAAACCAATTCCTTTACTCCACTGTACCGATTTTTAACCATGAAAACCAACATAACCCATTGAATAGATAATACATGAAATATGCGGCTTTGTAACCATCGAATAGCATAAATGATACTTGACTGGATCACATTAGCCGTTTCATTCAAAGATACAAATATTACCAACAATATTAATACGGTTAAAGTAAATATTTGATTTCTTGGTATTGCAGGATTAAATATCTTCAGCATAGTGTCAATTTCGTTTTGTCTTAGTCCAAATATTACTGGAACATGTCTCTGGCAAATCTGATAGTAGAAAACCATACAGGGAGTGATTATTATTGTAAATGTATTAACAATCAATGTCAAAAATGCAGAAATAGATGCATTGTTATAATCAAGAAGTTGAGATCCAAAGACTTTATAAGTTAGTACTGAAGTTAGAGACCAATATGCGATGTGTTTTACAGAGATTCCATTTTCCTTCAACCACGGAGATTGTAGTAGAAATAGAGGCAGTAAATAGTTTTGTAACTTTACATAAATACTTTCGTCGCACATTGTAGTTGGTTGTTGTCCCCGAGGACAATGGAAGTTTCCATACAAGCTAGTGACACTTACTAATGTAAATTAACTTATTGATTTTCTTATTTCAAGCGTTGGATATTGACAGAATGTTATCGTGGTGTCGGTAGGCTGTTAATATAATTAGTTTATGTAACTACATTAGGTTATTAAATTTTATTGATCAATAATATTATTCTGGTACACTTTCAAAAGTCCCTCACCACACTTGGGAATAAACAAAATAACAAAAAACAAACTTTTTGTCAAAAGTAAAATGTTTATTCCTATTAGACCCTTATAGCTATTACAATACCAAAGTTGTCATCTTCAGAGGGAAACTTAACAAAGACTAAATTAAAACTACAACTAAAGTGACCAGTTTCCCTACCCCACTCCTCTGGTGCATTGACCTATCAAATGGTACTAAATGATCAGGTAGAATTTTCGTCAAACTCACCTTTGTTAAAACCATTGTCTTCCTTATGACCACATTTTTCCTTTCTACTCCCTCCCCCCCCCCCTAGCTAAGTAACTGTTCTTCTTTTTGTATTATTATATGTCAGTTTTCAATATCTTCCTTAGTCTTTGTTAAATGTTAAGCTGCCTTGTAAATACCGTTGCTGGTGAAACCATGGTCGGCGGCAAGACTCAATAAAATTGTAGAATTTACTAAATATTGTGTTTGTTTTTTCATCGATATTTATTTATTTTATTTTATTCCTTCCAGAAACAACACAGATACAAAATATTAACACATCTATTACAGCTATTTTATACAATAGTAATCAGCTAGAGAAAAAAACCAAACAAAATTTTTAAAATCTACAATAGACATAGAGTGTACATTGACTTGTACCATATTCTTAAATATATACACTTACGCCCAATCATACTTACACACCTATACATAAAACTAATATATATATATATATATATATATATATATATATATATATATATATATATATAGGTTATAACTACTGTATAACATTTTTTGCTTATGTAAACTAAAAGTAAAAAAAATAAAAAAATTACTTGAATAGAAAATATAATATAGTTCAAAGAGAACCCCACATTACTCTAGAAGAGAAAAAAAACAAAGAAACACACCCGGCTCCCCTAAAGGCATAACCCCCTTTGAGGATAGCCACTCCTACATTTTGCGAAAGAAGACATAATCATCATCGTATGACAGCAGTAAGACAAAATTAACCTAACGATATATAGCTGCTAAAACAAAAATTATAGTTTACAAAGAGTTTTCTTTCATTTTTCCCAAAAAATATCAGCGAGCATTCTACACAAATACAATATACATTCACATATTCTTACTTATCAAGAGAGAAAAAAAGTAAAAATCCAAATCATAAAAAATGTACACATATTCTAAAACATCTGTAAGAGCAATAATACATAAGGGTCACTATACTATTCATTAACTATTAACTACATACATTAAACAAGTTTAGTATTCAACCTCCTCCTGTTCAAAGAGCCATTTTCTCAATTATCGCACCAAAAAATAAATAAATAAAATAAAATAATAATAAAATAAATAAATAAACTAATAAAATTACAAATATAACTTCCATTTTACTAAAACAATTGAAAAATTGAATACAGGAGAACAACCAAACAGAACACAATTCTCACAAAAAATACGCCTAAGTATCAGACGCGTTTCAACGACAAGGTCGTCCTCTTCAGTGATACACGAGCTACACCAATCAAACTATAACGGTTAGAGGACGACCTTGTCGTTGAAACGCGTATTATACTTAGGCGTATTTTTTTGTGAGAATTGTGTTCTGTTTGGTTGTTATCCTGTATAATTTTTCTCATAAGTCAAGCTCAACATTTAATATAAAAATTAATGACAATGTTAATTTCTTTAAATCTTTTATCTGTTTTTCATCTTTCTTTTTATGTGTTGAAAATACGAATATTTAAATTTCAAAGTATTATTATTATTTTTTTAATTATACACTTTCTCGTATAACCTGCTTTGCAGCTTTAAGTATTCATTGTTTTTGTTCGTTTTTTATAAAATAGATATATCACCTTTATTTAGTTGTTATAACCACTTTTAAACGGTCTAAGAGTCTGGCAAGATGGGCTGAGGTTCCTATTCAATCTTCTCCTTACCTATGACGAGATAGTCATGTGTTGACTATTGTTGACTTGTCACATACATAACTAATATCGTCTATCTGCAACCCATAGGCTCAGCCCTCTTCTGTTATTGACAAATGCAAAGTTTTTAATAATTATTATTTCACTAAATAATTATTCTTTTCACAAAAGAACAAATTTTCTATTCTTGTTACTTACATATCAAATACGTTTTGATCATTAACACACATCTTTCGCTGTACAATGTATACGTGAAAAAAACCCGCAACTTTTGATGTTTGTATTTGCAGTCTAAATTAATAGCAATGCGAACCATTAATAATTCATCTCTCACTCTACAAATCCCCAAGCCTAAGGGTAAATCCAGCCCTAACAAATGAGAAGAGCAATGCCGCTGATTTCACGGTCCACAAGTCACTCTGCGTTATTTATGAGAGGTTTTTAACTCGTACGTAGATTATATTCATCAAGTGGGTATGCTTTATTTATATTATGTAATTCTTATTTCTCTTTAAACTGAAACAGGCTTTAAAAACAGTTGATTTTTTTAAAAAATCAGAATTGTGTATGTGTTTTTAGTGTGGTTAGGTTAGGTTAGGTTAGGTGGATAAAAATGGAATAGTTTAGATGGTTATAACGTAGTGTAGAGTTAAATCTTAGGTTAAATTAAATTAGTTACATAAAAACTATATCAAGGGTTTATTATTCTTGTAAGAGGGTACAAGGGTGTAATAGATTCAATTTCAAATGAAGATCTCCAGAATTAATAAATAATTTTAATTAAAATTAGTACGTAAATTTAATTCATTTACTACCATCCACACTTTCAGCTATTTTTTTTTAAAGTCTGATAATTTCATAGAAGACCGTTTTTGCACATAGCTTCAAATCCTAACGTATTCTAAATACCATTTTTTTACAGCATTATGAACATTACTATAGCATTATCTCTACTTACTATTTTACCCTTAGCTACTATGTATTTTGGCCAGAACAAATAATACTTCCATGGGAAAAACACCCCACATCAAAATTATAATTTAGTATTAATGTGATCCTAATAACAAAAAGACATGTTACAAGTGCCTAAACAAATCATACAGACATTCCATTAATTTTTTTTTTCTGAAAGATTGTTGAATAAATATTTTAATTATGATTATTTTATTACAATTCAGTATTAGACAATATCGCATTTTACAAAACTTCATAATGGTTTATTTGTTATGACATTATGGGGGGGGGGGAGAAGAGAAAGAAGAAAAAAACTCTATACTGTCATACATTGTCTGTCTGAAATTGTTACTAATTCATAAACAAATATATAGACGCAAAAATTATAAAATGGAATCATAAACTTGAATTGGAGAGGACATTTTATTTGACAATAATTAAAAAAACATCAATATTTATAAAGTTACATTATGTACCCTCAGAATCTTTTGAACATACATAATTAGAATTCATAAACAGTTCATTAGATTGTTTTAATGACATGGCTTCATGAGAAATAACTGTATTTTTTAGTCATTACTTGAAACCAACTTACACTCAACTTGGTAAATCTATCATGTAGATGTCACTCACATGTACATACGGGGGGGGGGGTGATCAAGGTGAGCCAGTTATTCAACAAATAAAATTAGCTAGAATATTAATTTGAAGAATCTCTTTTGCATATAATATATTACAGATGGAATTCTTTTGAAAACAAATAAATATTAGAAACTTACAGATATGTGCAAAACATAGTAAAGAAATAAATCAACTTTTTGGCAAACACAAGAAAATTACTTTCTACAATTTTGCCGTCAATAAACACAATGTTTATTTCTATCACAAAGTTATTAGGAGTTAAATCATTTTGTAAATGAATTTTTCTATGAAAACCTAAAGATACATCTGGTCATAACTATATTATTATTAAGAATAACCTACAATATTTTATAAACGTTAGAATTAAAAAGAAAGTTGAATCAGTTGACAAAATGTCACAATAATGATGTAACTACTGATGATTACCTTAAATTGATATTGGTAAGGTTGGTCAAATTTGAGTTATGTGGTTCTCTCGCATTGAACTTGTCATTTTACTGGAATGTTAGTTGAGTTTTAGTATGAGTAACGACTATGAATATGACCCTAACAATAAATTGCTGCCACATTTAGGCATCATTCAGTGTGTCATAGAAATTGCACTTAATTTTTTTATTAATTTAAAAACGTGGTAACGATGGACGTAAGAGAAAGTTTCCCAAAATATCATATCCTTAAATGATGGCTCAAACCTAACAAAAATAAATAATCATGTAATTATATATTTACTTATCTTATATTTATTAAAAATGTATGTTTATAAGATTTTCTAATAATCGACCGTGAACATTATTCTATGTACATTTATAAATGAGAAATTATATCCAACGCTTCTGGACAGATATGTAACATCCTGAAGGGTTAAAGCCGGTATATCCTGCAGGACCCATGTTGCTAGGCTGCCTTGATATATTGGGATAAATATTAATCATGACAAGGGATATCCTTGTATCTAGAAATATGCTAAACTATTATTTAAGCATTGTTACATTTTATAGGTTATATGGATATATAAATATACGTTGCAGGTATTAGGGGTATAACTTTCACATTTATTTTGTTTAAATTGTTAATTTATAGAATTAAATTATTATAAATTGTGAAATATAAACTGTGTAAAGGGTATTTATTATAATTAAAATTAGTCAAAATTATTATACAATTATATTTCAAGTGAAAAATATACGACCTAGACTGGGAATCGAACCCAGGACCTTTGGCTTTGCGCGCCAATGCTCTACCAACTGAGCAATCGTTTTCCATCATAGGGTGTACATTTCCTCATGTTAGAAACATCTTTCCCATCTATTCAATTCCCAGTCAAGGTCGTATATTTTTCACTTGAAATATTATTATACTTTCAATACTAGCTGGTAAAAACCTATAAGCGTTAAAATCGATAATTAAAAATTAATAAATACATACGTAAGGGCTGCAAAATGAGTAAAAATAATTTCAATGTCGTTTCTGACGTTGTAAATTATTTTTTAACTCAAAAATTACAGTAATAAAGAAAAGTCAAAGTAACTAAAGTGTATTTCCGTCTTTGTGACTTAATTATGGTGAAGTAATTCTACTTACATTTTTGACGCGTAATATTTTCCATCCTCAGAATATTTCACTCATTGAAGATCGTCACAATAAATATGATTTCAACACACAACAACACAAAAAACACTAACACAAATTAATTCTGAGGATGGAAAATATTTCCGAAACGCGTCAAATATGTAAGTAGAATTACTACACCATAATTAAGTCACAAAGACGGAAATACACTTTAGTTATTTTAATCGTGACTTGGGCACATTTGCAATGAATATAAAAGTCAAAGTGTATGCTCTATGCTGAGAAGCGACTAAGGATGGCTCAGTTGATAGAGCATTGGCGCGTCAAACCCAAGGTCCTGAGTTCAATTCCCAATCTAGGTAGTATATTTTTCACTTGAAATACTAGCTGGTAAAAACGTATAAGCCTTAAAATCAATAAATTAAAAATTAATTAACATAATTATTACTTAAAATACTTTAATACAAATAGATTGTGTAAGTGGAGAAAGTAATGATTTAGGACACCAATCAGTAAATTTACTCACCAATAACCTAAGCTCACCATTACCCTTTCGATCTTAGCAGCCATATTGAGAAAGGTTATGTTAGCCCTGTCTGTCATATATGAAGTGCTCTACAAACTAAAAGTGGAGACCAATTTTAATTAAATGTTTTATGTTTATATATTTTGTCCATAATTCGTCATGTGTTGGGATGATAGACACAGATAGATAACAGATAGAGTTGGGGAACAGACATACAACACATACATAACATCCCAAATCACTTTTAAAGTCGTTGAAAGGAAAGATCTAAATTAAACAACATTTATCTTAAGTTATTTAAAAGAAATATCCTTTACAATCAATTAAATCGAGATGTGAATACCGTACTACACTATAAATGGCTGCCGAAGGAAATTTTTAAACTGTGTAATCAATATGCTTTGACTTAATGATTATTACAGCTGTTTCATTAACTTATATATATATTTCTTTATATTTTTATGAAAATAATATAACTGGTTTTTAAAATACAACTAATTTACCATATGATATCTTACTTCGTTACTTTCCTCCATAACAAATAAATGTTGTCGATTTGTGCATGTTATGTTGTACTACAATTTATATTATTGTAATAGTAACCTCAACAGAGCAACAATCTGAATATGGAACAAGTTCTGAAAAGTGTCATGTAAAGTAAAATACTTAAAATACAAAAGTCACACAGACGGACAAAATTGTTCTTTTATATATTTACATCATATAATCTATGTAAATTCCATATTAATTTACTAATATGAAACTGTCGCAACGTGGAAACAAAATTTTTATTTATGTTTATTTGCAGAACAAATAAAAATAAGAGGAGTTGATTAGGAATTGTAGATCTAAATGAATATAAAAAGTGCACAAATTGTGTACGAATAGAATAAAAATAATATGCCCGATTTCAAAGAGAATGGGAAGTGGGAAATGATTGATCACCTTTTCTCCGTTTAATCATAATGGAAGAACTACGAACTACATCTTCTTCTAGTCTTGAGGTAAATTCCTCTCTTTCACCTATCCTATCAGGTTTCTCTTGACCTGCTATTAATCTTTTCCAACCCTGGCACTATTAGAATAATTGAGAGCTAGAATACTTTTTCTTATACCTTATAATTTTAATTTGAAAAGTTGTTGATTTTGAATTGAAGAGATACTGACCACGATATTTTTCTACTTAAAAGCAGAAAATACTAAACCTCACCACAGACATACAAGGCCTTATAAAAAACAGAGAAGTTGAAAGGTGATATCAACTTCGATAGTAATGGAAGAGGACATGAAAAAAGAAAACCAAATGGGCGAGATTATTGTGGAATCACGGATTGGATACACATTTGGAAAAGAGTAAGACATTAATGGTACACAGAAACAAAGAAATTTGATTAGAAAGGAAAGGATGTTGAAAGACTAGATGAGATCAATTATTACGAAGTGCCCAGGATCACCATAAATAATAAGATATGAAATGAAAGTAGGCATGATAAAATATATGGTAGAGTAGGTAGTTTGACAAAATAGAGAAGCATTTAGTGTTGCGATGAAACAAAGAGAAAGGAGCCACAATAGTGATGAACCGATTTTAACACTTGCGTCAGAGACACGTTGCAATGAGAGATGTGAGCTGACTGTAGAGATGAAACTTTCGAGAATATAAAATGACGCAATAAAGAATGTAATCCTCAGGGAAGATTCAAAATTGAATCATTAAAAGACATTAACAAAAAAAGTTTGGTTTAGGCATGTAATGAGGATTGAGGATTTAAGAATGCCTAAATGAGCATTAGGTAATAGAAAATGGAAGATAAATGAGAAGGTCTTAAACAACATTGAGGATTCATATTCAGAAGGATATCCAAGGCAAGAGAGCAGCCAGATATTGATAAAGGAGAAGCAGGTGTGGTGAGATCATCGGAAATAAAAGGGGCTGGTGCCAAAAGACAAGTCTAAGAGAAAAAGTTTTTAAAAGATGATAAAATATTAAAAGATCCTAAAACCAACAAACGCTAGATTTTGCTATTAATTAAAAGACTATATACTAGTCGAGTTTATTTTATTCCAGGTATCTATTATCCTGTTGAATTCTATTATATACATACTTACATTAATCAAGTAGCAAGTTCAACTAATAATTAATTAAGTAACAAGACAAAACTAATGAAACATAAGTACGAAAACTTAAAGATGGTATACAAAAAACTAAAGAAACATAACTAATATATTTTATTCTTAACAAAAAAACTATTTTTATTTATCGATACATAAATAAACTGAAAAAAACAAAACATATCTCTTCAAATATAAGCTCCTGATTCATATTTAAAACTATAATAGAATTACACCAGAGAAAACCGTGTATTGGGGTTACCATAATAAAATCAGACTGGGAAAAGGCAGTTGCCCTCAATAAAAACAAATATTTAAATACAAATTCACAAATGAAACAATACAAATACTATGCATGGAGTAAAATGGGTTTCAACACAGTTGTTCAAAAAAACATAACTATAGTCCATTTAAATGTAGCCAATTTATAATTGTTTTGAAAGTTTATTTATTGAAAACATAACTAATTGCTACAGTCAAACAATTAATATAGAAGCATTTATGACCATTTAAAAGCTCCTGTGTAAATGGTCTTGGAATAGTACATTTCGTATAAAAAAAATGGTTATAAATCATTCAAGCGGAAAAACAAATCAATAGCAAATTATTTGACTTTCAATTATTAGAAGACAGACGACTTTTGATATCTCTAGATGTTAAACAAGTGTTGTGGGCTTACCTCCCCGCTTTTCCACATCTTCTACAATATCTCTTGGAAACTGTTTGATTGCTGTGGTAACTTGAGTTAGCTCACATTGACATTATATATAACTTCTCACAACATATTTTTCTTTGTGGCTTAGTGTTTGTTTAGGATGTCTATACAAAGTTTAAAGTTATAAAATACTGGCGACACGTATAGGGCTACTTCCAGTTTTGTATCTTTCTGTATTTAAGGTGATGATCCAAAATTTGTCTTCTTCAACTACTCTCTACATTTTAATAATATGCACGTTTACTAATAAACGGTGGATATAAACCATTTAGTTAGAGACAAGTAGGAAAGGTTTTTAGTTAATGATTTTTATGTAGGCTACTTTCGAGGAAATGTTTTAAAACTTATCATAATATCTTGGTTTCTGTAAACCCCATTTAAAATATATGAAAAGAAAATGGAAATAATAACTAAAGGATTACGATAGTCATCAGTACAACAAAGATCAGCTGTTATTTATTATGGGATTTTTAGGAACAGCTGATTTTATACTGTTACTAGTATAATTCTGAAGGTATTTTGGAGAGAATGTGACAAAAAACGTATTCTATACCATATTTGTTTAAAACATTTGGCGTTTCACTTGTTCATTCATACCATGAATTTCTATCAGTTTGTGTACTAGGAAGCATAATGTCCATTTAACCAACAGACCCCATAGAGGAAGTGTAAACTAACTGCAGTTCTTAAGTGGCTGTTGGCGCCCCTCACGGTTCCAAGTCAAACACTTACAACACATCATCTAATTAGTCATTCACATACAGTTCTCCTACATTATACAATTACCTACATTTAGATTTCCTATTTGTGCCTTACATCTATTTCTTGAGCAGATATTCCTTTCTTGTCAATCTCTGTCATTCTTTCCGGATGTTAAAACCATTTATCGGTAGGAGAAAGAAAGAGTGCTGATCAGCATTCTTATTGTCTTGGCGAAATCAGGTGTATGAATTCTCATTGCTGCTTAGCTATAGCAAGAACCTTAACAGTTCGAGTTCAGAAACTGTCCAAATAGTAAACAAGCTTAGTAAACAAGTTTATGCTGGGTTAATGTGGGTCGGTACCCATAACTGACTGATAATTTTTGACTGACATGAGTACAACAGCAACCTGATTGAGAGGAACAGTAATATTGTATCGGAACTCACATCTATGTTTAAAGGGTGTGCTGAAGACATGTATTTTGTTCCCCTTTAAATTTGGAACTTGACTTAGTTCGAGTTGTTTGGGCTACTAATTATGCTGAGCGTCCCCGATTAGCGTCTACAGTTATAATACCGTTACATATGGTTTCCTTCACTCTCTTTTGTGTTCCGATTCTAAAAGTTGTTTGCAATCTGTCTCTGTATGTATTCTTAGAATTGGTAGAAGACATTCTGTGTTCCACGTACAGAATTCAGTTACGAAATGTTACAGTAACATTTGCTGGGTGCCTGGCTTTGAGGAATAACTAGATATATAGAAGTAGACGAAGCAGAAAAGGAAACTGCAATTCAGATGTCAGTCACATCACGTTATGGCATATGAATCAAACACGTATAGCTTGGTGTACTGGGGAATGTATGTATAACTATAGTGTCCAATAAATTTAGGTTAGTCAAAGACATGGTTCGTTCCGAGGAGTACAGTTATCCTTCTGCGTGTCGGTCATTATTTGATAATTCATGGACTTCTGATGGTACAAGGAATCCGCTGCAATGCTTGTTCTATGATGGTGTTCTAATGATTAGACACATCATCATAGATTGTGTTCCCCTGGGAGGTGTGCTAGGATATTTATTCGGACGATGTTGGTGAACAATCCTGAGATTCAGTAGCGGCCGATGGTTAAGGGCAATGGGAGGGCTCTGTTATATTTTATACACGTAAGGCTCTGTTTTATTTTATACATGTTATCATTCACTTAACATTCACAATCACAAAGGGTTAAACTTAATAACATAAACAAACAACTGACTGATGTCTGCGCGCGCAGCTTCGGACTCTGCCCTAGAAGCCCATTACACGCTGTGTAAATGACGTCACGGCACCCTCAGCTCTGTCTGCTGCTTGCCCCATATGACTAAATGCAATGAAACTGGGACGCTCTGGCCACCGTCCGAACTCCAGAATACATTCGTCAAATATTTTATATTGTAAAACTTCCGCTACAAATGATGGTGAAATCGATAGCGGCAATTCATAATTCATTTATCTCCAAAGAATTAAATACATATAGGTATTTACATTATTAAAATAATATTATCATTGGGGGGGCGGCGTCCGAGAGTCCTTATGAGTAAGCCGCCACTGCTGAGATTATTATTAAGGTATTGTCATTTTTGTGGCACATGAATATTTGTGGTGAAATATTAGATTTGGGCTCCTTTATAGTCCTGTAGTATTCAATTGTGTAGTCAATTAAATTTTACGAAATTTTATAATTGTTAATTTGTTGGAAAACTCTTTTGCATCCCTGTTAAATTTTAAATGTTATTATTGTAGTTTGTTTCATTTGTATCATTGTTAACATATTGCAAGGTCCTTTTATATCCCTGTGACATGTTATGTTGATGATTCCTCAATTCATCAAAATTTAAACTAAATTTTACCTACTTTTTGAGACGCTAATGTTGTTCAAATTTTATGTTAATGTTTTTAGTTTTTTATTTTATGTTGAGGAGCATTTAATGACTTTTTATGAGAGTGATGATGGCCGAAATGGTTTTCGCCATAAGCAGCCACTCCTCTTCATAATAACCAACAGAAATATTTTTTATTACCTACCTAATTTTTGAATAAATTTACATATTTAATTTAGGTATCCGAAATTTACTACCACAAGTATATTTGTATAACGAGTAGCTTATCTGCAATGCAGATGTTTCTACCTGCTGCAGAGAAATTAACTTTTCACATGTTGGCACTAATGAAGTTGCACAACTTGTTTCTTGGGCTTTATTTTATGAGACAAATTACCTTCTACATTCTCCTTTGCAGAATGATCATATTAGATTGCACAGCTATAAAGTGAAATTCCCCTCAGTAGAAACTACTCTTAGGAATTACTATTGCAATCTTATTTGTAGTTGTTAATAACAGTTGAGAAATATAGGAAAACTGATTTTCATCAAAATCTATTGAATAAATAACAGTTGTGATATTTATGATCATAAATTAAATTATTAAGCGTCTGTGAGCAAACTGTGAGACTTTTTTTCAAAATTCATAACAAGACAAGCAAACGTATTCTATAATGTCTTGTCAAATAATATTAATAAGAATCATAGAAACAGAAATTTTAGTTTATCAAAATAGGCAAATACAATTTAAATAAAATATTTATGAAATGTAAAAATACGCTTACCATCTTAGCCAAAGTGTCCAATAGCATGTCAAGTAATAATAAATTTTACTTTATAAGCTATTTGAAAAATGTCAAAATAAACCTGACAGTGTCAGCCCTAATCAGTTTTTATATATTTAATGCATGACCTTGAACTTTGTAATAGAGTATGCCATCTTATAGCTATGAGCTCTTATTACAGATTCTACAAGCTCAGAGAGATATTTATGATAAACAATAACACATTTCAGTAAACCTACATAATTATAATTTATTATTATTACCATGAACATAACGATTATTAGCTCTGGCGTTATTCGGATTAATATTTTTGAGAATATTTTTGTTTTGTTTTAAAACTGGAAGTTACTAATAATGTAATGGATTACATTAATTGGTTTAAAGATAAAGGCATTGTTTATTTACCTAACTTGAACTTCTGTGTTAAAATTTTATCCGAAACCTTATATTTATTTATACCTGGATTGCAAAGTATGTGAGGTTTTATGTAAAGATTTGTTTCAACTCAAGTTCAGTTTTTATTATGACGTCAAAGTACAACTTCTGATGATAAATTTGATCCAGGATATACTGTCTCGACCTTTATTGTATTGGATCACTCCAGAAAATGTTTCCTCCAATCCCCCTACATACATTTATTGACGAAAGTATATAAGTTGTAGTGTTTTATGACTACTTTTTCATGTATGGTCTTCGTAATTCAAGGCGTTGTTATGTTGTGTATACATACGAGTATAGTTGCCAGTAGTGTCTTCAATTTTGTAAATATTTCGTGTTTTTGTTTTTAAATATTTATTTATGGATTTTGTAAAATCTCAAAGATTTGTTTATATGATTTTTATTCAATAATTTTACTCTAGAAGTTTTCAGATAATGGGGAATTTGGAAACACAAAACTAACCTTCTGATTCTCATCATAGGTCTGATTACTGTTTTTATTTCATTTAATTTTCACATTTCAATTTTTTTAATCTAGAGTATTCCTATAGATATGATACTTTATTTCGTCGGTTTACTGCAAAAAGTGATAACTTGCAAATTCTTAATTCTGAGAAAACAAAATTTTTATTTTTCATGAGTTTTAATATTCTAATCATCAATATAAAATCAAGTAATCTATTATAATAGGCATAATATTATTTACTTGGGCAGTTTTAGCAGACAATTCCTAACATCACTTCAATTTTATAGGTATATGAATCATAAAAAATAGAGATTTCTTATATAAAATAAATCTTACACTAATTTAATTCCCATATGGTTTTTTTTATATTTAACGATTACTTAAACTGTTTTTTTTTTTTTTTTTTTAATGATGTTTTTCAAAAAAGTGTTTTTCTCACGCAATGCACTTGTTTGCAAACAATTACCATTATACACCAACTTGGTATAATTCCAAGAGTTTGGACTTTTTTTTTTAAGAAATCGCACGCAGAACAAAAAATGTAGTCAGTCAGAAATTAAAAATTATGCTCATTATTACGTTTCAAATTATCAGAGTGGAGTGTGTTTTACGGTTCATTAGCTTAGGCAGTCGACCGGGTTGGACGGGACTCAGGCTATTGATGGTGTGCTTAATCTTTTACCCGCCTTCCCAAAATGAACACAGTATAAACAGCTATGTTACAATGTACAAAAGTAATAAACTTTGTTTTATCTTAAAGACTTTATCACAATGTATACTTTTTGAAATAAAATTTTTATATTTAATGCAACAGCAGATATTTCATATTCAAGGAGTAATTAAAGCAATAAAGCTAAAGTTTCAAAAAAAAAAATTTTGCAATAATAAAACTTTTCAATAAAAAATATTTACAATATTTTTGAAACTTTAGCTTTATTTCTTTAATTACTCCTTAAAATTTTTAAATAAATATCTAATCAACAAAATGAAAACAATTATGTTCTAATTGAACAAAAAAGTTTATATAACGAAACACATGCACCCAGAACAACATTTTATGTAACATTGCAATTTTTTTTCACAAATTAATTATATCATCCTGTACTAAAGAAACATAGAAATTAACAAATCAATAAATTTATCCCTATTTTTGTATACTTTGTGATAGAAAGGCAGCAACTGCTATGTATGAAATTAATAATAATTTTAATTAACCGTTTATGTTAAACAACCCTGTTAAAAACCTTACGTAATGAGCTCCATTGTATAACTAATGATGTAATGCCCCCTAACCCTACCATTACATAATTTTTCACCACAACAAATGAAAAGTGATTTAAACGGTGTAAGTGATGTTTAATAATATCAGCTATTTTTATAGATTATGATTTTGTTTGTTGGTATTGTTAGGAATATATTTAATTAAAACTTATGTTAACTAGAATTATATCATACAAAGCTCAGAATGACCCAACTATTGTGAATGTATTGAAAAAGTGTTGAAATGCTTGACTTGCAACGAAAGTAAAGCACCAGAAGCAACGAGAGATATATAAGCGGCCGCCACAATGTGGAGGGGATCTTTGGAGCTTGGGAGATACCGGCCGCGTAGCGATCCGTGGTGGAAGATAGCCCAGGGAGCTTGATTCTTGGACAGAGGGACAAAAGGAATTGTCTAAACTTGAAACTCTACAAAGGTGAGCAAGCATTGATATATAAAGGCACCAGTAATATCAGTAATTTCAATTGAACAAGAGTAACAATAGTTTGAATACTTCTGGGTTTTGAGTAATGCATATTTAGTTTGAATATTGTTCATTTGATTGTGTTCTCCTTTTTGTATTATATTAAATTATCAGAAAAATAGATATAAGTTTATGTTGATAATAAAAATTAATAAAACATTGAACCACTGATTTTGATTAAAAGCAAGAACCCAGGCGGAATAGAGGAGCCGTTCCTAACAAATGGTGCATCGGCCGGGAACATCGGGTGCATCGTTCCTAACAGTATCCTAGCAACGTGTCTGTACGCTGTTAGGGTTAGCATACTGATCGTAGGCTTTTTATTTTATATTTAAACTTCTGAATTGTTTTGTTATATTGTAAGACACACATGTAGTAATGCATAATTAAAGAGTAGGCATTCGTTGGTTATTCGTTATGATGATGCTCTTATAAGAGTAGTTACATAAATGTTTATAAAGTTAGTTACTAAAAAATGGGAATAAAATGGTGCTATTGTCTTAATTTTTATAATAATTCAAAGTCCTACATAAAACCCTAACTAATTGTCTTTTCAACATACTTAAATATGTCTGTTAATACAGATTGAATATGACGGCCTTGATTGGTAGTTATTGGACACACAACAAAATTAATAATTACAATCATCCATATGGTAACAGGAACTGTCAACGATATGGTGAGTTTTGAGTTGTTTTTCAACCGATTTTGAACTTTGAGTATATTGTTCAATTATAATCTCAACTCTGCGCATAGGTTTTGTTTAGTATAAAAAAAAAGAAAAGGTTAAATACACTGAAAAACTTTTATTGCATTTCTTGTAAAGTTTTTTTTTTAGTAGTGATGAAATCTTTTACACACCTCTAAAAGTAAAAAAAAATATAATAAATATATTAATAATAATATTTACTTAGTTTGTGTATTATGCTCCCTCTCCTCAACGCCAGCACCTGCGAAGGCTGAAGAGGACAAAGCCCATTGACTTGGTGCGAGACTAAAACTGGACTCTGTTTAATGAACTAGAGCTGGGTGAACCATATCATTGTTAAAACCATGTATTCAGAATAAATTGCTTGTTACGTTGTATTTAACTTAGTTGTAATAAAATATAATTAAAAAAAAAAGTTTGTGCATTAAGATCTCTAAGTATTTTCACATAAAATACCCACAGAATGATTATTTTCCTATCCTACGTATTGGGACGAGATACAATACCCTTTTCATTTTAAGACTAACAAAAAAACGATTTACATACGAATCACAAAAAAAAAGATTATTTCATCAACACACAATTTCAGCAACTAAATTGAAATGTGTTACAGTAGAAATTAATTGCAATTTGAAACCCCTATCCATCTCTCAGTATACAAATCCCTAGGCCTAAGGGTAAATCCACCCCTTTTAAATGAGAAATGTAATGGCGTTGATTTCACGGTCCATAAGATACTCTGTAGTATTTATTAGGGGTTTTATTTTAGGTGTTGTTTGTATTCACTAAGTAGATGCTTTACATTTATATTTAATAATTAGGCTACTGTTTAACTATTTGTCTTTGGTCGAAAATAAAATATTAAAGCAGTTTAAAATATGAGCGTTTTTAAAATTAAAACTTTAAAGGCTGTTTCTTGAGCCACATAAGACAACTTATTTCAAAACCTATGCATTAATAAATCAGTTTTATTAGATGTGTTCTAAATCAAGGATTTTTAATAATAACATTCATAAGGGTGGTATATAATCCTAAAAAGAAGTGAAAGCTTCCTTGGCTGTTGTTGGTTTTGTTTTTTCGTAATCTATGAAGGCTGTTCGGAAAGTAAGTTCCATTTCTGTTTAGCACTCGGAGAAGTGGTGGTACTGGCGTCATCTTAGCACAGCTGTGTAGCCTGGTTTAGCACGAGTCAGGCATTGCTAGTAAGAAAATCAATCAGCCTGCTCTCATAGATAAAGCTCATACGGACGGATATATCCATTTTTAGTCCAAACAGAAATTGCAGTCAGTGCAATTGAGTCCGTATAGGAAAAAGCAAAACGCAAATTTTTATAGAAGGTACAATTACGCGAAATGTTTATTTGGAGATCTTGGAACAATACGTTCTTCCCCAAGTCGGAAATTGAACATAAAAATAACACACATGTAATTTTTCAATAATACGGCATACCACCTTATAGTCTCGACGTCCAAAGCACTTTTAATAAGATATTTCAAAACCAAGGATTGGTAAAGCTGCTCCTCGGAAAGTCACGATTTGACCAAAATGGATTTCCGATTTGGGGTGACCTTATTAACATAGTCCCAGGGATGATGCTGATAACCAAAGCGAGGAGTTCCTGGTGCTCGGGGGAGGGTTGCCGATGACATATTCGCAATCAGCACCCAAAAAAACCCTGAGGCAAATTTCAATTTACTTTGTGAAACAATTTCAATAAAACTCCTAGGGATGATGCTGATTACCAGCGTACCTGTATATTTGCGATCAGCGCCAACCCCCCCCCCCCCCGAGTATCCATTTTCGATATACTTTCAATCCATTTCAGGAACACTCCTGAAGATGGCGTAGAGACAAGCTTTCCTGACCTCTAGCTCCACAAGAGGTGATTTTGAACATCATATTCGGGATCAGCAACCCCTAAAACCCCGAGTAGCAAAATTGAGCTCTTTTATGCCTTTATTTGCAAAGTTACTATTTATTTTTTCAATCGCCTCATAAAATGCACTTTTAAGAATGCATTGTTCAATGCACCGGATGCAATTAAGAATTTCTAGATGTACAAAAGTGGTCACAAACTGTCTAGATGACTTCCTGAATCGAATGCAAAAAAACTGCATCTCAATCCATCATACTCCGGACAAAATTGATAGAGAGATTATTTTGTGCTTTATTTCGTCGACTAATGTGAAGGATAACCAATGACGCAAACATATAAAAAACTGTTTGAACTTCTGAACATCTTCCGCTTTTATTATATAAGATTTATTCAACAGTTGTAGTTTTTAAAATATTTACTTTTTGAAACCATTCAACCTTTTTGATGACTCTGTATTATAACACATAGATAATAATAACAAATACAATAGAGCTCAGGTAAAAAATTTTATACTAATTTAGAGATAAATAATTTTTGTAAATAATTTTCAAATATGGTCTAGATAAACAAGATAAAGAAGTTAATTTTCAATATATCACGTTAAATATATCACAACATATTTAATTGTGACTTAAGAAAAAATAAGATTATTTACAGCGTCTTTACTATCAATACATTTCACCGGTTATAGTACTTAGAACTTGTAATAACTAATATTTTTTATAGTAATTTACTGATTATATTGAACAATTTAATACAAATATATGTTTTCAAAAAGTGTGGATTTCCATATGTGTGAATTAAAATTTGGTATGCCGGTATCTGTAATGCGAACCTACCCAAATATAAATTGGGGAGGCATAAGAGTGGGAAATGGGTAAAAATCCAGTAAAAATTATATGAATACATGGAATAGTGCACCATTAAAAATAACGTACTAGTTTAAGAGCTGTATATGTAGTTCTGATTTAGAATCATTTGTAGTCACAGGTAATATTTAAATCCCTATTATTTGTAAAAGTCAAAATAGCAAGGAAAATGTCAACTCAACCGATTTTCTTTCAACTCATTTGTCACTTAGATTTTAGATCGCTGATTAAACCTAACTAGCTCTTCCAACAATAGTTCCCTAGGAATTTGGAATCCAAAAACTTTACACCTCTTATTGGTCAGGGCCTCACAATTGAAAATTATGTGGTCTCCAGTCTACTCATCCTTCCCGCACAGTTCCGGTATGATAAGCTATTTAAAAATGAAAATAATCTCACATTCTGGTTTATAAGTCTATTTTAAATCAAAAAAATGTTTCTATTTTATATCTCATGCTTTAAATTTACTAACATAATTGGCGTTGGAATAATAGCAGCTCCTTAAAAACCCAAATAACGTCCATAATTTCAACAATTTTATTTATCAACGATTTTTATCAAAATGATTTTCCGTGTGTGAGTTGGGACACTGGTTTCAAGTTTACAAATACTTGACGTTAATACGCTCTTTAAAAAAACAAATTCCTTAAAAAAACAATTTTGGCGTAACCATTTTTTATAAAATCATCGCTTTTTAAGTAGAAGCTTTTTCAACAGAAAAAGGCAGGATAAATAATTTCAATATTTTGGTGTATATCTCGTTTGTTTTATAGAACGGTGATTATGAATTTACTATTGCCTTTTATGTACAGCGTGAAAAGTTGGTACTATCACTCTATCAGAATTAAATGTTCACAATATAAATGTTCTTACTAGATCTCACCAAGCCTACTCATAACCTTTCCAATTACACTATAGTAAGTGATGTTTGGCAAGTTACACAGCTCTGTAATAGATTACGTTATGTGGCGGGCCTTGTTATGGTTTATCCCCCTCCTTCTTTATTTGAAATGGTACAAAATGTTGCAACATATTTCATAAATTATTGTATCGATAACTTTAATAATATTTTTTTACTTTTTGTTTTAAATTGTGTTTCTATTTTCAGCCACGCTAGGGTAGCTTTGTACACATCAGTGCATTACTTCATTTCTTCCATTGTATCCGCCCCATTTTTTAAGTTCGGGAGTAAAATATTATTAATTTTAAAAGATAAAACATTTAATGTTTTCGTTTTGTTTTTTTCTATGATTATTTACATAGTCACAAAATATAGCAAAATCTTAATTTGATTTAAAAAACTGATTCTTCTTTTTTTTCTTCTTTTTTTTTCAAAATGATGAATATATCCTAGTTTTTAAAAAAGAAAAACATCCACATTAATGTGATCATTAAATGAAATTTCTGAGATGAAAATTGACATTGGTATAACTTCTCGTCTAACATTATTCTTATGGGGAATGGATCCAATATGGCGGAGGTGGAGAAGAACCTTAATTTAGGTTCAAACCTTTCAATTGATAATTTATTTCCGTAATATCCATATATATCATTTTATTCAGAAAAATCTATAAAACTTTTCTATTACATAGTAATCAAATAATTATGTAAATATATGTCCACAATAGAATTACTAACTAAATGGGAATTAACCATTAACTTATCACAGAAAGTACGAAACTAAATGGCATAAACTATCCTACCATCAACAAGATAAAACATTTATCAAAACCATGTAACTTTTCTTATAATTGGCAGATTTACCATTTGTTACACAGCCAATTTATCGGGTTCATTAGATAAGTTAATTGATTTGGTGGTTCAGATATACATATATATTTATTACAATTCTTCCACAATTTGACAAAGCAACCTGAAATGTTTTGATACAAGAATTAAACTAACTGGTGCAATATCTTAAAACTATTAATATGTAGGTTTCAATATTTCTAACCCAGAGCGATAACAATTATTGTGACAAGAAACTGAATCAAGCAATTATCTCTCTCTATAAAGTGTTCATATAGTTCAACTTATAATTAAACAAATCATACACGAAGTTTACTCACCACTGGTACTGGAGCTTAACTATCCCTGGATTGTGATCCTTGGTTTCCTAGACTATTCTCTTCCTCCTTTCTTCCCACCTTCTACGCCACCATTTAATTGTCCGGAGCCAACTTTAATTCAATAGAATACAAATTAGTGACAGTTTTATCATATTAGTAATTACATAATTGTCAATGTCATGATGTATAGAACTTTTATATGATACATGGACTATTGCTAGACTACAGTTAAATATTAATAATTTGTATCCGCTTCAGTTCAGTGTGTAGAAGTATCTATAAAAACTAGTTGTAAATATCGCTATAATTTTTACATCGACTACGCGCTGACGGGTTCTGTAGATGTGTATATATAAAAAAGACTCCCCTTGCTTCACTCATATCAGTCTCTTAGCCCAATCGGGCCTTGAAGATATACATATTTCAGAGTCGGTGACTCAGTCCTGCTGGACTTTATAACTACGCGAATATCACATTATCTTGAGATGTCAGAATCCGTAAATACGTTTTTAACAACGACTTCACTATTTGGCATTGAAGAGTTGAGAAGTTTCAAACGAATTGAAATTTGTATATTTTTATCTAATTTAGCTTGTTGTAAGTTGAATAAGGCATTAGATATAATTTTGTTGTAACTTTTAAAATGGTTGCAATTTAGACTTTTTCAATTATATTTTTCTGAATTTCAATAGGGTTCTATATGAACACGCTATAAAATCCCCTATACTTAACTTCATATTACTATCTTTAAATTTTTATAGCTGCTATCATTCTTACGTATAGAAGACAACAACGATGAACGGACGGAAGGCAAATCAAAAACTCTTTTTTTGTTTTCCGACTCCATAAAACATGAAGATCAGTAAAAAAAACAGAGGTTGAATTATTTGCAATTATCAAACTAACACTACACTTCGAATTGTTTTTAATTTAAGCAAACTGACGAAATATCTTATAAACTATAAACAATAATCTAATGATAGAGGGTGTATGCCTGTTTCAAAATGGTGGGCACTGTGGGTGTTAGCAGTGAGAGGGGAAGGGTAGCCAATACCTCATACCGTATGCGAAGTGTAACTATGGATTACAAAGAGATAAGACTATGAAAGTGGTATGGATTTGAAAAGAATAACTGGATCTACAATTATTATAAAGTATAGTTTTATCGTTAAAATTAACAGTTTGGTATTTTATTACAAAATATAATTCACACAAAATATTTTTAAAAATTAGACGTGTTATATAATGCATTACAAAAGCATATTTTGACCAGAAATCAAGCACTCTTGAATATAATTTACAAGTAAAATAATGTCATATTGTATTACAAAATGCAGCATAATTATTCAGCCGAAGACGTTTATTGAATATAAATACATACAAAATTATTGATATTTTACATAATTAACAATTTGTTATAAATCAGAAAGTGGTGGTGGGAATGATGAAGGGACTAAATGTGCAGACATCCACCACATTAAGAAAGGCTGAACACCAGCGACAAACAGAAGAAAGTACAATCTTCGTTTACTTCCAGAGTTGCTTTGAGCTACTGATATTCCATAATCATCTGGAGGAGCTGTTACTTCAGCCAGCACTTGCCACTTCAATGCTCGAATCTATCAACAAATAATATAACTACAACTTTGAAAAGGGTTGAAAAAATAAAGATCAAAATAATATCCATTATATAATTTTGATTAAATACAAATAGACTATGACCACTGATTGTTTTATTATCTCATTAGCGATGACCTATGGAAACGTTCCATGTGCTTTTATTTGGTTTATATTATTAACTTAGTTACAATATAAGATTATGCGATAGATTCTGCTTAACCCTTTGGCGAGTAATCATTTTGATCCCAAATGAGTGAGCACGGAAATTTCCGTGTGTGCCCAAATGAGTATGCACGGAAATTTCCGTTTTTGAGCATGGACTCTATAATTGCTTAAAAACTCTTCAAAAAATCATTATCTAGGGTAAAAACTTTATATTTATTGAATTTTCTTTTGGATTTTCACTAACTTATTTGATTTTGACATTTTACTTCTTTATTTTAACATTCTGCAAAAGATTTTTCTTTATAATAAAACTTTATTTCTCTCTATCAGTATAGTAAAATTATTTAACTGAATTGTAAACACTTAATTTAAAATTTTGCCTAAACTATTAGTAATAAATGCAATATTATAGAAATACTCTATTTTCTAATATATTAGCTTATAGTAGACATACTTGAGGTAGTAGGGATGGTGAGGCCTAGCGGGAACTGGGTAATGCACACTTTTTTACTCGCTCTTTGAGCTTCACACGGTCAGTCTGTCGCTGTCTTTGTAGTTGTAAAAAAATGGTTCTGTTGTCATTGTTTTGTTGACGTAGTTTTTATTTGTTTTTTATTTTTTCGGTAATGTGTCCCGATCTATTGAAAGTGATCCGCTACGTCTTCAAGGTCGCCACTTCATGAGACCTCTCCCCTCCAATGAGTCACGGAAGAAGAAGCTTTCTCGACAATGCTTTGTGTGTTAACATACTAAGCGATCATTACCAAAGCGGAAGGAAACATCTTATGAGTGCTCAAAGTGTGAGGTGTCCCTTTGTATACATCCTTGTTTTGAACAATATCATACACTACACATTTTTTAAACTGTAAATAACTATAAATAATCATAATTTAAATTTTTTGTATATGTTTTCTTGTAGTTTTAATCAAATATAATGTCTTTTGTTCAAAAGTAAAAAAAAAATTTTCCCACTCTTTATGGTATATTTTAGCGTAATTGCCATACTCCTGTATGCCTGTGTCATAGCACGGAAATATCCGTGCTTACTCGCCAAAGGGTTAAATATCCTTTAGTTTTATGAAACATGTATTCAGGTATACACAATTAAACATCATTTATTGTGAAATTAATAATGCACGTTTCTTATCGTGTACAGCCTTCTAAAGATTGTTAAAATGATCTGAAACTTTACTATTTTTTAAAAAAATTCCATTATTTTCTATGTATTAAAAAATACATCATAGTCATTATGGTATTTTGTTTTGCATAGTTGGTAACCCTACACTTATTTACCAAGAATTATCCGTGACTCAATATTTGAATCACAGGTGTTCTTTCTGTATGCATTTTGTTGCATAGTCTTGTTATGGGGTGTGATAACTTCCGTAGTTCCAAAGTGGAAAGATTGTTATTAGAGAGTGATAGTGAATATGACTTACAAAAGACTGTAAATATTACAAATTTTCCCTCATATTTATGATTCAGTTTTAAGAGATTCGAGTGATGATAATTTCATCAAAACTATAACGGCTGTTTCCAACTGCAGATAAAATGTTGAAAAAGAGATTTTTTAGTTAATTTTTATTTGTTAGAACAAAAAATATTTTTCCAGGAAAAATAAAAACAAAAACAAATATAGCATCAAAGTACACAATATCGATTTAACTGGAAAACTAACAAAAATGATTAAACTAAAAATTAGGTTAATTTAGTTAAATATAGAAATATATATAATTATTTTACAAGCTTGATATCAGTTTTTTAGTTTGTAAACATGTGACCTTTCATATCAATACAAAGTAATATCTTTAAATGATACTAGGCTAGTTTAGGAAGATTTATTCTAGTCTTTAAATTTTAAATTAATCAGTTGTGTAGTAAATGTAAGTATGATATGTTTTTAAGACTTTAAATAGACGTTTAAAATCAAAATATAAAAGATTACCCACAGAGAAAAACTTTAAATAAAAAAAATTCTCGAATTGAGTACAACTGTTATTTTTTTGTGTATGTGTTTTAAAGTGAAAAACCATTTCGGTCATTATCGTTTTGTTTATCGGTCATATTAGTTCGTGAGAACGATAGAATTTAACAAATTCATAGAAGCAAGAAGCAATTTATAGAGAACACAGTGTGATGGCCTAAAAAATTATTTCTGTGACTTGGTGCAATTACCAGCAACTAGTTCAACATAAAAATTTTAATGTTCATTGTTGGTGTCCAAGTCAATAATAATTAACAATTAATATGTAGTAATAAATTACCTCATTTGTTCAGTCATGTGACTTTATTTGTCTTGTTCTCAAGACGCTTTTCGGAGTCGGGATTCCATCTTCAGTTGTATCTCTGTAGAGGTCGTCAAAACATTAAAACATTTACGAAGACATATATAACATTACACACACACAAAATGCACAGAATACATATACAGAATACACAGGTATTCTCTGTTGACCTCTACTACAGAGATATAACTGAAGATGGAGTCCCGACTCCGAAACGCGTCTTGAGAACAAGACAAATAAAGTCACATGACGGAACAAATGAGGTTTTATTACTACATATTAATTGTTAATAAAAATTTTATGACAAAAAGAATCTTTAACTCTTTGTTAGTTTTTCCAGTTAGATACTAATTGTAAAGGAACAATAGTTAAGAAGGTTCTGAAACAGGTGATCCGGGAATGATGTTGCAATTTTTGGTGCTGATGTTATCAGTCTTGTCAAAAAATGAAGGAGCAATTGTGACTAGGATTTAAAGTAGTTAGACGTGTTCTCAGTGGAGTGCTAAACTACATCTTGGTGAGTACAAACAACCGTTTTATGAGTTGCAAGTAAAGTGGACTTGCAAGTGAGATAAATTCTATAAAGTACATCTGAATATTGTGGATGACTCTGGTATGTAGCTATTTTAATGACTATTTGAAACAAATGAGAAATATCTTTGTTGGTGGAAAATTATTGTGTAATATGCAGAATAGAGTTAAACAAAACTTCAAATCTTTTATATTTTTTTAATATTCTTTTCCGTAATTGAATTTTTATTAAATTAAGAATGTGTTTTTAACTAATGTACATGTGTTTTGTTTTTGAGTTACATGAATAAATTGCCTCGTGGTAGATTAAAATTAAATATATAATGTCAAATAGTATTGAAGAATCCAGAAAACCTTATGAGAACAGAGTACTTTTTAGGAAGAAACAACTTTTTAGACCTTCCATTAGAAATTAGTAACAAAGTGAATGAAAGATTATAGAAAAATCGAAGAAAAAATGTGATTGTGATAAAGATTGGACGCAGAGGGATATATTGAAAGAAGTTAAAATCTTTCAAAGTATGGATGAATTATAATTTAATTGTGGAACGCTAGTATTTTACACGTCTAAAATTGAGATTATGACTAGGGTAAAATGTTGATTATTTTCATTGATTAATTTGATCAATTCAGTTATTAAGTTCTAGATTGATGGAGATGAAATGTGTGCACTAGTAGTTTTAGATTTTGTGACATGGGGAAATATATTTACACATATAATATAATTATACACTGATTAATTTATTACACTGATATTTGTTTAATTATTTTTTTGTCTCTTATCTTTTATCCATTCTGCGATCAGTTTACGGTGAAACATAGTGTACCACAATAAGCTCATAGCTGACGTTCCGGAGGCCAACAGAGCCTTAGTAATAAATTCTCCCCCTTACAAAAAGATCAAGCATTATCAAATTACACCTTTTGAAATTTACCATGCCATTTGGACTAGATTTTTGTCTTCAGTGATCACATTAGTTTTCACTATTCACTATTTCACCTTACATATCTGAAAATATTGTTATCAACTTCCCTCCAGGTATTTGTTTTTCATTTTTTTGCAAGATTAGGTGAAGGATGTTTCCAGATTAAACTTTGTCGCTCACCCTGGGGTTCAAAGTGATGGACTCACATCTCATTAATTGTTTCAGAAATGAGTTTCCACCTTCAAATGTTTCAAAAGATTCTGAAATATTTTTTTAAATGATTCACTTTGTGGTTATATTGAAATAATGTGTCAGTTCATATGAAACCCAGTCAGCAGAGATTTTCAAAAGTCTAAAGAATCATGTATGATTAAAACTGCTAAGCCATGGCTTATATTGAATTCTCCTACAAACATCAATTTTAATTAATCAATTATTGTGAAGCATTTCTTTAACTTTTTTTATATTGTAAGTATTCTATGAAGTTGAAGGTTTACCTTTCCATTATTCATCATAAAGAGAAATCATGTCTTTGTGAACAGCAATCCATCTGTTCGTAGATCTTCCTTCCATTCAAACAATTCTCCATAATACTACTGCATTCATAGAATTATTTCTGCTAGTTTCATCTTTTCAGAATTGAGAAAACATATCATTGTGCACATTTTTTCGTTAGTAAAACTAGGCAAAATAGCGCTCATTTTAAATTTACTTTTAAACACAACCACAAACAACAAATAATGAAACAATACCTCCATTAATAAGATGAGGTTATATAGCAACACAATCATTGTGCCATGTAATTGAGAAGGAAAAAATATTTCCCTTTATTTATTTTTTCCCTTCCTCTTGAATTTATTCATAGATTCTATAGATGCTATAAAACACATTTAACACATTGAGATAATCTGACGTAGAAATTTTTCTTCATTTAATAAAAGTTTGACTGATTTATTTCATACTTAAAAAATTGATATGACTTACAAAGAACCCCCCCCCCACATATATTTTTAATTTTTTTGATTAAATTTGAGTATAACTATAAATATAAAAAATTATAAAGCAATATAAAACTACTTACCAAGAAAAATGCAAGAGCTGCACTACTATAGAAAAGTCCCACATAATAGCCACTTTTATTAAACACAAGACTCAGCAAAACAGCAAAGATTATTCTGAAATCAAATTAACAAAATTTGCTCTCAAATGTGAATCATAAAAATATTCACTTAAATATGTTGAACAAAACATGTGGAACAAATTAAACCCACCAATTTCTAGAAGTATGTGAAAATAAGTTTTGAATTTTAAAACAAAACGAGAAATTTTTCAATACAAAAAATTTTACAGATCACAATAAACTGAGGACTTTACGGAAGTGAGATCAAGATCAAGACTGGAATTTTAATTTACTGATTAAATTAATTTACGAATATATAGTGTAAAAACATTCTATAAACTTTGGCACTCGCCCATCTCCAAGACCAAATAAAAACCAACCAAAACTATTTTCACCACAAATGTCAGCTCGGTAGTTGTCAGTCAAAAAGTGAAAATGAACCAGGAATACCACATTTAAAATTATATTTATACATTTAAATAGACCCCAAAATTTATTTTACTTGTGGGAGTAAACGTGTCTTTAGCGTAAATCATATTTTATTCAAATCGAGCATATATTAATGATGGTAAAATTTCAATTTTGTGTTTAGCCAATTATTCCTGAACCGTAATCTTTTTAATTATGATTTTTTACAAATTTTTGGGGCTTTTAGTTACCGTACACATTTAACTAAAATTTGAACAATATTAGTAGTGTAATTTAAAGAAATGTCATCTCGTGGTCAAAATTTCGTTTTTACTCACAAATTTCGATAACTCTGAAATCAACACTTTTAGAAAAATGGTGACCAATAGTTTTATTTGGGCCCTTATGGGCTACGAACACAATTTCACCAAAATTTGTATAACCAAATTTGAGAATATTGTAATTTTGGCAGCTACCATCAAATTTGTGTTATCAACAAAATTTTAAAAAGTTCCTAAATATGGCCAAAACACACTAAATTTGATTATAAAATCGGTCCAAATATTTGGGCTGTAGAACACTGACGGGTGACAGTGAGACATAATTATAAAAACCACTATTTTGGATTTGGAGAAAACTCAACATGAATATAACGGCAATATATAAAACTAGACATCATGTAAGGAGAGTACCAAAATGAACGTGTGTTAATTCTATTAGAGCTGAATATAGGAGTCGAGAACATGCAGTAAATTGGTCTGGGTAACAGTAGTTTGGAAAAATTTTAAAAAGGTTATGGATAGTAATATAGTTAGCATACTTCAGCTTTACATGGATCAGACCAGAAGGGTGGCTGTAGAAATAAGGGCGGGGGTAGATAGGGCTAAGTATAGGCCTTTGAAGGAACCATATGTTGTGAGGAGAGGGTAAGTAGGTTTGGCCCATTACTTAAATTTCTCTATATTAAATATATATGAGAAAGTAAAAATAATTAATATTCACTCTGCAATGACTACATTACTATTCAACTAAACTACCTTTACTAAGCCTACAAAATATTGCAAAAATTTATGTACGCCTGTTTGAATTTTAAAACAAAAAGAGAAATTTTCCAATGCAAATTTTACATTTGCCTTTGGTTATTTAATGCCTTTGGTTATTAATTTGTTTTAAATGATTTGTTAATTTGTGCATATTATCATATAAATATTCATTATTATTTTCAGAATCTGAATAAAATCTGACCTGTTTGCAAAAGATTTTTTTTTTTATGATCTTGTTCTTCGGGGTTCGACCGCGTCAATATTGTCTGCACGTTGAGTACAGCCGACGTTTCGGGCACTTTACAGATGTCCAAGGCTTAACAAATGTCAAGTGAACCGAGCCATCCTAGGCCTGAGCTTATATAGTCCTGGGAGTGGACCCTTGTCGGGCCGTTGCCCTTTGTCAGGCCGTTGCCCTTTGTCGGACCGTTGGCCTTTGTCAGGCCGTGGACCTTTGTCGGGCCGCCGTTTGACTACCAATAATTCTCTTGTTTTATTGTGACAGTTGTCATTTCTGGAAGATTCTAAGCTGAGTTGTGTATTTATTTTTGAAATAACGGGTTTCCACGTGTTACTGAATTCATAGCCTTGGTCTTTATTAAAGTTGTCTTTACGTTTTCTTATTTCTATTGCTTCTAGAATTTTCCTCTCATAATAATTTGAAGAACTAGCTAATATCTTAACTTTATCGAATTCTATTGTGTGTGATGTTGTAGTAGAATGGTCTGCTATTGCTGAAATGTCTGTATCTGATCTTTTTGTACATCTTATGTGTTCCTTTACCCTTGTTGAAACTAATCTCCCTGTTTCTCCTACGTAGCACCTACCGCAACTGCAAGGAACATGGTACACTCCTAAGGTGTGTAAAGGGAGCCTATCTTTTATAGGTTTTAAGAGCTGCTGGATTTTGGTGGGTGGTTTGAAGATTGTTTTAACATTGTATTTTCTTAGTAATCTCCCAATTTTGTCAGTAGTTCCTTGAATATATGGCAAGAAGGCTAATTTTTTTCTTGTTTTTTTACTGAATAAATAAATGAATAATCCCAAGAAAGGAAAGAATCTCATTTCAAAATAATATTTCATAAAATAACCAATGAAGATGTACAAACCTTTATGCCCTCTTTAATAAAAATTTAGTATTATATTTTTTATTACTATATGAAAAGATTACGTCATATTCTTAGCAGACTAGATGATATGATTGTCTTGATGTTCAAAATGAGAAATTATTGAAATATTATATACAATAATGACACCTAGTGTTCAAATTATGAACTGAGCGATATCTTGGGATTATTAAATGTATTGAAGAAGTCTCGTGTTGTAACTTAAAACAAAATAATATTATTCTGTTTGTACAAACATCATTTTATATGTGAAAATGCATTTTTATGGAATGCTTAAATGTTAAATTTAACACCATATAATATATACTATAATCATAAATTCATTTCCCTTATTTTACTAGTCATTTTACATGCCAATTTTAAGGTTATGAATGCATAGATTAAATGATCAATTTCATATTAAGCGGTTTTTAATGCAAAACTATTTGCATTTTGGAAAAATAATTTTGGGATACATGAACCGAGGAATATTTGGTTTGGGAATTTCCTGAAAATACAAGAAAAAAAATTGCGATGAATACAGTTTATTCCAGAGTACAGCTATAGCTAACATACCAATTCTGATTCCCTAAGATAATTTTCAGTATAGACTTTTTTCCTTTAAACTGTCTCGAATTTTCGCCATTCGAAAAACCTTTATGCCGATCATTCAGAAAACTATTAATTTGCAACGTGCTAATTTCTCTTGATTCATTCTATTACACCATAAAAGTCCTCGTATAGAAGGCTGTGGTGCCCTCTGTACTTATGATAAACAATTTTTAAACAATGCAATCAATCTAAATGGTTGAACATGTTGAAAAAAGTATGAATAAACTTAGTCTTTATAGTATTATACATGAGTACCCAAATTAAAAAAAAAAAAGAATAATAATAAAAATAAAAATTATACTTTCAAATGAATTGGGAAATTTGTGGCCGAATCAATAAAAATACATCACATAAATGAATCAGTTCTCTCCAACAAGATTTAGACAATATTCAATTTTTTTCGTTAAAACTCTCAATTTTCAAGATCTCACACACCCCTACCAATTATCAAAACAAAATGAATTTTTAATGGCCAAATCACTGTCTCCATCTACAGTTGTTACTCGTGCACAAACCCTGTGTCACTGAATCAAGAGAGGCTAAGCCCACGAGTCATGCATATTATAGCAACAAAGAAAATTTAAATAACGCCTCCAAGTCCGGACAATCAAATACAAGCCAAAGTCATTATAATCCCATCTTCTACCTTAACAAATGTAACAAGAGTAAAATATTTCTTAGACTTAGAAATGGAACTGGCAAGCAATCGTGAGAAACCCAAACCCACCAGCCACCTTATGAAAAAACAAAGTTACTCAGCTACAAAATATCGAGCGGCCAATAACATATACATAACCTTACTGCATTCCTCAGAGTTTTAAAATAACAAAGATTTGAAAATGGACTTTAGCTCAAGATTAGGAATGTTATCTAATAATGTGGTTTAAGATTTATGCACAAGTAACAACTGAAAATTGTGACTTTGGGGAAAGAGAGGGGGGTCAAAGTGGCATACACAGACCCCTCTCCACTGCGACCTTTATAGCTTTAGTATCTCACAAGATTTTTGTCATATACAAATTTGAAGATTAACTACAGATTTGTTGCAATACTTTCAACTCTAGCTAAAATATATGAGATAGTAATTCATTCCTTTGTTTTGCAGAAAAATTTGATAGGTTATTTGTACGGCATTTAAAAAATAAACAACTTTAATATTAACAAATAAAACACAATTTTTCTTTTGTAAAATTCTATAATTTATTTGGTCCAGCCGACCATGGTTTCGACAGTTACGGCATTAATGAGGCTCTTACATCTGAGTCTGTAAGAGCCTCGTCAATGCCGTAACTGGTGAAACTATTGGTCAGCTAGACCAAATAAATTATAGAATTTTACAAAAGAAAAATTGTGTTTTATTTGTTAAAATGGATTTCGATCAAGTACCGTCGGTCATCAGTGTAAACAACTTAATATTAATAAATGCCACGTAGTGTCATATTACAAAAAGCTGAATCCTTTTAACAGTCACAGTATTATTCCACAGTTCTTGAATAGAGTAAATAATCTAAATGGGAGTTCTTTTATCACAGGAATTGTCTTTCAATAATCACATTGTAAATGTAGTTCAAAGGGCTTATTCCACATTAGGTTATATTTGCCGAATAGGCAGGACTTTTCATGATATCAAGGTGCTGAAGATTTTATTTGATGGTTTAATTAGATCAAGTCTGGAATTTGTCCGTGTTGTCTGATCTTCATTAACAAAATATTATATTAATTTGTTGGAAAACGTACAGAAGAGTTTTTTTATGCAAGTTGTATGTAAACAAATTTGGCTTCAATTGCCAACAAATTTGGACGATTATATATAAGGACCTATTGAGGATTTTTTTTAATGGATTCGTTGTCAGACAAGATTTATTACATTTGTGCTTTTTGATAGGAGTTATGTGTGGTGTGATATATGTTCATGAAGCATTAAGCAAAATATCTGTAGTATATTCCAAGTTACGGTGAAAGGATTAAAAGGTCATTATATCAAGAGCATATTAGAACAGGTGTTCATGTGTCGTCTTTGCTAAGCCTATCGTTTACTTAATATAATATGGCCACACAAATTATAGAGGTTTTCTGGTATATGCCTTTATTTTGAAGTGTTTCACTCTGAGAAAAAACTTTGAGTGCAGTGAAGATCTAGACGGATTCTTCTTTTATGGGTTTTTGTTTGTTTTTATTTCTCTACTCTATATATTTTGTTTACTTTAAGTTTTTTAATTTTATATTTATAGTAATTTTCTTGGTAATTGCAAGTTTTGATTGGGACTATGTATTTGGGTGGAATTTAGTCATTATTTCTATGTGACCGTCTCCACTTCTTTTGACCAGCTGAAAGCTCCGGCTGGCTGGAGACTGTGTACACTTTAGCCGAATCTTGTCAGGATGGGCCAAGGAGTCGGGTTAGGACTCTAATGAACGCACACAACGCAAGTGAAATTAAATGTTATATTTTATTTGAGCGCCGAATTAGATTACAGAAATATTTATAATTTATTAAAAATACATAATGGCAAGATAAAGCCTTAATAGTGGCCGAAAAACATACCGTTCAATTTAGCTAGCACGTGGCCGAAAATGGACTGACCTCGTCCCGTAGCGGTCTTCCTTCTCGCGGCTCTCGGAACAGACTCCAGCTCGGCTCACTGGTTCAAGCCCTCCACTCCTCATCTCTCCCCCCCCCCTTCTACGTGATATTGCATTGCTCAACAAAATCGCAAGTGCCAATTCATATTTTATTATTTAGGATTCCTTTACGTCCTAATTTATAATTATTATAGTTTTGGTTTGGTGGGCTCCTTGGCTGGGCCACATCTATATATCTGAGCTTGTTTCTGTCAAAGTATATATGTAAGTGTATGTAATTGTGTATTTTTTTTAGGTTTAGGACATGGCACTATTCTATATTATACATAATAATGCTCCTCCTGTAATTGGTTTTATGACTTGTAGGATTGTTTTAGCACAAATGTGTATTATATCACTTTTATTGTTGCAAGAATAGTCTTTTTTTTTTCTTTTTTTTTCTTAGACTGATTAATTATTGGTTATGAATTTTCCACAGAAGATAATCAATATATTTAAGTAGTGGCATTCTAATCTTAGAGTTGAATATGTTTCAAAAACATTGCACAAACTTTCTCACTCACCAATCTCCTAAACTAAATAAAAACCAACCAAAAATATCAATTCAGTAGTTATCAGTCAAAAAGTAAAAACAAATAATGGGTTACCTTCATTGAAAAAATATTTATATATTTTAATAGCTAAAATTTACTTATGCCATAAAAGCAACTTCAACACAAAATCATATTTAATTAAAAGCATTAATGACTTGGGTTATATTTGAATGAAATTGGTAGAGTTAAAAATCACATTTATAACAACCCTCGTGCCTGTTTACAACATAGCACTAGGCTATCAAGCTATGTTGGTGTTTTTCACTTTTTTTATGCTCTAGGTTTATCGTTTTATAACGTTGATTTATACTCTCGAAATGCCATGTACTTGAGTTTATATACATAAATGATGGGAAATATTCAACTAAACCAGACTAATAACTTAATTTTTGTCTCAATGTAAAAAGAATAACGTTTTCCTTAAATTTATTAAAATCAATGTTTTTATTTGAAATAGTGTAACATCAAATATGGTTAAAACTGTGTTTAGGAAGTTTTACTTTTATTCTTTAACTCGTTAGCTGCCATATCATGTTAACTAAGGTGAATGTACATGCAGTGTTTCGGCACGATCGGACCGATAAAGTCACTGACGTAATGTTTTGTTTTGTGGCTCACAGTTCGATAGTGCAGCAATCTATCGGCCAGTTTTGGTATTCTCTGGATTGGGTAAAGACGTGTGTTAGACGTAGTATATTGTATGCTTTAATAACCGTTACCATGGTTACTCAATATAATAATAAAATCGGTCGATATTTTCACTTTTTTGTCGGCACGATCGGACCGATTAAAAATTTTACAAAAACATTTTGGTTTAGTAATGAATAATTCACAAAGAATACAGTTGTAAAATGAATATATGTATTTATAAAATAAATATTAGACAAATAAAATAGTGAGCGTTGCCAACATAAAAAAATGAAATAGCCCGTTTAGATTTTTTTTTTTTTACACGAAAATTACCTCGGTCCGATCTGACCTAAACGTTATACTACGATTAAAATTAAAGCCGGAAAATTGAATTTCGGTCCGATCGGTCTCGAAACTATATATGCATAAATGTAAATAAAATTAGTAAATACTATTGCCTTATATTATTTAACATAGGTAGATGCAAAAATAATAATGGAAAAATAATTTGGTGATCGTGGCACTCCAGGCAAGAGTATCGTATTAGGCCTCGGCAGCTAACGTGTTAAAGAATTGTTTGAAAAGCTATAAAATAATAAGTAATATTTATTTGTAATTATTGTTTTATACTCTGGTAACTCTAGTGGGGACCTTAGAATAAATCAAGCTTAACTATATAACCTAAGTAGCTTAACTCTTAACACTAACCCAACATATTTATATCCAGCAAATGCTAACAGATCAAGAGTCTTTAGATGCGTGGAAATATTGATGACATACAATGTAACGACCTCAATCGCAATCTCCACTACAGTCCACGCCAATGCTGAGCTTGCTAATATCCCTAGCACTTCTGGACTGAATCTATTTTGTGTTCCTAACACAAGGCCAGCCACGAGAACATATCTAAAACAAAACAAAATAAATCTGTAAAGCAAAGAAAATAGCTCAGCAAAGTTCTCATTAAAATTACTAACAGAAAATCCCACATCAATAACATTTGCCAAAAGTTATGTTCTCGTATTTTTGTTTTTAAGACATCTAAAATCATTTGAAAACCTCAGCATTTTAAAAAAACGTAAAAGAGCTCATTTTCTACATTTAAGCCAAGGAATTTTATTGTGAAGAGACTTATGGGGTGGCAGAACTTATGGAGTCAGCTAAATTTGACTAAAGGTGTTGTAGCAGTTCCTCTCTTCTTCATACACTATCTTTATATTTTGTATGGATAGGAGACACAGGCTTAGCTTGGAAAGTGGTCCTTGGTATTACCTAGTAGTACACAAATAGGAAAACACAAAAAACATTAAAGTTGTTAAATATTTTATAAACACTGTATATTTTCTCAATCAGTAGAGAGTACCAAAAGAAGACTAAATTGTTGATATCTAGGATTTATCTGTGTAGATTTTTTTTTTTTTTAGCCTCTTGAGAGAGGATAAAGGACGATTAATCTAAGATTAAGGTTAGGGAGAATTTTGTGACCGATTGATGAGACACTAGTTCTGAGAGGTTATAATCTGGAGGCAGTGATTTTATAATCTAACACAGAGTACACATCAAATCCTGGATACATAGGCTAAAATATTTTAATATTTGTATTATTTACTAACCTTCAATCACTTATTTTAAGATATGTCTGACTGCAGTTTCAACATCACACTGTCATTGTCGAAGAAGTTTTGTTTTTACATTACACAAATTAAATCACACTACATGTAAACAAAATCACATAACATTTCATTTATACAACTTTTTACATAACTTTAAAAATAATCACCATTTTTACATCATTAAAATGTATAATTGCGTTATCACTCAATACATCTATTGAGCCCAAATATATACACATAAAAATAGGGACAAAAACTAGAGCGGCAATTATAGTGCAAACCACAGCCGAACATACATGGTTGAAAGAAGAAATTAGATCTCCGTACAACAAGAAAATTTCCATCAATTACAAACTATACCAAGTACAAATGTAATTGGCAGCCATATTGAACACAAGAGAATTAGATAGCGTTATGAAAAAGATTAAACCTATAAATGAAAAAACAAACACAATATTTAGTAAATTCTACAATTTATTGAGTCTTGCCGACCATGGTTTCGCCAGCAACAGCATTTACACAGCAGCTTAACAGACTCAATAAAATTGTAGAATTTACTAAATATTGTGTTTATTTTTTTATTAAAATGGAGTTCTGCCAAGTACCTTCGGTCAATAGTGTAAATCGTATTAAACCTATAATTGAATATAGAATAACAAAAAAGAGAGAAGTCCAATCAGGAAAGTTACAATACATAAATTAATAAAAGATAAAAAGTTGTCCACAACATACACAAATTGTACACATAATTTTTACCCTAGAGTTGTAAACAAAACTAACATCCAATTTATTGAACCCGAAATGAATTTATTAAATAAGGGAATATTGTATCAAACCTGCAAACAATGTTAAAACCTTGTCTGATGAAATAATCAATGTTGAAACATTTATACAAACATTTCCCAAGAAAATACAAAATGAAGTTCGTACAATAACCAATCAAAAGATTTAAAATGTTTTAAAAAGCAGACAAACTTTGAATAAATCAATCAAAGAATTCAAAATAGCCAAACATCTAAATTCGAAGTTATCATCTAACAATCTTATAATCACAAAAGTGGACAAGGGCAACAGTGGCGGCGATGCAGGGGGGCCCGTGAGCTGGGAGGGCCCGCGAGCCTTGACTGGGATTTTTCGGGAAATTTTACCGGGACCCGGCCCCACGACGGGCCCTGCCACACGGGCCCCCCTATCATAACAATATTTTTATGAGTATTGTCAAGAAATTACTAAAATAAGGTAAAATGTCTTCAGACAAGATTGTGCATCGTGCATCCAAAACGGCATTAACCATTATTTTTTAGAGAGCAGTATTTATTATTTAATGTCATGATACGAAGTTTATGTATTGTATAACGTTGGCCGATAAGTAATGCAGCTATCGCTACGTCGCGCACCGCGGTGACTCGCCGGCGAAAAGATAAACATCCGGGAAAAAATTATTGGGAGAGGGGGGGCCCGCGGGTTCTTATCGCTGCCACTGAAGGGCAATACTGCTGTTATATTGACTGAGTTGGATTAGAAGCATAAAGTAAACAACTTCATCACTAATAACAACATTCATACTTTAGATAAAGACCTTACTAATGCATTCCACTCTGAAATAAAACAGCAATTAAATTGTTGCATGCACTTATTCAGTAATATTGATACCAGACATCTAAATTAAACCTTCGCCCCCCCCCCCCACTAAAAGGATTACCAAAAGTTCACAAACGAGACATGCCCATAAGACCACTTCTTAACTTCACAACTTCACCGTCTTACAAAATAGCCAAATATTTGGATAAAGTAATAAGAGAACACATTGAATTGAAAAACAACTGCAGCGTCAAAAATACTTTATATTTCCACTTTCACTGTCTCCATCGACCTCCACATGAAACAGTAAAATCACACCGACAAACACTGCAAGGCAAATATGTATTGCCTTTTCTCGACTCTAAAGTTGATCGATACTTTTCCATAAAAGATTTTTTTTAAACACAATCATATTTTCTCCATAATAATACACTACACAAAACATTAACAATCCTACTATAAATAAACTTTCACTACACCAAAACTTTACCATAAATCACAAAATTTTTTAAGTGAAATTGCACAGCAGGTTTCCTTTATTTTATTTTCTGTGCAATTCAGAGTTCAGATGCAAAAATAGACTACTAACTTTCCCTTTCAATGAACAAACACAACAGCAAACGAATCCATACGACAATAAGTGGTTAACATTAAGTCTACATTAACTTTTTGTCCTCAATAATAGACCTAAAATATGAAAAATAAACATCAAGTGTTTACTTAAGAAACTAAAGATTTGCCTATTTATTTTAATGGGAATAATTCTAAGTGCATCAAACTTTTTTTCGTACTGATATTTATTGTTAAAAACCAAATTGTGTTAAAATACAGCTTAATGGGGAAGACTGGAAATCTCATGAACATCTTGTAGCACAAAAGATTTGGTGAAGGACGTCAGAATGTAGACGGCGATAAATACCCTGCATAAAATTAAACAGATTATTTGAAAAGACCGCAGATTCAGTGTTGTGTTAACTAAAATGGTGAATGTTGACAAAGACACTGTTGCGAAAAAATTTGCACAAGGATCTCAACACAAAGTTTGTGTTAAAATGATCCCTTGATTTCTAACAACGTAGCAAAAACAACAATGCTCGAAAGTTTTTGTTGACATTCTCCAAGATTTTATGCAGACACCAACCTTTTTGAAAAAAAAAAATCACAATTTACCACTTTAAGACAAAACCCACATCTTCCAGTATGATTCTGAAACAACATTCAATGGACTGAAAAACAATGACATAACCAAGAATGAAAAAACAAGTTCTTCAAGCTATTCTTATTGTGTTTTTGTTTAAAGACGTAAGATTGAAAGAATGGGTAGATAACAATGAACCAGCATTATTATAAGAGTTTTTATAAGAGCTGAAAGTAAGAATTGGGAATAAAACTACCGGTATTGCGGAAAAGTGGTTTCATTCATCATCAGGAAAATATGCCTGCTCACAAAGCACTTTCTGTGAAGCAGTTTAAATGACAAACACATCGTTACACTGGAACAACTTCCAGATTTGGCAAGATAGGACTATTTTCTTTTCTTTAAAGTGAAATCTATCCCTAAAAGAACACCCTTCGAGTCAGTTGATGCAGTTGTTAAGACAGCTGACTGACACTTATCTGCTCAATGTAAAACAAGACTGTGTCAGTGTATAACTAAAAATGCGGACTATATTAACGTATACAACCATTAGAATTGAAATACATATAAATAAAATTATTGTATTAGTCTCGTTATTTAATAGATACACCTTGTACAATCACAAATATATTTATATGTTATATACAAAGGGAACTTTATAAAAACTTACGTGACATAAGCCATTGTAGGAATATACAAATCTGGTGCATTCACTTCATACCGAGGCTGTACGGGCTCGTTTTGATCATACTTTACTGACCAATCCTGAAAATAAATATTTTTTCCTTTATAAATAAAATAATTTAAGACGTGGGGAGATAATATAACTGGAATTACTAATAGTTAATTTTTCAAAATACTGCATTTAGTATTTTCAATGTGATCTTTCATATAACATTTTAGTAAAATATAAGTCAAAGTGCAAATTCTGGTTATAAAGTATTTTGATAATGATAGATGTTTCATATTATTAAATTTGGTTTAATCAGACATTTGCTATCATTTGTATAAATATAAAAAATATTACTAATCTTTCAAGAGCCAACCAGTGTGTAATTATATCAGTGAAAGCAATTTCTTAAATTTACATTTAACCTATTTTACGCGTATTTTATATATTAATTTTCAATTTTTAAGCAAAAATTTTAAATCATATTAAAATACAATTTTTTCCTTTTTATCCTTAAGTTTGGAGTTAATGAACTTCAAACTCTTATTATTTAAAATATCAGTAAACTGTTCAAATATTTACGTTCACATTGTTTGTGTCCAGACTAATAAACCAGTTTTTTTTTTTTTTTTTGAAAATTATCAAATGAAACCAGTAGATAGCATCATAATTTATAATATGTTCTAAAAGTTGGCATCATTTTCTGACTCATTTTAGTTATTGTAATGAGGCAGGTTAACTTAGACAGAGCACACAATAGGGTTACTTTCTTAACAAAAATCTCTCAGAGGCTCATATTTAAGATGGCCAAACCAAAAACTATTCCTCAGCAAAATTGTCAGATCAGTAGTTATCAATCAAAAGTAAACAAATAATGCATGAACAATGTGATTTGCACAAATTATCTAAAATATATCTTTATATTTAAATAAAGGATAAATTTTCTTCCCTTGTCTCATAAATTTATCCTAAGTCTGCCTACATTGTAATGAAAGAAATAGAGTTGCAATTTGTATGGCTACGTGAACATCCTTTCTCAAGAAACGTCACACAGTAAAGTGTGACACATGTAGTTCTAAACTAGCCTGTGTTGCTTACGTTTTTACTTAGACTTCTTGAACTCTGTTCACCGTCTCTTGGAGTGTTTGTGGACGGGCTGAACTTATACCATGGCATAAACAGCAATTCGTTTGGAATCGTACACACAACAAGAAATGCAATTTCTGTGAAATGGATTATTCCCATACCAAGTAAGGTAGCTTCGCTGTACAGTTACTACAGATTCATGCAAATTCCAAAACACAAAATAACTTTTTTTCTTTTAATAACACCATTTTTTTAATTTACACAACTATCACACGGAATAATTTAAAAGTTACCTAATATGCTCAAACAAAGTTTGAGACCATTATTGCAAACAGTTGATTACTTAACACTGATTGTACTCTTACAACAGTTGTTTATTTTTGCTCATTGTTTTTTAATAACCCTGTATGTATATCTTTATATGTAAGCATAAAAAACTATTTATATACATTAATTACTTAACCTCTAAAGTTCATATTCTAATCAAACTTACCGTATGTGTAAAAGGGAAAAATAGAAGACGTAATTTTCTTAAAACATACGAAGTATTAACAGCAAAATAATATTTTAACTTAGAAACAGGAACATATTTCTCAATTTCTCGATCAACTATCTTTCGCCCCGATCCAACAATCGCACTACCATACTGCATGGCTACGTTGGCCACCAATGGGTCAGTCAAGAATTGTCCTGGTACTGAAAACCCTGGACCCTCTGGTCCAGATCCAGGGCCAGGCATAAACCCCATGTTAGCATTGGCTGGTTGATACCCTGAACAGAAAAAAAAATACATGATTAAAAAATAAAATATAATAATCCTTGAACCCATATTATTCTTAATTTATTGTAATGACCTGTACAAAGGATATTATAATACTTTTGCGAATGATACTATATTAAGTTATGTGTATTCAGTGGTAATTGAACAGAATCAACATGATTTAAATATTGGTTTAATAGTTTGGTTTTAAGGTGAAAAACCATCATGGTTATTATCGCCTTCAAAATGCTCCTCAAGATATAAAACTAATAAATGAAACTATAAACAATAACATAAAAATTGAACAAAATTAACAACACTAAAATTAGATAATAAAAGTAAACTTAGAAAAAAATCAGTAAAGAACAATGTAACATGTAAAGAGGCCCTGCAACAAGTTGACAATGATAAGCTATGATTAAATTCAATAAACAATAAAATCAAATGTTACAGGGCTATAAAAGAGCCATTCTATGATTTAACAATACAGTAGGACCCATTATACCGGACGCCGTTAGTCTGAACTTCGCTTAATCCAAAAATGAATACCTCTCGTTCTCACGTCCACCTCTAAAGTTCAGCGTTCCCCGTTCAACTGTTCCCTTGCGCAAACACCTGAGATCTTCTGGCTCCCAAAATATGTTTAGGATCCACTGAATTACTATGTAACGATCACTCACAAATACATATCTGGGGAATGAGATGAAGTTAGTGTCTCCGCTCGCCATAAGTCCCTCTCATCTACTCAGACAGTGCTTGTTCTATAGTGACCGATTGTAAGCCTATGAATTTCAATGTGTTTACAATGCTAATTATTCTTAGAATATTACTGATTTACAGAATAAGTCAAGCCGATTGAAGACAGTAATTGAAAAATTGCAAACTTCAAAGACACTACTAAAATAACCTGGAAGAACATTGCAACAACCAGACTAGATGGCACATATTATCTGAAAAATAGAAAATGACTTCCTCAGATGCCATGTCTGTGTAAACAAAGAAAAACAAGGAAGGAGGCAGTTTATTTTTGTAAAACTTGTTTTGATAAACTTTACTTGTCCTTACTTACATACAGATATATGTTACCATACAACAAAACACTATAACTAGTTACCATACAATAAAAGACTATAACTAATAAAACAACATGTTTTTTATAATAATGTTTTGAAAATACAACCTACTAATGAACCTTTCAATCTTATTACTATAATAAAAATTTCTTTTAATATAATGAAAACTTTTATTAATAATATCTTGAAAATATTATAACATGTGTTAAATTTTTATTTACTTTCACTATTATTACTTACATTTGAAGTTAATAATTACATTATCTTTCACAAAAAGGCAAAAATTACTTTCTTAACATTTTTAGCTTCATGTATTGTCATTTACTATCTACAATATAGCTTTGATTGTTTTAGTATTAGAGGATCACTGCCACAATAGCGGCTGTTACTCTTGATATGATCGAGCATACCCTATGCGGAGATCAACTATTACCTAGATATTTGCCGAGTAATGGTGATGGTCATATTGAAACTTATTAAAACAACTTGATTATTTTCTGTATCTTTTGGTTTAAAATAAATAATTTACCTGAACCATAAACTTAGTTATTTTACCTCGTAATCAAGAATTTTTTTTTAATAATCCTGTGTAATGACTACGGAGTCAGTAATGATGTTACTATAACAGCCTTAATGTAGGCATAGTTACCTGGATATGTTGCAAATTGGGGTGGCATCTGTTGCATATTATTATACTGCGGAGTATCTGTAGGTATATTGTATGGATTAAAAGGAGCTGGTTGGTACACTTGGTTGTCCAAAGGTATAGAGTTCTCCAAACCTGGTGTTTCATTAGGCCGTTTTGATAACTTCCGACTTCCTCCTCTTGCTCCCGCTGAATTACAGACAACATATTTATCAATGTACATATTATAAACAATTAGTAATTAAAATATAACGATTTATTGATCTATAAAGCATAAACTGGTTAAGGGTAATAGGTAGGTTAGGTTAGAAGTACTCAGTAAATAAGCTATACACGACCTGGACTGGGAATCAAAGCCAGGACCTTTGGCTTTACGCCCCAATGCTATACCAACTGAGCTATCCTTGATCGCTTCCCAGCACAGGGCGTACACTTATCACTTGAATTTGTTATTGCTACATTTTTTGAGTTATAACAGTAAAAATCCCTTGTTACAAATGACATTGAAACTAATCTGTACACTCGGCTTGCAGCCTTTACATATGTATTTTATTTATTTATTTATTGATTTTAACGCTTATACACTATTTTACCAATTATTTAATCAACTAGCTTGGTAGAACATTGGTGCGTAAAATTAATAAGCTACAATTTACAATATATTAATTCCCTAATACATGATTAGCCCCTATTATAAAATAATATCAAGTTTAAAAAAGTCATACCAAAAAATAGACATTTTAAGAAATTAAGTTGGCAGAACTGGATACACAAAATCTTAGTTTATGTAACCAATGTATACAGTGATTAGGTGTTGTTTTTTGTACAGTGAGTATTTCAGCAAATATTAAATAAGACCTATCGTATGAAAATAATGTACAATGTTGTCATAAACAGTGGAATTTATGAGAGATACGATTGACCTCAACTTTCCCATTTGTATATCGTTGTTATTGTAGATAGGATCTTCAATGATATTGTACAAAAGAAATTTAACTTTTAACTATGAATAATTTAATCTGCGAAGGACAGAGATTTGGCATGATCTGGCACTACTTAACCTAATTAAATTGACCATTATCAAAAATAAACCAACAGGTTGGTAAAAAGAAGTTATTCTTCTTCTATAGATTAACTATTACAGCGGTGGAATTTAGATGTTAATGTAGTGTTGAATGAAATTGTCAAAACTATAATGTCAAATTTTCATTACGGTAACTCTTTACAATTTAGGATTCAGACTTTTTGGAAGAGGGAAATTAAAAATATTATTTTTACAAGTACTAGTTATTGTTCTATTTTTTAGGAAATATGATTTATAGTTAAAAATCGAATTACAAGGGATCTTTCATAATTAGGCCGCCCTACACAGTTCAAGAATAAAATGATTTAGTGTCTATAATATAAGATTTCACACTTTAATTTAATTTCATCCAATTTTTTTTTTTTTTTTTTTTTTTGGTGGAATTCCATGTTTAAAGATAATAAAACACAATTTTTTTATTTTGTAACATCCACTTTTTATTAGTCTAGCCGACCAATGGTTTCCTATGTATTTCATAAAAGTTTACTTACTTTGTTATGTGTCCGTCACGTGACTTCGTTTTTCTGCTATGACATGTTTCGAAGATTGACTCCATCATCAGAATCGTTATCACTCTTACAAGCTCGTCAAATATTTAATAAAACATACAAACACTGAAAACATATGAATTTAATAGCATGGGATGCATCCCATACGGTGGTCCTTGAATGCTACTGGATGGATCCCACACTATAAAATTAATATGTTTTCAGTGTTTGTGTTTGTGTTTTGTGAGCTCGTAAATGTTTGTATTAAATGTAAGCCAGTATTAAATGTTTGATGAGCTCGTAAGAGTGATAATGATTCTGATGGTAGAGTAAATCTCCGAAACATGTCATAGTAGAAAAACAAAGTCATGTGACGGACACATAAGAAAGTAAGTAAACTTTTATTATATAACGTTGACTTGGATACCAAAAAAAAAAAAATGAATCTATGTATTTGGTATTTTTCATTTTCAATTTTTACTGAGTAAAAGTGAATAGTGTGTTGAAATATTATTTTTCCATTTAATAAGCTAAGGTTAAGTTAGGTATGCCCAATTTAATTTTTTTATTAGTTGTTCAGAATTGTTACTGCTAATTTTTTTCTTTCAAATGTTACGTTTAAACATTGTACAACTTCAAAACAAATTCTATAACTAATTTTAGGCTACGTTTCACAATACCAAGGCAGATTTCGTAAAAAAAAGAAAGCTTATTAGGCCTACTCATTATTTTAATAACAAGATGAGCCATGTAATGTTACATACCCTGGAGTATACTTGACATATGATACAATGGAAGGTACACTTTGTTTTTAGACAATACATAAAGAACAAGCGGCAAATATGGCATTAAACGTTACATGATTTCAGAAACAGACTAATCCTAAAATTTAATATCTATGTGGTTCCTTGCTAATTAGAACTAAATGAATGCCACCAGAAAGACGAGAGCTGTATGGTATTTTAGCTCCCTTAGCATGTGTAACTCTGACATGGTATTGTCAAGGTGCAGGGGTTCCAGTCCAGTTGCTGGCATTGTATTTTTTTATATGCTATGCTGCTCCTTCTTTATTAGTCCAACTGCCATATAGTAGATCTTAAAGAAAAGTCTAAGAGAAAGCAAAACAGTAAGTATTTACAAAGAGCATTAAAGGTATTTATGGCAATTTTTTTTTTATCATGTTCTACATACCTTATTTTTAAATAATAAAATAAGTTTTCAACAATGAGCTATCTTTTCACAGAAAAATCACAATTTCAAAACTACAGAAACAACGCATTTATAGCATAATGACAATGCTTCATAATCCCGTCTCGAACGTTACTAAAGAACTTGCAATGTTTATATCTATGATCACAGGTCACTTGAAATGCTGTCAATCATCTTGCAATTACAGGTGGCTATGTATAACCTGCTCTTAGTCACAGTAAAGATGTAATGCACATGCGTCAAACCCATACACTATTCCAAGTCCTATGAATAGTAAGCATTGTCATTAAACTGTAACCTATAAATGCGTTGTTCTGTAATTTTTAAATTGTGATTTTTTGGTGAAAAAGTTAGCTCTGCATTGAAAACTTATTTTATTATTAAGAAATAAGGTATGTAGAATATGATTTTTTTTAAATCAGTAAAATTACCTGTAACGATCTTTTAAATAAATTTTGCCAAAACCCCCAAAGACTTTGTATAAATGAAGCTAAGAAAGGAGAACTAGTACACTTTACGATGAGGTGTTATTTTCTATGAACATGTTAAATTAACGGTAATTGTTTAAAAAGAAAGTTACTGCATTTTTTTGTGATTTTTTTTTAACATGTTCTACATACCTTATTTCTTAATAATAAAATAAGTTTTCAACATGGAGCTACCTTCTTCACGAAAAAAAAACAACATAACTTCAAATGTTCTAGGTTAAGGTCCATTAAGTGAATTATGGGTTAAAATAGGTATATTCGCGAATTTTTACCTCAGTAGGTCAAGTAGGTGATACCTGACCTACACGTTAAAAAAAGAAATTGAACGTTATGTCACAAGCGGTCACCCATCCAAATACTAACCATCCTAGATGTTGCTTGACTTCGGTGATGAATAAATGCATTGAATTCTGTAGTTTAGAAATTGTAATTTTTCGGTAAAAAATTAGCTCCGCGTTGAAATCTTTTTATATTATTTAGAAATAAGGTACCGGTAGGGCCTAATGTAGAACATGTTAAAAAAAATTGCAAAAAAAAGCATTAACTTTCTATGTAAACCAAATTAACACCAATCTCGTACAACAAGGGTAACAAAGAAACTGTGTGTCTCTACAAAAAATAATCAAAAATCTTATTTGGCAGTTAAAAAATTATTAAAATATTTATATTAAATTACCTATTGTTTGTTAAATTTCAAAATTTGTTTTATCTAAGCCTACTGTAGGCCTACCTATACAGTTCTTCACAACTTAAATCTAGACACATTATGTGGGAAACTGCCAAAAAATTATCTTTACACTTCACTTTATGTTTTGAGATGTAATTAATAAAATTTACCATTTCTATTTAGTATCAATTACTAATATTTATTTTGTCTTCATAAAATGTATATTTCTCCTGATAAACAAAAAGTGTAGCTAATGTTGTCTGTGGCTGAACGGTGTAGACCTACTCCATAAATATATGACATAAACAGTCACTAAGTGAGATAGTGAACAAGAGGAAAAGTGTTTTTGTTATATCAACAGACACAAACCAAAACAACCCAATACACTGTGTTTCATTGATAAAGTGCATTGATAGTAGGCTATCCCAAAAACAATTACAAATACAAAGAGATACATTGCAATAAGTCATATATCAACTTTCTGATGAAATATTTTGATTTAGATTAATTGATGTATATTATTATGCTCAACACTCTAGCAACCATCACCGATGCAAAACAAGTCAAAAGTACTGGCAAATTTTAATATAAAATTGGGTTAGGTTAGGTTAGGTTTCATAGACAAATATATGTATTTCAAGTTTTCTAGGTTAAGCTCTATTAAGTGATTTGTTTTTACCTTACAAGGTCAAGTAAGAAGTAATGTAGCTATATATATATATATATATATATATATATATATATATATATATATATATATATATATATATATATAGGTAAATGTATACTTTAAGGTGGCGCCTTGTTTTCCGGATTTTATTTTTTTATCGTCTACTACGTACCTTACTTCTTAAGAATAAATAATGTTTACCTTGCACTGATCAGTATTTTTCACTGAAAAATCATAATCAAATTCGACATATTTATAGGTTAGATATATTGGCAGATGCTCACATTTACGTCTCATATGTTACTAAAGATATTTCAATCTATAATATCTGTGATCACAGATCACGTGATATGCTGTGAATCCTCCATATTAATAATTTAATGTCAAATTATTAACTTACAAAGGGTTTGAACTGGTGTTTATATAGCTACCTGACCAAACCTGTCGTGATATATAATTATATCGCAAAGTAAGCAAATTATTAAATTCAATAAACATACGAAAGGCAACCTGGACAAACCTGTTGTGATATGAAATAGCGATCTAGTGTAGTATCATTGTGTAATGCGCATACATTAAACCATATGCTATTAACATTATGTTTTAACCTATAAATACTACGAATTTGGAAGTTTTAAGATTGCGGTTTTTCATTGAAAAATAGTGGTCTGTGCAAGGAAAAGTTTATTTATTCTTAAAAAGTAAGGTATATAGTAGATGATAAAAAATCCGAAAAATAAGGTGCAACCTTAAAGTAAACATTTATATATCTCACACTCCATGTTGACTGTTCAATGGTTTGAACAACACTAATCCTATGCACACATGGTAAAAAATTATCACCCATCCAAGTAATAACCACGCTCAATATTGCTTGACTTCGGTGATCAGTCAAAACATTGTGTTTGCCATGTAAACTCAAGCCACAAATATGTCATTGAAATATGTCAATTTCGAAGTAATAAACATTTTTACTCACCAATATATGTTACTAATTTTATAAAGAGAGATATGTAGTACAAAATTAAAGAGAAAGAAAATATTAAAATTGGAACATTGTGTTTGCCATGTAAACTTAACCTACAAATACGTCATTGAAATACGTCGATTTCGAAGTGAAAAACATTTTTGCTCACCAAAAAAAATGTTACTATTCTTATAAAGAGAGGTATGTAGTACAAAAATAACTTTTAAAAAATATAGCCTATTAAAATTGGGGTAAACAATTACAGTAAACAATTACCCCCCAAACCTGCCTTCTCACTCCACTTCAAAAAAGAATATAGAAGTAGATAAACTGTCACTTCTAGTAGAACATTAAGCATTAGGCCAAATAAATTTCATTTATTAGTATAAAAAAACACACGTTACAAAAAACAAAAACTTATCACTTCTTTGCACAAAATATACAGATAAAATTTTACTTTAAAGGTTATGTCTGGCACACAATTACATGTACTATAGTAGAGCCTATTAACTTATAATGAACTCTTACGGTATCTAGCGTTGTAATTCATTTTATGTTACAATGCAAGACGAATTTTATAAAACTTTTCTGGTTTGAAGAAACTTTTTAAATAATATACAAATACTACATTATTCACTTCACATACAATTAATGAAGCCACATAATTATTTTTTGACAACACATTGTATGCAAGACCAACTAAATCAAGTATTGGATAGATTCACCCAATCGTTGACATTACTTTTTTCATAACATAATTATAGTACAAATAATTTTTTATTGACGTTCATAAGCTACTTTTTTGTGTACGGTATTTCTAATTAAATTAGTTAAGTTCACAATTTACATTTGGCAACTCGGACAGGGTTTGTTAGGTTTTGTGGATTTATTTCTATATTAAAACCAGAGTTATGATACCTATAAAATTATTAAACCATCAAACATCACGAAATTGTCATAGGTCAAAATCAATTGAGGTTATTATTTTAGTAGAATGTATATACGTGGGTCATTTTTTAAGTAAGAGGCGTTTATAGTGGAGTAACAGCAATTTTATTTATGAACATAAATTGTATCAGAAACTTAAGTATGAACATATTTTTACTTTTCTAGATAGTCACCAATATTATCTAAGCATTTGTTAAGTTGTGGCACTAGCTTTTGGATTCCCTCATCATAGAACTCGGCCGCCTGAATATTTAACCAGTTAGTTAGTAACAGTTACTTTCAACACGTCATCATTTTCAAATCGCTTTCCATTAAGATATTCTTTGAGTTTAGGAAACACATGAAAGTCTGATGGTGCCAGGTCAGGGTTGTAGGGGGGATGGTCCAGTAATTCCCATCGAAAGTTGGCCAGTTGCGTCTTGGTCATTGCTGCAGCGTGAGACCGAGCGTTATCGTGAAGCAGCACGACACCGCTAGACAGAAGTCCACGCTGGCAGTTTTGAATAGCGCGCCTAACCTTGGTTTGTGTTTCGCAATATCTCTCGGCATTTATGGTCATTCCTCTTGGCAGAAAGTCAATCACAAGAACGCCTTTCCGATCCCAAAAGACCGTGGCCATGATTTTCCATGTTGAAGGTTCTAGTTGGAATTTTCGAGGTTTCGTCGGTGAATTTGAGTGATGCCATTCATTGGATTGACGTTTAATCTCTGGAGTGTAGTATGCTACCCACGTTTCATCACCTGCAACAATATGATTCAAGAACTCATCACCACTGTTATCGTAGCGCTACAAAAATGACAAAGAATATGCCAAACTCTTCTTTTTGTGTTCTTCTGTCAACATTTTTGGCACCCATCTCGCACAATTTTTTTTTTCTAATGCAGTTTGTCGGAAACAATGTGATAAACAACTGATCTTGAAACTTGTAGAAATTTCTCATGAAGCTTGTCAATCGTAAAGCGCCGGTTTTTTCGAATTTCCTCATCAACTTGTTTTGTCAAGTCTTCATCAAAGACAGTTGATCGCCCATATCGTTCTTCATCATGAACATTTGTTCTTCCTTCATTGAAAAGCCTACACCATTTACGCACATCTTTCAACAAACTCCACATATCGTGGAATCCAAATATTATTTTATCGTGCAATATTTATTATTTATTATCGTGCAATAATTATTTTTACGAGGAGAAAAAAATTAGACAATAACATAAATTTCAGTTTATGATAAATAAAATACCTAAAGTAACCTCAAACAAAATCCTAGACATAATAATAGATAACAAAATTAAATTTAATAAACCTATTGAAATTATCAGCACACAAGAACTTAATTAGGATGTGGCACTGGACAAGACATGATATCTGACATTTTAAATTTGGCCTACCGCCAATATATTGTTTTTTTTCGTCAAATAAACATACATATTCATAATTAGAATAATTTCTAGTTTTATTCGATACCCCCACACATAACATTAAAAAAAAAAATTCAATAGTTTTTACCTCTAACTACCCCAAAATCGGGGTCTTTTGACCCACCGCGTAACTTTATATATATATATATATATATATATATATATATATATATATATATATTAATCAGTAATTTAAAACAAATACACTTTTCTCTTTCCAAACATTTATATAGAAAAATGGTAACAATCATTATTTTTAATTTTGTAAATGGTATCTGAGAAAGGTAATAACAATATTTATTAAATCTCCCACATGTTGTAAATATCGGCGAACCACACAATTACCAGTTCTGCTTATGCAATAAAAATACAGTAATTAAGTTTAAAAAACCGAGAGACAGCCATGTGACGTTGGAGTGACAGATATGCAATTCACATCCTCAAATATTGTCAGGGGTATTTAATTTTGTTGTTCCTGGTTAGATAAATACAGATAGGATAGATAAGTAAAGCAGAATTCCTGACAGTACCAGTGTCCAGAGACCTAACATGGCAACTGTAGCATGTTTGGTGCTGATGTGCGTTTTATACACTATACAAGGTAGATTATATTGTTTAAAATATTTGTATTGTTTTATTAGTTATCTAGATTTTACACAAGGTTTTAAAATAACTTATATCTTAATATGAATTTAGGCTATTCTTACACGGTATTGTGGTTTATTTACACACCAGATTTTAAACAAATAATACATTTTTAAGGTTGGTAGGTAATACTTAGGTTTGATGCGTGTCTGTCTGTCTGTAAAGTCGCAACCAGTCTACACAGACAAGACGATAAATCCTACATATTTCAATTTTTGTATTTACTATACATTTTTTGTATTGACCTATATATAATAAAAATATAACAGTAAGTAAGAACGACCTTGAGGTAGTTAAGGGACAAAAATTATTGAGTTGAAAATTGGGGGGGGGGGATATTATGTGTGGCGTATCAATGAAAACTAGAAGTTTTTCTGTTAATGAATATGTATGTTTATTTAACGAAAAATTAATATGTTGGCGCTAGGCTAAATTTAGTGTCAGATATTGTGTCCCAAGCATCCTATAAATTGAAAACTGTGTGACCTACAAATCTGGAATACCATGAATTGGATTTGAAATTGAATTGCAGTACGAAATCATATATTATAGTTTTTTGTATGATGAGTACAACTTAATTTAACCTCAAAATGAGAAATGTGTAGCGTGTAAGTTTTAAAAGCTGTTTTTATGAGAACATGTCCTCTTCATTATTGTCTACAAACCTGTTAACCGTCTCGTATGTCCTACAACCATGAACGGAAAACAAATAATTGATAGGGGTTGCGTGCCAACAAAGTGGGATCTTACGGTTTATCGAAATGAACAACCTTTACCACCTGTGGTACAAGTTTAGTGTCTCATTTATTTATTACTCCTACTGGATATTAAGCGAAAAATTGTCAGTTGTATTTAAAGTAGAGGTATTTTTACTTTCAATTGGTAACTCAGTTTTCAATAACAGAAGCCATAATTGCATTTTTTTTTTCATTTCCAATTTGAACATGTTCGCTTCATACTAGGTTATAAACTCCGTAACCAACTTGTATGTCCGACAACCATACCAGCTCTTCAATGTGTGTAGGCACCCTGACTCTTCTTTATATTTAATATTCTTGTTATATTCTTTACTTTTTGTATCATGTTAAACTGAGTACTGTTTGTTTTTTGTGAATTATTTTCTGTAAGGAAAATATTTAAATTATTTTTTTCCTCAGGAATGAACTTGTTTCGAGAAGGAATGGATTTCAATAATAAGGTAAAGTAATTGTTAATTTACTTAAATAAATAAACATTTATAATAATAATAATTGATAATGACCTACCTCATTACAGAACAATAACCAAAAACACCTTAATTGTTATAATTATTATTTACTTTTATTCTGTTAAATTTCCTTGCGTACATTTCGAAAACTTGGTTATCATCTTCAGAGGGTTCCAGTTTAAAATTAGAACTTACATGTAAACATGACTAAAATAAATCGTGGTCTACCATCCCTCCCACTCTTTAGTGTTTGGATCAACCAGAGCGATCTCATAGCAAAGAAATGTCAATAACTCCTTATTTGAGATGAGCGATATGATTACAAACTTTAGCCTACTCTTTTGTGTCAATATCTTAGATTAAGTGTTTCTTGTTTAATTCCAATTCTAACTTACTGGATTTATAAATAATTAATTTCAAAATATATCTATTTCATAAACAAATCATATTAATAAAACTCTAAGTCTGTACGTTTGATTTTTCAACTCGAAAACTGTATACGCTAGGAACTTGACATTTTTTACAATCGTAGACCTTGGTGAGAAACTGCTAAAACCGAAGTTTCAAGTATATAAGTCAAATATTTCCTGAGATATAGGTTCCCGAAGTTTCAGAAATCTCCATATTGAAACTATTTCGATATATAGACTAGGAACTTGAAATTTGGCACAATCATAGACCTTAGTGAGAAACTGCTAAAACCGAAATTTCAAGTATATAAGTTGAATGGTTCCTGAGATATAGGTTCCTGAAGTTTCAGAAATCTCCATATTAAAACTATTTCGATATATAAAAAGTAAACAAATAATTGTAAATAAAAAACAAATGTATCAGCTGTTTGAAATTAAATACATTTAAGTGTGTTTAAACTCAGCCATTTTAAGATGATTATTTTATCATTACACTGTAAATGTTAGCAAGTTTTACTTAATTTTACGTTATATTTCTTTTTTTGGTTGCTCAGGTCTAGTTTTTGGCTTGAGTCCTTTTTTAAGGTTATAGATTTAGTTTTAGTTTCCAACATGACCCTAGACTACTAGGTTATATTGGTGTTTTCCTCTTCTATGTTTTAGTTTAACACTTGATAACGAGAGTTGATTTATATTCTCGAAACGTCGTGTATTAGTTTTTTATACACACATAATGAACAAACGTTCGATTGGACCTTATCAATAATATGCAACATCATTCATTATTAAAAAATTTAAAATCAGAATACATTTTGATTGTTAATTTCACCACATTTTTTATTGAACATTGTAAATAAATTTAACAATATCTGATTTGAATTTTTATATTTAAAGGACACTCCCGCTCTGGACAGTGTTGTGATTCATCCTGGAGCAAATATCGTTTCGAACGAGTTGGGGTTCAACGTATCTGCCTGCTTTAACTCCAGTATCCCTCCAGTTAATGTCAGTGTACAGGTGAGAAATGAAAAACATTCCAAATACTTGCTCACACACGCGCACACACGCAAACATAAGTAAAATCTATGCAGACACAACTTTTTGTCACTATTTATCCGAAAATGATTAGAAAGAAATTATAAGTATATATATTTTTTTCAAGGTAGGGCCGATTTTGATGATATTGTACCGTATCAGCAAATCTGCCAATTAATGATAGATATCAAATTTGAGTATCAATTTTAAAAAAAATTAAATATTTACGAACGAATATTTGCAAGAGGTTCCAAGTTCCATACCCGTGGTCATTTATAATATTTTAGGTATCACTTCGTGAATAAAAGTGGAAAGCTGCGATCAATAGCGAATCCTGGTGGCGAAAACTAGAATTACAGCGACGGGCACTGCTTGTGCTGACGATGAAATACCATCAGGCTCACCATATTCTCTCACCGGTTTATTGAGCAACGTTTATTTATTAGGCTATTCTTACATTCATTTTCTCAGAATTTTTTCTCCATAGAAAACATTTTTTATTTGAATCCTACGTATTTTAAAAAATAATTTCCTATCCCTCCACACTCCAACTGTGAAATTCTCATAGCTAAAACACTAACATAACCAACACGGTTGAGTATTCACTTCTGCCTCTTAATCTCCGCAACGTAAAGTTAACAAATTGTAAGAGGCTGCCATTTCCAAACGAATGGTCCTTTTTTAATTCGGGATTGCGGCAATGTGTTCCTCTAACAAAGACCTTTAAAATAAGGTACAATTCGACCTATGCTTACATTTAAGATTTTTTAGACTTCCTCCACAGGACGTCCCCCCAAAGCGAAAAAAGACAGCTAAAATGACCAAAAAGTCAGTAACTACAGTGAGGACGTAATCCTAGAATTTCATTGTTCTGCGTTTATTAATAAAATTACTATTAAGGGGTTTCCAGACTTTTTGAACACCCTGTATAAAATCAATAACATTTATTTTTGTCTGAAAATGAGTAACTGCATTCAATTATTAACATTATATGATGAAATTGTATTTATTACAAAATAGTTATCTATAACATGTCTCTTTTTATTTTTTGAATTTTAATTTTCAAGACAATCTCCTGTACCGATAACAATTGCACCCTCGTCACTATGCAGAGAGGCTCCAGCAACTTTTCTCTGACATTACCTCAGATACTAACACCTCAGATACCTCGGCTTCAAATAAATGTTGGTGGTACTACAGTAGTCCCAGCGACCCAAACTTCCGGCTGATATGTGAAATATTCAGCTAAATAAATGTGCAAGGTTGCTTTGTGGAATACATTATAAAATAAATGCTCTCTGATTGTAATATGATATGCTACCTAAATGGCAATAAATATTAAAAGAAAGAAATGCTATTTATTTTAGTTAGATACCTGTATACTTTTTTTATTTTCCCTTTTTTTCACTTTTTTACTTTATCAGATTTAGTAAATAGAAAATTATGTGATGAATTCAGAAATACAGTAGTCTATTTGTTTGCGGATATGTCTTTATCCCCTGTGTTCAAAAGGTGTTTTTTGTTTTTGTTTTAAATTTGTCTGTCGTATATCGTACGTGCGGCCAAACGCGTGGGCCGATTTTAGTAAAACATTTCTATGTGGACATATATTTCGAGGTTTTTTAATTTATTTTTTTATATAACTCTAACTTTTGGAATATCTGTCATAGCAATAAAACACGAAATTCCAATATTTTTTAAACAAAATCGTATTGGGTCTCACCTGACAGATTTATGAGTTGTCCTTAAAAAATTTAATCTGCCATGGACTTTTATAAAATACGTAACTTATCAACATCAGTCATTATGATGTCCTTCAAATTTTAGTTAAATTTGAAGATTAAGGACGAAAATCAACGTCCAAAATCGTAAGTAAAGGTACAGTTCAGGAAAAGTTGCTAAAACAAAAAATAATCTTAAATTTCCTCAACCTCGATGTTACTCAAATACGATTTACTCCAAATCGGTTTTTACGGCACAAGCAAAGCAAATTTAGAGTCTATTTAAATAAATTAATATATTTCTTTAAACTACGCCCATGTTTTGTTTTCACTTTTTGACAAATAACTACCAAACTGATAATTTTATAGTCGAAACCTTTTGAAAGTGATATCCATCCGGGAAACATTTGATTCGGAATATCTCAAAAACGGTTGACAACTAAAAAATTATTAATAGAAGAACTTTTTCTTTTAACAAACAAAGCAGTGGTATCTTTATTTACATTGCAGGACACAGGATAATAGAGTTATTTTAAAAAACAACAAATTTTTTTCACGATTAACAACAGCATAAATGCTATATTGACATTCGTTTTGTCCAAAAATGCCAACTTTAGGATCATTTTTATACAATAAGTAATGTGGTTAATTATTTAGGAAGAAATTATTTTTTATAGATAATTTATTTCTACCTTCACAAAAAATTAAAAGATCGTGTTTTTCTTTACGTGCAATATAGCATGTTTTTTTGTAAATTTTTATATAGTATCCATTATTTTATTTTTATCAGAAACATATGACCTCAAAATACCTATAAAAGAACAAATATTTTGTAAAAATAAACACTTTTTTACTTCTACAAAAACCTGAAAAATCTCTACGTCCAATTCATAATTACGATATTTTCCCTCCAATAAATAAAATTAATTTTAATGTTATTTGAGGTAAAGTAGATTGCGTGAACACCGTGAGCAGTTTTATTTCAAAGTGTACTTACCCTCGACTTTGAATCTCAACCTTTGATAAATTTTCTGCCGCGACGACAAAAGTAAAAAGAAATTACCATCGTTGTCAAGTCTTCACAATTTCATTTCATAACCAAAAGAGAAATTTCAAGCTTCGTTGTAATTAGAAACAGCGACACGAGAAATTTAATCTAAAGTTTAGGTAATGAATAGTCTACATTCCTTCTGCACTTTCTATTAATTTTGATAATTTGTTTACAAAAGATGAAAGAGTTGGAAAAGAAATTATTCAAGAAATTACGCGTTTTCAAGATATTAAACGCTCGCTGTTTAAAACGTCTTTGAAAACCACGCTTTTTAATATTTTACTTATTTAGTGATAGTAGATAAAGCTCTCTCTCTCTCTCTCTCTCTCTCTCTCTCTCTCTCTCTCTCTCTCTCTCTCTCTCTCTCTCTCTCTCTCTCTCTCTCTCTCTCTCTCATTTTCTCTCTCTCTCCCTCTCTCCTTTCTCCCTCTCTCTCTCTCCCTCTCTCCCTCCCCATCTCTCTCTCTCTCCCTCCCCATCTCTCTCTCTCTCCCTCCCTCTCTCTCTCTCTCTCTCTCTCTCTCTCTCTCTCTCTCTCTCTCTCTCTCTCTCTCTCTCTCTCTCTCTCTCTCTCTCTCTCTCTCTCTCTCTCTCTCTCTCTCTCTCTCTCTCTCTCTCTCTCTCTCTCTCTCTCTCTCTCTCTCTCTCTCTCTCTCTCTCTCTCTCTCTCTAGTTCCCCAAAGTGTCGAGCCAACCCCACGCCCCACGGTATACTAGTGTCGAGCTAACCCCCACGTCGAGCCAACACCACGTAATCCTTCACTCACACAAGCGCAGAAGATTAGGGTGTCCACTGACCTACCTTCAAACCACCCCTATGAATCACAAAAAATAAATTGTCTAAATCCCCAATATTACTGTTTTAATACATATTTATTCATCATACTCACCTTATCACAATGTAAATAATAAAGTACAAATTATATTTACACTATTATTATTATTATATTTGTCAATATTGTGCCCCTTTGTTTCATTACAAATTATTTAATACTAATCAATAACTTTCTGTATGCACTTTTCTGATGAAATATTTTACAGTCAAAAAGTCTATTTTTATATTTCAAAGTACTCATCTTTTCTAAAATCATTAACAGCAGTAGTTTTTCAGAACCACATGTTTCTAAACTATTTATGCTAAAGACCGTAGGTACTTGGTGATATTCCATTTGAAAAAAAAATTAAAACAACAATTTTTTAGTATACACCACAATATTTTAAATGAAACTAAATATTTAAATCATTCTTGTAAAAGTTCTTGACAAAATGACAATGCTTTATCTAGCGAAACCATGGTCGGCAAGTTTCAATTATAATATTGTATACTAAAAAATTGTTGTTTTAATTTATTTTAACGTAAGTCTATGTCATGCAAATTTATCCAACAAATTCACAATGTCAAACATGCTGGGGGATAAACATTTTAATGACAATTAGAAAAAGTCTACTATTCTCCTTATTAATCAATGTGTAGCAATTTCATCACACCTGACTGGATCATTGCGCCCGACCGGTTTGAAGTATACAGTAACAAGCAGTTAAGTTACTTTGGTAGTATTTGATAAATTGCAGGCGCGTGACATAAATTTGTGGTTTAGTGATTAGTCTATTTTTTTTATTTATTATTTTTTTTTTTTCGTTTTAAAGTGGAAAACCTATGGATCATCAGCGCCTTATAGAAAAAGGAAGAAAAGAATATAAAATTTAAAAACTCTAGCCCTCGAATATTCCCATCAGGCTTGGAAAACAATAAAGTTTAGAGAGACCCGATATGAAAGTTGAAAGAATGGGATCTAACCAAAGACTATATGAAAAATATTGTAGATCCAGCTCGATCTCCTCGGGTTTGCCAAACCCGTACTCACTAAAGTGAACCTCTGAAGATGTAATCAGTCTAGATTCTCGTTTCGTCCATCAATGCGGCATCATCAGGTGAGAAAAACAACGAAAGAATAACAGACTTACATGACACACATTTAGTTTATTTTTAACCTCTATTTCGTTAATAACAAATTGTGATCGCCATCTTGGATTTGATACAATTTTATATTTGGTAGTAGTCTATGATGTGACAAGTGTCACGTGATTAAACATTGTTTATCAAACAATAGGATGATCTATATTTACCTTCTATCTCAAACTTATATAGTATCTGAAATTTGTAAAAAAGTAATGTTTAAACCATTCGTAATCATAACTCAATTGAAAACTTAATTCAATTTAAGGCTTATTAGCAAAAATTATTTTCGTTATAACATTTTAAAACCATTTTACAAATATTACCTTTTAGTGATTTACTTTTTATAAAGATTTAAAAAATTTACAGCCATCTTTTGGATTTGTGTACCTTTTTTATAAAATGTTATTGAATCGCCCTACACAAAAAAGATCTAAAATTTGTAAACCTTTTCTTTAAAAAAATAAATAATAATATAAAGATTTTGCTCTTAATGGACATTTAATATTTTTAAATATCTGTGACATGTGATAAATGCATAAGACTGCAAGGTTACCTCCCAAATAATAAAATTATTACTTTCAAATTATTACCTTTTGAATGGGCTAGTTATTTTTTATTTTTTCGAGTTTTTATTGAACTATACAATTTCTTTACTTGCGATTTTACAAGCGGTTTTGAATTATTAATCTTCATATTGTACTAAAATTTGAACCAAATCGGAAAACTCAATATTTAAAAATTACGAGCCCCATATTGCCTGACTGACTGACTGCCATATTGGAAAATTATAGGTGATATGAAAAATTTGGTAATACCTCTATAGTCTGTATACACTAACTTGGCGTCTGAACCCTTGACTACTGCGACCGTCCCCCCGTCGCTCCCTTCCTCACCCAGCTGTTTCCGGGATGAGTCACCTACTAGCGTTAACACTGCACTGTTTAACTTTTTTTATAAGAGACACAATTTTTAATTTTTTTCAGCATAGTTAAAATGTTTAATAAAATATAAGCAAATTGATACCAAACACGGCACTATTCCGTTTGTAAAAGCCGCCAGTAGAAAACTCTTTACACAGCTACTATTTGCATAATCACGTACTAACTATTTACATGTTTACGTACTATTTACATACATTAGTTATTCAAGGTAGGTTATACTTCTATGTATCCAATTTTAATGTAAATACTCATACGTTTAACATCTGTTATAAAATGGTATTGAATCAATATTGGTTTGAATCTACATAATAAATTATTTTCTTCATGAGAAATTAAATTCAATCAAAAGAAAATTAAAGATAATACAATTAATTCGGTAAAATTAAAATAAAACTCCACCAATAATTACACGACTTCACACTGAAGTTGTCAACTTACTTACATACTAAATATTCGGTTATATTTCTGTGTACAACAAATATTTTCAAACACTTTAGTGGAATTTTACATGTCTTACTTAAATTTAGAATGAAGTTAATTAATCCAATAGTACATGTAATTGTAAACGTGAATATGTGTACGTATATTTGAAAGAGTATACATTATGTTTCGTTTAATTTAAGATTTTGAAAATTGTAAACTAAATATAAAATTGCAAATAGTAACATGTAACATCTTTATGAAGAATATGACGTGTCTAAATTGCTGTTTTTAGCAATATATTTTTATAAGTTTTACGCTTCCAGTAGCCATCTTTTGTCAGATGCACACATTGAGTTTTTGAGAGGTAGAATACATAATACTGTACAAACAAGTTTTGAAGTTGATAATAATACATAATACATCCTTAACAACATTGTTGTTTTTATTTAATTTCCTAACAAAGTTAAGTAGAAATGAAGTATTGAATAAACACATGGCTATATAAATGGCTTTTACAAATGGAATAGTGTCGTGTTTGGTATCAATTTGCTTATATTTTCCTAAACATTTTAACTATGCTGAAAAAAATTAAAAATTGTGTCTCCCATAAAAAAGTTAAACAGTGCAGTGTTAACGCTAGTAGGTGACTCATCCCGGAAACAGCTGGGATAGGAAGGGAGCGACGGGGGACGGTCGCAGGTATTTAAGGGTTCAGACGCCAAGTTAGTGTACACAGACTATAGTCAATGACTACATAAATACTATAAGACACGACATAGGATAGGGAAATAGTCTACGCTTTACGGGTGCTGTTCGTCACAAGTTTGACACACAGCTATCAGAAAGCGCTAGCAGCACCTTCTCACTTACTTCCGTCAGCATAGTCAGTGTTGTCAGTTCGTGCGCTGAGATAAGCGATTCTCGACCTTCCCTCGCATCTCTGGTCCCATATGTGGCATCAGTGCGTTTTCTCTTACCCGCCTGAAACATTGTTTGACCGTAGAGCCACCTAGCGCCAGTCACATCAACTTCAGATTGGTCACATCAACGCCACCTAGCGGGTATTGGTCAACTCAAGAATAAGCGTAGAATATTTAACATGGCCATGTCGTGTCTTATAGTATTTATGTAGTCATTGCTATAGTTTAAAATCAATAAATCCTGTGTTACTTATTAATTTTTTTTTTGTAAATTTGTACTTTTCGAATAAACCAGCTGTCACACCTATTTCAATCACTCTGGATATTCTATATATACCAATCAAATTAGGCCTAATGACTGTCTGAACAAAAATTAGTTTGCTTTTAAAATTTATGTTAAGTAAACATCATAACAGTTAAATACTATACAAACCTAATATCTCCAAACAGCCATTAGGCCTAATCTTATTGGTATATAATAGATGTTTAGCCTATAGAAGAATTAAACCAGCTATGCAGTGATGTCACTCTGAATAACTCAAAACACTTGTTCCAATGAACTTGGAATGTTTATTCCACTATACATAAACATTGATAAAATACCGATCACTTAATGGACTAATCTGACAAAGATAATTTTTACATTAAACTGCACATAAACTAATCATATATTTGTTTTTTTAAAGAGTGAATGTACAGATTTATGGCTAGTTAGAATATAAAAGGGGATTTGAGTGAAAGTTTTGATTACATCTCGAGGGACTTAGTTAAATCTAAACTTTTTTCACGTAATCCTTGGTTAGATCCCTCTCTTTCATCTTACCTAACATCTTGACACACTAACACAGATTTGACCCTTCTCAGTGAATCTGTGGCTTTCTGAATCTCTCTAAACATATGATTCAAGGTCCACACGGCTACAGTATCCTCAAGCTAGGAATGTGTCTGTGGTGGAGAGGAAAAGAAGGTGCCCCCACTCTTCCTTTGTTGCGTTTGCTTTCAGCGGTACAACCCCAATAAAAAAAAATATAGACCTCAAATGCTTCTGTGTAAACGCCTAACCTACTTTCGTTTCTTTTATCGGTGTAAATAAGAATAAAACGTTTACCAAAGTCACGAAGTTGTAACTTTAGGAATTAAATGTAGCTAAGCAGTAATTTGTGTACCTAGTTTTCTTGGAATTGGTTCTACCGTCAAGTCAGGTATGAGCAATGACTACATAAATACTATAATGCACGACATGGCCATGTTAAATATTCTACGCTTATTCTTGAGTTGACCAATACCCGCTAGGGTGTGGAGCTGTCGCTCTGCTAGAGAATCTGAAGTTGATGTGACTGGCGCTAGGTGGCTCTACGGTCAAACAACGTTTCAGGCGAGTAAGAGAAAACGCACTGATGCCACATATGGGACCAGAGATGCGAGGGAAGGTCGAGAATCTCAGCGCACGAACTGACAACACTGACTATGCTGACGGAAGTAAGTGAGAAGGTTTGTGAGAGAGAGGTCAACAGTTGTACAGTCTCAACCAAGTGGGATGCGTACAGTCAAGCACCTGCTGCTAGCGCTTTCTGATAGCTGTGTGTCAAACTTGTGATGAACAGCACCCGTAAAGCGTAGACTATTTCCCTATCCTATGTCGTGTCTTATAGTATTTATGTAGTCATTGGTATGAGGAACAAGTAAAAGCGAGGACACGCTCATTACACCATACACACTCCTAGTCTGAGGCTACTCTACTGTCTGTTCTGTTTTGCAAACGAGTCTATTCAGTTTTAAGAGTCGCACCTCATTCGATTTTCGTTACTGATTAAAGTTCGTCTCAATGGTTTTCAAGTTGGGAATTAGTTGCCTGACACTTCTATTCCCCGGATCATGCCGTCAGGTAGACTTGCCTCAACTCAACATGAGAAGGGCTTTGGTTGAAATTTAACAAATCGTTCGTTGTCACTTTCTCTCTGCTCGATCCAGCTGCAATATTCTGTTCTATTTTTAAACCAAGACTCTGATCTTCCTTTCATCGTTACCAGCTTCTCTTCTCTCTTCTTTCTACGTAGCGCTGTCTCTATTCTCTATTCTCACTTATACCAATGACTACATAAATACTATAAGACACGACATAGGATAGGGAAATAGTCTACGCTTTACGGGTGCTGTTCGTCACAAGTTTGACACACATCTATCAGAAAGCGCTAGCAGCAGGTGCTTGACTGTACGCATCCCACTTGGTTGAGACTGTACAACTGTTGACCTCTCTCTCACAAACCTTCTCACTTACTTCCGTCAGCATAGTCAGTGTTGTCAGTTCGTGCGCTGAGATAAGCGATTCTCGACCTTCCCTCGCATCTCTGGTCCCATATGTGGCATCAGTTCGTTTTCTCTTACCCGCCTGAAACATTGTTTGACCGTAGAGCCACCTAGCGCCAGTCACATCAACTTCAGATTCTCTAGCAGAGCGACCTAGCGGGTATTGGACAACTCAAGAATAAGCGTAGAATATTTAACATGGCCATGTCGTGTCTTATAGTATTTATGTAGTCATTGCTTATACAGAATGTTTCTGAAATAGGACACCAACTACTAGAGCGAGTTCCCTACATAAAAATTAATAAAAAAGTTCCTATAAACATGTGTCTACTGCTTTTTGTTTTCAAAAAAATCCGCCATTTTTTCATTTTTTACTGCTCACCTCAAGAGTAGCCTACTGTACCATTTTAAACAATTACTACTTTGTAAACAATTGAAGTAAAAAGTAATAAAACGTACAACGTGACTGCTATAATTTACTAAACAACCTAAACGTACAGTATAACAAACACACAGAACACAATTCTCATAAAAAATACGCCTAAGTATCAGACGCGTTTCAACGACAAGGTCGTCCTCTTCAGTGATACACCAGCTACACCAACCAAACCACTCCCTGATACTTGGGCGTATTTTTTTTTATGAGAATTGTGTTCTGTGTGTTTGTTATACTGTATAATTTTTCTCATAAGTCAAGCTCAACATTTAATATAAACCTAAATGTATATACAGTCAATCGTTCTGAATGACAAAAACTAAAAGATCAGCTGATTAAGAAAATTGGTGCATTGTTGCCTAAATCACTGCCTAATTGATACAAAAATTAAATATTTTTTTTTACATTAGGTCTCAAAAATATCAGTCAATTGGTAATTAAGATGAAATCTGGGAAATGGATTAGATTATTATTTGTTTCAATTTTTTTTTTTAATTTAAGTTGCTCCTAACCTAACCTAACCTAATTTAACCTAACCTAACCTAACCTAAATTAACCTAACCTAATTTAACCTAACCTAACCTAACCTAACCTAACCTAACCTAACCTAATTTAACTGTTGTAGACAGCTACCAAGAATTTAAGTTTTCAGTTTTTCGTCAGTCTCTCGTCATTTTATTTTTAGTTAAAAGAAGAAACTTTTTTTGTCTGTTGTAATTATATTTTTTAATTAAGTTTTTCCGAGATGTTAAACGCTATTTTAAATGGCCGCCATTATGAAAATAATACAAATACAGTCTTTATGTTTTGTACACTTTTAAAACATTACATAAAAATCGTGTATGCCAAATCTGAACTCAATACATTATCTACTTTCAAAGCTATAATTGTTTTTGTAAAAATACAAAATGGCGGATTGTTTGAAAACAAGGGAGCGTAGGACAGATGTTTATAGAAACTTTGTTATTTTTTTTATCTATGGAATTCACTCCAAAACACCCTTAATAGACACCTCGTCTCAAAGTTCCTGGTTATGAAACATGATCTTGATGATGTTTTTTTTCTTGTTGTTTAAAGACGAAAAACCTTTTGATAATTTTCGCCTTATAAAAAATGGAAACAATAACAAAAATATAGACCCGTAACCCTCGAATGCTCTAATAGCGTCAGAATCGTAAAAGAACAAAAGTTGGTCAAAAGAGACCTGATAAGAAAGGAGGAAAGAAAGGAACCTAACGACTATTTGATAAAGGTTAGAATCCGGTTAGAATCCCTTGCGATTGCGCAGTAAGCCCATGAGATTGGGCGTTATTTGACCAATACTATTCTCTAGCAGCTCTCTCGGTCTCTCTATCAGGGCCGGATTTCCCAATAGGCCCGGTAGGCCCGGGCCTATGGGCGCAAGCTCCCAGGGGGCGCGCGGCCGAGGGAAAAAAATATTAAAAAAAATATCTAGAAATAAAAATAAATAGCCATAACTTAACATATTTTTTGAATTGATTACAAAAAAATCATTCTGATTTTGAAGTTCATTGGAACAAATAATTGTTGGTAAAGTTAAACTATTTTTCAACATTACGCATCAACTTCGTTACAACATTGATCTCAAACACGGGAGAACTGGCTGTAGGGATGTCGTCGAGCGGCACGTTTTTTGGCTGTAAGTTTTTGGAAGTAACTTTAACCAGACTAGGGGGCGGAAAAAAATATTGGGCCTAGGGGCGCCAAAATGCTAAATCCAGCCCTGCTCTCCATCCTTTACTACAGACAAAAATCCAGTGGTCCGCATCGTCATAAATAGCACAGAAATGTATCTCATTTTGTGCAAGTAGCCTCTAAACTGATAATGGCCGATCAAGAATTGCATTGTTAAATAGTTCACATCTCTATTGTTTCAGTCAGGGACTTGTATAATCAGCTGGCAGACAATTTTCCTCTCATGTCATTGGCCTATTTAAACGATACATTGTTTTAATATGACTAATTTATTATCAGCTTTTCTTTCTAATACTATCGCAGTTGAAAGCTGATCAAACATTTAATTTCAAACTTGTAGGTTAGGTGACGATATAACAGATGACTCATACTTATTTAATAGGCTAGGTTTCTGTGAGTAGAATTCCTACAGTTTTTAAACCGATTTTGACTTTTTAGGTGTCGTTGGATAGGCCTGAAGTTGTTTCCGACCAAATTTCAAAAAGAAAAACTTAAAAGAGTACAAGGGATGAAAATTTTCATCATTAACCCCATGATATTTTTATAGAGGAATTCATAAACAACTGTAATTAAAAATATCTCATTTAATATTTAAAATATGTTCTATATAAGCGTATTTTTACACGAATAAAATAATACCAGCAGCTGTTAATTATTGATATAAAGAAAATAATTTAAAGTAAACACAACAGAATGGTGGTTATTTGTTAAAGAATTGTTGTTATTATATGTTTTTGAACAAATGTGGTATCAGTTCTTTTTGATTGACTTATACGATGTTTTAAAATGAGGTGTTTAAGTTTGAGAATATCAAACATGTTTATCTAACATGTCCTAACTTAATATACCGGGTGTTCAAAAAGTCTGGAAGCCCCTATAATATTAATTTTATTAATAAACGCAGAGCAATGAAACTCTAGGATTACGTCCTCACTGTAGTTACCGACTTTTTGCTCATTTTAACTGTCTTTTATCACTTGGGGGGGGGGGGGACGTCCTGTGGAGGACGTCTAAAAAAATCTTAAATGTAAGCATAGGTCGAATTATACCTCATTTTAAAGGTCTTTGTTAGAGGAACACATTGCCGCAATCACGACTGAAAAAGGACCATTCGTTTGGAAATGGCAGCCTCTTAAAGTTTGTTTGATTTTAACGCTAATTCAATGGCAAATTTTTAGTAAGCTTTAAAACATTAGATTACAATGTCACTTAGTGAGACAGAGCAAATAACCATTCTGATGATGAGGGGTTATGGGGATAGAACTCGTTCATATGAGGAGGAAAGCCGCTTGTTCAATGAAACTTACCCCAATTGACCACCTATTCAAAAATCAACAGTGTTGAAGACCGTACAGCGCGGTTCTGTAACAGATCGGTCAAGATCCGGACGGCCAAAATCAGCAACCAATACGACCAATCAGCTACATAAGGACACCACTTCGAGCACCTTCTGTAATACCTTCCAAGGTTTGTTTATTTTTTTATAATTATTGTCTTGCAAAGTAAGTAATTTAAACATAAACAACTGACATACTGTCTGTTCAATTTTATTAATAATGATAATTGTCCCCAATTACATCTGTGCACTCCTAACGTTTTTAAACAATTAAATCGACCATTACTGATATTTCCTATCCCTCCACATTCCAGCTGTGAAATTCTCATAGCTAAAACACTAACATAACCAACACGGTTGAGTATTCACTTCTGCCTCTTAATCTTCACAAAGTAAAGTTAACAAATTGAAAAGGCTGCCATTTCCAAACGAATGGTCCTTTTTCAGTCGGGATTGCGGCAATGTATTCCTCTAACAAAGACCTTTAAAATGAGGTATAATTCGACCTATGCTTAACTACAGTGATGACGTAATCCTAGAGTTTCATTGCTCTGCGTTTATTAATAAAATTAATATTAAGGGGTTTCCAGACTTTTTGAACACCCGGTATATAGCTACCAAGTGTCCTAAAAGTCCCACCCACCTATTTTTTTTTTTTTTTTTATTATTAATGGAAATAGACAGATTTGCTTTGGGGGAAGTTTAAATAATCAAAGGAGGAGTTTTTTGAAGTATCAACATTTTCAACCGTTACCTTCAAAATGGGGTAGTTTGGGGGTAAGTCAAGAATTTTAAATAGCAACCCCTATTGAGTGATGCCTCATTTTAAAGGTCTTTTAAAAATAAGAACAATGACGTAAACTAGATGTCTTTAAGTTCATCCTATCCAACATAGCGACCAATCGAATTGCTTATAATTAAAATTATACAGTATAACAAACACACAGAACACAATTCTCACAAAAAATACGCCTAAGTATCAGACGCGTTTCAACGACAAGGTCGTCCTCTTCAGTGGTACACGAGCTACACCAATCAAACTATAACTATATTGCCGAAAAGGCGATTTTACATTTTCTTTTCTGGTAATTGTCTAGAACACCTACTAGCTTACACCAGTTTGTAATAATAAGATATTATAGCCGAAACAAATGTATTAAGAGTGTTTAATAATACAATTTGTCATTAATTCACAAGGTGTGAATAAATTTAGTAGTCTAATAATAAAAAACTAATGTAAGCCGGTGGGTGTTTTTGATAATTACCAGAAAATGTTATTGTTTTTTTATCGATAACTGTGTTATTCCTCAGCCTACAGAACTAATAAAAAATTTTAAAAAACTGTAGTGTTATTACACCTTTTATCCTATCTCCAGGTTAAATATTACCTGAATTTGACTTTGAAATAATAATATAAGAAAACTCATCTCGTATAGCTTGAATTTTTGAAACATTTAAAGTGTTTTAGCTCCTAAACGGTTCGAAATATCAAAAATTTCCCCAGAATAAAAAAGTTTTTAAAATTGAGTATTTTATCCGAAAGCGGGGGGGGGGGGAATAGGCATATTGAAAAATGGCGGGTGATATGAAAAAATTGGTAATATCACAACTCAAAAAATTCTGGGGATTACTTTTTTAAAATGTTTTGTAAGTTGTCAACTTATCAAATAAAACAGCTGTCACTGGTCACATCTGTTTCAATCACCTTATAAGAAAAGAAAAACTAACAACGTAGGTCTATGTCATAAAGTAAATAAGGAAAAACATATTCCCTCTAATTGAAACAACTACCAACATGATTGAGATATTCTACAATCGACAAATTATAAACAGCTGCGGAGTGATGAATTATTATTGTTTATTAAACCAGTATTGCCAATCGCCAATTTCATAAGATTTCAACGATGTCATTTCCCAAGAACGCAGAATACTGTAATTATTTCCTAAACACAGTCATTCCTCGACCTTGAGTGACGCGAGAGAACACTGTTGAGCAAGCAAACTGCCAATGCCTTTCGTTCCATTGGCTGGGCAGTCCACTCTACTGACTCTAGACAGCATTGCACTGGACTGATTTGTTTACATTTTGTGCGAAACACAACATTAGTGATAAGCTGTGGTTTAGTGGTGGTTGAAGTTTATTACAGTGTGACAAGATATCTGAAGGTATGTAAACAGATATATTCTTAATTATCCAATAGATTATTGTCTATTTTTATTCCTACAAAAGCAAATCTAACCTATAAATTAATGTTGTAACTTATATTTATCAAACTGTAGGGTTATTAAATACGTTTGAATTATAATTGTTTTAAGTTTTTTCCAAAAAGTGTCATGTTGGCCCTTTAGGTCTTATAATATTTAGGCTATTTCAGATAGGCCCAACTCTGCGAACTAAGAATTCAAAATAGCAGAAATGCAAGTGATCTATATAGCTTTTGGCGCGTTCTAAGGACCCAAGTATAGGCTAACCCTCATATAAATATACGAATATTGCTTAAAATAATTTACAAAATCTCAGACAACCTGAATACTTCATTTCCAATTTTTTATAATGCCGAAATAATCATATTGTTGGGAGAATATTTTGGTTGTGAATCGATTTGTTGGGAAGTTTGTTGTAGGTTATATTTTGCACAAATTATTTATTTTTGTCCCAATTTTTTTTCGTGTATTCCAGAGATGTAAGGTGAACTATATTCGATAGCAAATTATTTTTAATCGATAGGATCGGTAACCATTTCATAATCTTGGATGACTGCGTTTGCAAGAAGAAAGGTTTTACTTAACCAGTACAGGACAAGTTTGGTAATAAAAAATTTCTAAGTCCGTTTTTTTTACTAATCTTTTCTTATAATCAGGAAATCTTATAGGCTCCTCACTTTGCGGCGCTGCTTTACTGACGAAAATAATGTTAAAAATTAAATGACCTTTTAAATTTCCAGTAAAACCACATATAGTTTATATTTTAAAAACATTTTGTTAAATACAAAAATAACGCTGGAACGTAAAAACATAGTTTTACAGCCGTTTTTCCAGGGCCGGATTTCCCAATAGGCCCGGTAGACCCGGGCCTATGGGCGCAAGCTCCCAGAGGGCGCACGGCCGAGAGAAAAAAAATCTAAATATCTAGAAATAAAAATAAATAGCCATAACTTAACATATTTTTTGAATTGATTAAAAAAAAAATGCATCGTGGAGTTGTGTTTTCAATTAACATATAGGCATGATATAATTTTTTAATAAAGGTTTTTGGGGGATAACTTTAACCAGGCTAGGGGGCGGAAAAAATTATTGGGCCTAGGGGCGCCAAAATGCTAAATCCGGCCCTGCGTTTTTCATAAAAACGCGTCTTTGAATTCGCGCAGTGATAAAACTAAGGGTGTTAATAAATTTTCCTGTTAGGGGTTTATTAACAACATACTCAAGTTTCGTATTAAAATAATCACTACAACAATTGTTATTAACGTTTTTGTCAATTATTGATATCTCCATAACGGATTGTTATAGATAATTGCAACTTTCACTGACATTTTAAAAATATGTAAAAAAACTCCAATGAAAGAGTTGACATTGTAATTTAGATTACAAATATTTTATTGTACAATTTTAAACAAAGCATGTTTTTGATCATCCGGCTATGGTTTAACTCCTAGATAACCAGAGATCTCATAGAGCTCACATACACACAGCCTGCTTTGTTTAGATAAACTTTGATAAGCCTAAAGATAGGCCTTGGCGTTGGGAATCTTTTGTTTGTTTGTGAAAGATAGTGCAGCTTCCAGCAATTGCAGTGATTGACGAGTGAACACTGAATTAAAAATGTAACTAACTACTATAAATATTGACTCAAGAAGAGAAAACATTGACAAAACGTGACCATGAATTAAACCTACTTTAATTGTGGTAATAAATTAAAAATTACAAATGGAATTTGCAGAAGAAAACAATTATTGTACTATACAAGGGCGTACCCAGGATTAAAACTAGGGGGGGGGGGGCAAGCCAAGGTCATTCAATATACAATTGATTATTAAAATAGATATTTCAAGAATTGTATTAAATTCCAGCAACAAAATGTATAATAAAGATTTATTTTTGCTTCCAGGGGGGGGGCAGCTTCCCCCCCTGCCCCTCGCTGGGTACGCCCATGGTACTGTAATAAGTGAGAGTGTGCTCTATTTGTATTGGACCCAGAGTATCACTTGCTGCACAAGTAGCAGAACAATTAGGCTACATCACTTTTACGTCTTTACAAAACATTAAAACAACTTTTAATAATAAAACTAACTGTTATTGTATCTCATGTATCACTGAGGATGGCGACTTTATCGTTAAAACGTGTTTAATTAAATAAATGTAATTTTTGTGAGATCTTGTGTTCGAGTTTTTTTCCCTTTGTTTTTGTATGACTGTATGACGCTATATAGGTGTCAGAATGGATTTTTGCAATGACCTTGCAAGGCAGGAATTTACATTTAGCGTCAAATGACGACTATCGTTATAGAAATCTATGGCCATTTCAATTAATATTTATATTTTTACCAGCATTATGGGATTTTATGGTTTTTACCAATGGATGTTTGTCAGATTTAGCCAACCATTTTTGCTGCATATTTTGTAAATTGTTGGCAGCGATGTGAGATTCTGTAGTTAAATGTTCAATAATTCTTTGAAACTCTCTTTCTTCATCTATTCTAATTCCATCGGCAATCGGAGAACTCTACCATTTTTTAGCCTCCTAAATTTGTTTGAAGCAAGTTGTACACTTATTCCGTTTCTTTTCTCTACTTTTAACTTTTCAAGACAGGGATCTTTATTAAAGGGGGTCTTTATTAACCAGGATGAAACTAATTCACCCCTTTATACCACTCATATAGTCTACCGGTAGTGGTGATCATGTCAGAATCCCAATTTCGAGAAACTTGAACACGGTTGGGATTGCTCAAAAGTGATTGAACGTGTAGATTCTTTGTTTCCACCAGATTGATCAATAAATGCAGCATCTTTAAAGGGCTGATAGAACCAGGTAATCACTTTATTTAATGGATACTTATTTTGGACAGCTCGTTCTGAGCCTTCTTCATCAATAACACTATTTTCTTGTTTCTTACTAGATCCGAAATTGAAAAACTCGGTTATGTGTTTGGACATTCAAGAACCAGAATTCAGAACCCTGAAAAAAGTAAAGTTGTAAGCGCATACTAAGAAGGTGTGTTGGATAATTCAACCTCCTAGGCCTAAAAATGGCCCCAGGTCGTTATGAGGTTTTTGAAATCAATTTTAATTTTAGTTTAAAATTAATCCACTGATATTTGCTCCTCGGAATATTATAAAATTTAATTTAAATAAATATCACATCAAATTTTAAAAACAATTTCATTTTAAATTTAATTTCAGATTATTTATCCTATGTTCATTTCAGTGTTTGATTATTGACCTTTTACCTAAGCATATTTAATCACTTCCGTAGAATTGGCAACATGGGACCGCTTTTAAAACAAAGTTCGCCTGCCATTCGACCAAAAGGCTAAGCCCCTCACACCATATCCGCTTTTACTTCCATAGAATCCCTTTTCAGTTTAAATCAGACTGTAATACAAAACCGGAAGCTGGACTGAGTCAATGTCAAGTTTGTTTACATACCGCAACATCCGGTGGTATACTCTTCTGTCTGTCTAGTGATGGGCTACTCGAAATCGAATAAGAATTAATCGGCTACTCGAATAGTCTTGTTTTAGTCGATAATTGTAAAAATAGTCGACTACCTTAGAAACAGCTGACTACTTCTTTGTAAAGTGAGCTGATTAACCTAAAAGTACTGATTCCACTAATATTAGGGAGGGGATAGTCAAAACAAAGTGGGAACTAGTACCTAAACAAATCCTATTTTTCGGAAATGTACTTTCTGCAATTCTCGGAACTTCGGCTAACAACTTTTGGATTTCTATTCAAGAGTACCGACAGTTTTAATATTTAAAAAAGTTCAACAAAAAAAAGCTATTGCAATAGTTTAATATGAAATACTTGTTCTCAAAACTATTCATTTAATAAAATTTTGTTTAGAGAAATTCAACCGAAAAACTACTAAGAGAATCAATTGACAACGGACATTCGATTATGTGTAGGGCTATATTTTATTGTACGTAAATACAAATTTTTATGCAGAATTGTATTTACAAATTAATAGTAATGAGTTTATGATTGTGGGAAACCAGTCAATTTATGAGCTTCAAATTAATAACCGGTTTAGTGAATGGTAGTTTTGAGTATAGGTGCATGTAGTAGTTGCTGGTATAAAAAAGGTTTTGAAAATTCTTATAGTGTCCAACTACAAAATAGATAGTTCAATTCGCAAATCAAATTATAATAAAGTTGTAAAAATAAAACCAGCTTAAAAAGTAATTCAAATATTTATTTTCAATAGGTCAAATTCACAAATCATAGAGTTCATCTTGGAATTGAATTCCATCCACAAAAAAAAAAAACAAACAGATTAATTAATTGTAAATAAACTAACCTAATCTTAATTATTGTACAAATACTTATTAAACAGAACTGTTATCAAAATGGATGTATGACTAGCTACTAAGCTTATTGCTTTCTTATATTTACTTAGTGCAAAGTAATGGAAAAATTTCCGATTAGCCTACATTTGGATTTTAAGGAAGCGTGAAAATTGATGACATGTATCCTTGACCAAAATCGTAAGGAAAAAATATTATATTGGGAATAACTGGCAAAAAAATTAAAAAAATAAACTTCACCACCCTTTTCAGAACGATTTTAATCAAATAAATTACACTCAAGACGTATTTAATAACGAGCGAAGCAAGTTAAAACCTGTAATTAGATATATAAATATTATTTTTTCAAAACCGTCCTTCATGTTTTATCACTTCTAGATTGACAATTACTAAACTGTGTGAAGATTAGTTTTGATTTGTTTACGTCTTTCTTCATGTTTTGGATAGATCCCTCTCTCTCTCATCTTTCCTAATAGGTCTCTCTTGACCACTTCTTATTCTCTTCCGACCCTGACGCTATTAGAGCGTTTGAGGGCTAGGGATTTTTATTGTATGCTCTTTTCATTTCCTTCTTCCTTTTTTTTAAGGCGATGCTGCCCGATAGGCTTAAATACAAAGCGAATAACGACACCACATGTAAACCCTGCAATTCAACATAATAACGACAACACTTATAGACCCTATATAAGACTCCAGAATAACGGTACCACCTACAGAACTTCATGTAATCTTGGGTTAGGTCTCTCTCTTGCACCTTTCCTATCAGGTCTCTTTTGACCAACACTTGTTCTTTTCCGATTCTGACGGTATTAGAATGTTACAGGACTATGGATCTCTGTGTGAATTTCTTCTTTTTTTAAAGACAATGATGACCCAGAGGTTTTTCCTCTTTGCAACAAGTAAGAAATTACAAACTCAAATTTTCTGTCACATTTAATTTTGGTTCGTTTACTCCATTCTTCGTGTAATCTTGGGTTAGGTCTCTCTCTTTCAACTTTCCTATCACGTCTCTCTTGAACAACACTTGTTCTTTTCTGACCCTGACGGTATTAGAATGTTACAGGACTATGGATCTCTGTGTGAATTTCTTCTTTTTTAAAGACAATGATGACCCAGAGGTTTTTCCTCTTTAAGCAACAAGTAAGAAATTACAAACTGACATTTTTTGTCCCAATTAATTTTGGTTCGTTTACTCCATTCTTCGTGTAATCTTGGGTTAGGTCTCTCTCTTGCACCTTTCCTATCACGTCTCTCTTGAACAACACTTGTTCTTTTCCGACCCTGACGGTATTAGAATGTTACAGGACTATGATCTCTGTGTGAATTTCCTCTTTTTGTTTAAGACAATGATGACCAAGAGATGTTTCTTCTTTAAGCAACAAGTAAGAAATTACAAACTGACATTTTTTGTCCCAATTAATTTTGGTTCGTTTACTCCATTCTTCGTGTAATCTTGGGTTAGGTCTCTCTCTTGCACCTTTCCTATCAGGTCTCTCTTGAACAACACTTGTTCTTTTCCGATCCTGGCGGTATTAGAGTGTTAGAGAACTCTGGGTCATCAATATGTTTATTTCCTCTTTTTGTTTAAGTCAATGATAACCCAGAGGTTTTTCCTCTTTAAGCAACAAGTAAGATATTACAAATTAAAAATTTTTGTCACGATAATTTTAGTTAGTTTACGCCATTCATCTTGTAATCTTGGGTTAGGTCTCTCTCTTTCAACTTTCCTATCAGGTCTCTCTTGAACAACACTTGTTCTTTTTGACCCTGACGGTATTAGAATGTTACAGGACTATGATCTCTGTGTGAATTTCTTCTTTTTTTTAAAGACAATGATGACCCAGAGGTTTTTCCTCTTTAAGCAACAAGTAAAAAATTACAAACTCAAATTTTCTGTCACAACTATTTTAGGTTAGTTTACGCCATTCTTCATGTAATCTTGGGTTAGGCCTCTCTCTTTCACCTTTCCTATCACGTCTCTCTTGAACAACAACTTGTTCTTTTCCGACCCTGACGGTATTAGAATGTTACAGGACTATGGATCTCTGTGTGAATTTCTTCTTTTTTTAAAGACAATGATGACCCAGAGGTTTTTCCTCTAAGCAACAAGTAAGACATTACAAACTGACATTTTTTGTCCCAATTAATTTTGGTTCGTTTACTCCATTCTTCGTGTAATCTTGGGTTAGGTCTCTCTCTTTCACTTTTCCTATCAGGTCTATCTTGAACAACACTTGTTCTTTTCCGACCCTGACGGTATTAGAATGTTACAGGACTATGATCTCTGTGTGAATTTCCTCTTTTTGTTTAAGACAATGATGACCAAGAGATTTTTCTTCTTTAAGCAACAAGTAAGAAATTACAAACTCAAATTTTGGTCACAATTATTTTAGGTTAGTTTACGCCATTCTTCATGTAATCTTGTGTTATATCTTTCTCACCTTTCCTATCAGGTCTCTCTTGAACAACATTTGTTCTTCTCCGACCCTGACGTCATTAGTGTGTTAAAGGACTTTGGGTCGCTATGTTAAATTCCTTTTTGTTTAAGACAATGATAACCCAAAGTTTTTCCTCTTTAAGCAACAAGTAAGATATTACAAATTTAAAATTTTTGCCACGATAATTTTGGTTCGTTTACTCCATTCTTCGTGTAATTTAGGGTTAGATTTCATCCTTTCTAATTCTCTTTGGACCAACTCTTGTGTTCATGAGGTTTTTATCAATTTCGAAGTCGTTGCGTAAATAAATCGACGTTTAAAATTGAAAGAATTATTAAAATAGATTCCGAGGTTTCAAAATTTTAAGTTTTTTGTTCAAACGACGCCCCGGTAACGCGAATTGGAAAAGTCTAACTACAAATGGCGCGATCGACGCAGAATTTCCAACTGTCTGAAAATTTTCCACTTATAACACAAAAGTGTGATAATCATTCTACTAATTGTTTCGACCGATGGACGTGTTTACCAATCACATTTGTGCTACTGTTTAAGAATGTTTCTTCTTTTACGGATGTTTTAGGGAGCCTAACTATTTCGCTCGCACATCAATAAGTGAATCAATGCACATAGTATCATGACAACGCCATGTGTAGTTCTTTATCAGCTGTTATCACAGCCCAGCTGACAAATGGCGTTGCAATAAATCTTGTAACATTTTTCTATTGCGAAATAACTTCATCTACCAGTATTTCTATCTTCTTTAGAAAATATGGCTTCCACTTGCTTAACTCATGATGATAATAATTGAGCTTTATAACTCCACTCATATCGCCATGACGGTGACTTGACCCTGGTAGTCCTTCGGATTTTGTTTTGCAAATTTGTAATTATCTATTTCGATTTTCTTCGTGTAAACGTAGATACTTAAACCGATATCTACTGTAAAAATTCGTTATTACTATAATATTGATTACACTTTGACCCTTTAGATGTTCACCCTTAATGAGTACAGGTATGGCAATGTCGAGGTCCATAGCTAGATCTACACCTACATGTAGTCTACATCTCACATCAGATCTCTCTTCCAACTTTTGTTCTCTTTCGACTTTGACGATTGTTGGGGTCTCTAATAGCTTTTTACTATTTTTTTCAAGACGTTCATGATTGGGGGGGGGGGGGTTCGCCTTTAAACCACAAGAACACAATTTTGATGGAAGATACGTTTTTAAATACAGAATAATGTAACAAATGTAATAACAGCTGATTTATTAAAATAAATATAGAATTAATTTTATTTTAGAACCTTTAAGATTGATAAAATAATGAAATTGAAATTGTTGACTCCCCCCCCGCCTTTAGTCCAAAAATGGAAAACTAAAATTTTAGATCTTAGAAGCTACCTTTAATACAAAGGATATTACCGGAAATCGTGTTTAGCTATATATATATATATATATATATATATATATACACTTTTTTTTAATGCCAAAAATTTCTCGGTCATCGACTTATAATAAAAAAAGGAAAAGAATATAAAAAATAAAATAAGGAAAAGGATATAAAAAATAAAAGAAGGAAAAGAATATAAAAAATAAAAAAATAGGAAACGAATATAAAAAATAAACAAAGTAAAAGAACATAACAAATTTAAAAAGGAAAAGAATATAAAACATAAAAAAGGAAAAGAATATAAAAATAAAAAAGGAAAAGAATTATAAAAAATAAAAGAAGGAAAAGAATATAAAAAATAATAGAAGGAAAATAATAATAAAAAAATAAAAGAAGGAAAATAACATAAAAAATAAAAGAAGGATAATAATATAAAACAATAAAAGAAGGAAAAGAATATAAAAAAGACTATGCTTATAGGAATGTCATGTTTTGTGTGTGTTTTTCTGTACCTCTCTTTGAATTAATTGGTTTATTTGTTTTTTTAATTTTTATATTTAGATCAAACTATGAACATTTAGACAGTTAAGTTGTAATAATAATATTTTAGTTATTGCTAGTTTTAGTATTTTTTAGTGTAGGACCGTTCTGTTTATCTGATTTTTTTATACATTTAAGTTGACTTTAGAAAGAAGAGGGAGAAGTTATATCGTATATTGTATAGAAGAATTAATTGTAATGATGAGATTGAAAGATCAAGTATTGATCGAAAGAAACCTGTTAAGAAAGATAAAAGAGTAAGATGTAAAGATAAATAGATCCAACCATACCCTCACTGTAATGAATTCCTAAGGATATATTTAGCTATTATTAATTAATAACAAAATAAAAGGAGTTGCAAGTTTATTTTCAACCACTCTGTACATATAAATTTTAAAAACTTTTCTCAGCTCCATCTGTCATTCAATAACGACCTAAGTAGTTATAGGATTTTATTATTTATTTATTTATTTTTAAATTAAAAAAAAAAAAAATTTTTTATAAAATGAAGTTTGGATTACTGAAAATTGATCGAAATCACTAGAGCTGATTTAGAGAAATTACGTATTTTATAAGAGCTGGTTTTTTGAGAGGTGGCGACCAATACGTTTTTTTTGGTGTCCTTAAAGTTTATACTTGATTTAAATTTAATCAAAATGGATAGAGCCGATTTTGAGAAAATCGTAATTTTGTGTTTTTCAGCTAAGACAAAATTTTTAATTATGGAAAATTGAAACGTCCCCACGCATAAAAAAAAAAAAAAAAAAAAAAAAAAAAAAAAAAAAAAACTGCACTCCGGAGTGCCGACAGAAGTGAAATCTTAAACAATAACGTTGTCCATTTTTGATGGTAGCGGTGTGTTTTTTGCCCATCCAAAAAAAGTGCACGTCGTTAAAGAAATTTTCACTTTAAAAAAAAAACGCAATTAATTCCGGTGCATAAGGAAGTATTTCTGGTACAGTTTTATTAATTATTCTCTGAATCAGCTGATAATCAGATCAACCTTGACCTATTGAACTGTTAAGGTTACTAGTCGCTGATCTGTTATCAGTGCACAAAGTCTGGCGATGTAACAACGTTATCATTTTGTTGTAGATAGTTTCTCAATACATTCTATAAATAGGTATCTATTTAATCGTAGGCATATTGACGTTACGTTAATAAACTGAGCAAGTAAAGGATCGACACTCAAATAGTGACACTCAGAAGGTTTCCAAAGCTAACCTAAGCTAAGAAAAACTGACCTAAACTAGTTATCACATAACGACAATTATGGTTCTGCGTTCTGTGATTCTAAAACACTTATTGTTTAACAAAATAAACTATCAGGTAGAGATTACAAACTCCCTCCCCCCGAAAGAATTCTTTGTTTATAATGACCATTACATCATATTTTTTGTGCAAGTTTAAGATTAGCAAATATTTCATCTGGTTTATAATGCAATTGATATCATCAGTAATAAATTATAAATAGTTTTATCAAACATACGTTGTTAGGCAAAGTATTGTAATGGGGAAAAAATCTATAAGTTTGTTGTGGAAATTTTCGGTACTTACGTATTAACGCCACCGCAGCAGAAGTTGCTAATGCGCATGCGCCAATATTTGCTTAATTTGCGATATAATTATATATCACGACAGGTTTGGCTAGGTAGCTATATATATATATATATATATATATATATATATATATATATATATATATATAAACACCTGGCCAAACCTTATATATATATATATATATATATATATATATATATATATATATATATAATCACCTGGCCAAACCTTTCGTAAGTTTATTGAAGTTAATAATTTGAAATTAGTTCATGGATAAACATGAGCTTTAAAAGTGGTGCCGCCAATCTACGCCTAAAATTTTTGCGACAAATCATAAAATGAAAGTATATGAATCTCAAAGCTGAAAACAATGGAATTTTGCTTCCCTTAAACCAGTTTGCTCTTTATTGGCGCATGCGCATTAGCGCAACTTCTGCTGCGGTGGCGTTAATACGTAAGTACCAAATTTTCCTTTACCTTTCGTGATCTACACTCCAAAAACCTGGGGCCGATTTTAATCAAATTTGGTACGTGAACGTGTTTCGTCGTTTTTTGTAACATGTTGTTAAATAAAATATATTGTATAACACGAGTCAGTACTTGGAAAACTGTGTTATTTAATTTTGTAACGCGTAATGCATCAATCTGAGTTTACTTATTCGAGTACGAGAGTTTTAATTTATCGATTATGATTAGCTCTTTTTAAATCTGTTTCTAATAAATTTAATATTTAAACATGTTACACGTCCATTTGGAAAAGTTGATTCAAATACAAAATGGTGATCAAAAATCAAACATAGGTAACATATTACTCTCGGAAACCGCATCCACAAACCGCAACCACGGTAATCCCAGGTCACAACTCAGGTGAACGCGACAAATACTACCATTGAATTTATATCTAAAAGAAGAAGTCCTATACTATATGATAATGTGAAGGTTCAATATTTGAGTCGAACAGTTGTAGTTCAGTGGGTTTAGTTCAGAATGCGCTAGTGTGGAAGTTGGATAGCGATACGGCATTCTGTTCTTGAAGTTATCGTTAGATGACCGCATTAGAGGCTCTAATTTCTGAGCTTCAAATCATACCATGGAGGTGGCTTATCTATTTTTTATGTCAAATCAATTGGTACACTTAATGTTTGACACAGGATATTAAGACGGCGAAATCTCAATGGCGGAATCGGTTTTTCATTTTCACAAATGTAAAACCTTTATAAAATTATTAGTTTTTATGATTTGATGTGTTTTTTTTACAACTTCAATGATGTAAATAATGGAAATCAAATTCCACATTGTGGTGAACATCAAAGTACAGTATCAACTTTATAAATAGGTGATTAAACCGCCAATATGGCTGCCAAACCTTACAAAACATCATAAAACCCAATACAAAGTATTAACTTCATTTGGTCCAAAATCGACATGACAAAAAACACGTGATAACATGGGCGTCATCGACGGGGGGGGGACGCGCCCCCCCAATATTTGAGATGTAAAAATATTTTTGCTAAAAACGAATGATTTACTTAAAAACTTAAAAGGTAAACATTGGGCTTTGTCTTTACTAGGGTTTTTCACATTAAATGTCTATTACAAACGCAAATAGAATTAATTTTGATTAGTTGTATGCAATAAAGCCCAGTATGTTGTTAGTTAGTCTTCCGATAGAAAAACTATCTCCGTTCTACTATGACTCTTCAGAGACTGAACCATGTAGCTGTTTCTTATGTCCACAAGTCCATTCTAGACAATTTAGACGATAAGAAAATTGCTAAAATATTTATACACAAAAATGACTCAAGAAAAGTAACATTTGGTACTATTTAGGTGACTTTAAAGTTATAATAATTAGATTTATAGTTTTAGTGTACTTAATTTGCTGACAAAATATTAAAATAAATGCATAAAAACAATGTTTTGAGAAGTCTAATTTTAAAAAATTTCCATACCCCCAGACCCCCGGCATATGTCCCCCCCCCCCATAATGAACTGGTGATGTCGCACATGTGATAAAGCTATAATTTCTACATTGGGAAGTGACTAATAAAGACGATTACAACTTATCAATAAATAGTTTCCCAACAATGGCCTTTTATATCACAAGCTTTGTTACTTTTGTATGATCTGAAAAGAATACGTAGGTCTGACCTTACAATAAAAACAATTAAATTTTATCTATTTCACTTGTGGGGTCAAATAATATCCAATATATCGGAATGAATTCAAGATAAACCTCTTAAACACAATGAGTTTTCTTTATCTTAACGATACCATATTATCTCTGTTGTATTTTAACAACTGAAATACATTTGCACAACGATTTCTTATCCCATATATTTATTTAAGGCAAAACAGCATCTCTGTCCTCATCACCTTAAGAAAAACAGAGCGTGCAATGCTTCTAAACAAAAGACCAACAACTTATTATAGTCGGTAGTAAAACCAATGACTACATAAATACTATAAGACACGACATGGACATGTTAAATATTCTACGCTTATTCTTGAGTTGTCCAATACCCGCTAGGTGGCATTGATGTGACCAATCTGAAGTTGATGTGACTGGCGCTAGGTGGCTCTACGGTCAAACAATGTTTCAGGCGGGTAAGAGAAAACGCACTGATGCCACATATGGGACCAGAGATGCGAGGTAAGGTCGAGAATCGCTTATCTCAGCGCACGAACTGACAACACTGACTATGCTGACGGAAGTAAGTGAGAAGGTTTGTGAGAGAGAGGTCAACAGTTGTACAGTCTCAACCAAGTGGGATGCGTACAGTCAAGCACCTGCTGCGAGCGCTTTCTGATAGCTGTGTGTCAAACTTGTGACGAACAGCACCCGTAAAGCGTAGACTATTTCCCTATCCTATGTCGTGTCTTATAGTATTTATGTAGTCATTGGTAAAACGAAAGATCCTTATAATTTCACGCGCGTGTCTGTAAGTCGCAACCAGTCTACACAGACAAGACGATAAATCCTATATTACACACTTTTTAGTCTTTGTATTGTGTCACATATAGGGAAAGGTTAGGTTAGGTTAGGTTAGATTAGGTTAGGTTAGGTTAGATTAGGTTTGGTTAGGTTAGGTTAGGTTAGGTTAGAGGTAACAAAAAACGATTTTGAAGTAATAAAGAGACAAAAACTATTGAGTTGAAACGTTTTTGGGGGAAATAATGTGTGGAGTATCAAATAAAACTAGGAAATATTCCAATTAAGAACTATATTTGACGAAGATTTTATTACATTAGCGGTAACCCAAATTGAAAGTCTCAGATATGTCCTTCCCTCTAATTTGAACACTGCGTGTCCTTACACATCTAGGAAAATTATTTATATGTGAAATTAAATTGCAGAGCGAAAATCATATTGTATAGTATTTTTTTATGACGAATACAAGTTAATTTAACGACAAAAATTATACGTATCGTATAAGTTTTAAAAGCAGTTTTTGTGAGATGTAAGACAAAGAATTCAATAGCTATTAAAATATGGATTACATTTTCATTCATTTCTCTTCATTAGGGTCCGTAGGTTAAACCAAAAACTCTTTTAATTCCACGCCTGTGTTTAAATCGCAACCAGTCTACACAGACAAAACTATATATCCTTTATTACAAAGTTTGCGTTTATATTCGTTGTATTATTCCACATTTGGGGAAAAAATAGCGGTAACTAAAATGACCTTGGGGTAGTTATGCGAAAAACTATCTAGTTTTTGAAATATTATGTGTGAAGTATCAATTAAAACTAGAAGTTATTCTTATTAGGAATATATATTATTTTACGAGGCATATATATATTATAACGAAATCAATAAGCTTTCCAGTAATGGTCTAATATTTTAAAAATAATATAGAAATAGATACATTTGTTGGACACATGTTAAACGTTTTGTGATCGCCGACAAAGGTGAAGCGTTAGGTTGGATATGTTATAAATCAGTCAGAACACCATTCACAACTTTAAAGAAAAAAAAAGATAAAAACACTTAAATTAGACCCAGAATCATTGTAGGCAATTAAGTCATAAATAACTATAATATTAGAAACTTAAGGACAATCACACACAAAATTCATAACATGTAACGGGACAACAGTTTTCTAAACGGTCACAATTTTGAAACATTAAAATTTGATTGGCTGACAAAAAGTAGCTGCTTACGTTCATTGGTTAAAGTAAATTAAGAGAGAGGGAATAAGTATTTTTTAGCATCGACAAAGTAAAAATTATATAGAGAGTCTTGGGAAAAACTCACAGCATAGGGGTCGGCGAAGTAACGCCAAAAGTATTCCTAATGTAGAAATTAGTATTTCCTATAAGTTATAATTCCAGTTATGGTAATAGTAAATAATAATTGTTTTTTAACACTATGTTTTAACCGTGTTTGTTTTTTACAAAGTAAAAGTATTTAACACCTTAGTAATCTTCGTTGCAGTACTAAAGAGGTACATCTACAAAGTGTTGAGTGCATCTTCATGGTAATTTGAAGTGAATCATTTTATTGATAAATCACATAGTACAGTGTAGTGCTTGGTGAACATCATTAACAAGTAATAAAGTGAAAGTTCTTCACTCAACTATCAGCACTGGATTACTTACATAGGAATACAACAAAAGTGGATTTGGTATTGTACTAATTATAGACTTTAATTGGAAACTAAGTTGTTAAAATTGCAATTCTCTGTATTATTAAAATTTCACTCACTGTATTAATTGTTCATTAAAGAGCTCCCCCTGAGCAAATAGTGTAAAATAAAAATCAAAAGTAATTGGAAAATAAATTCAAAAAAAATTAGATATTTCAGAGCTAATGTTAAAGAGTATATTTGGACTTCATCATTATTAACTTTCCTTATGTGTTGACAATCCAAGGTATGACTAATTAATTCATAATTTTTATTTATAAAATATTTCTGAAATTATAATAAAATAATTATCGTTAGAATATATTATATATATATATATATATATATATATTATTGTTATTATTATTATTATTATTATATGTTGACGCTAGGCCGCTTAGAAGACTTCGAATTTTTAAAAAACTGTCCCTAAATTCCAACAGACCTAAAGTCTTGTGTTTTCTTTTCTTTTTTTTAAATTGAGAATGTGTGTAAAAAGAGACCCCTAGCACTAGAATGCTATAATAACATCAAAGTCAAAAACACCCGATGGAAATAATAAGAAAGCGATATTCACTCAAAATTAGATGAAGAAAGGATATATCCTTAGTTAAAGGTATCTTTATGTCGCTACACCTATAAACACTACAAGTCCTTAAAGGATTGCACTTAAATAGGATGGATCGAAAGTAAATTGCACCCCTTTAACTTTCTTATTGATTATGATAGCTAAACATGATTTGCAACAATTTCCTTTGTTTTGCTGAGCTGCTTTTATGAAAACACGTTTTTTTCAATTTTTAAATAAAGATTGAAGAGTGAGCAGGGATTGTCAAAAATTAAAAATGGGACATATGGTAATGTGATATAGTATTTTAAATGCTTGAAACAAGAATAAATATAAGGGTCAAGTTTGTGTTAAGACCACACAAATTAAGGTCTGAAGGCATTAGGGGCAGTTATTTTTATAAAGTCGAAATGTTTTAAATTGTACAGACAGATAACCGCATGAAATTATAAAGGTCCTGTTTTTACCAACGGGATATCAATAAAATAATAAAAAGAGAGAATTCAATGAAAATGTAATTTATCTTTTAATGACTATTTAATGACAAACTGTTTTTAAAACTTATGTGGTACACATTTCTCATGTGTGATTAAATTAAGTTGTATTCTTTAAACAATAAACTATAATATATAATTTCGCATTGTACTTCAATTTCAAATTAAATTTTTTATTTTTTCTTCTTTTTTGCAGATTTGTAGATCAGGAGGGGGGGGGGAGGATTGATTTTTTCGTCAAATGACAATACATATTCGTAATTAGAATAAATTAAATTTAAAAAAAAAATTGAATTCCATAATTTTTGCCTCTTATCTACTCCAAGGTATTTATTTTTTTTTGTTATCAGTATATTTTTCTAATACGTGGGACAATACAAAGAATATAAATTGGATTCAAATACAAATTTCAATATATTGGATTTATCGTGTTTTCTGTGTAGACTTGTTGTTGGGTAATGTTGGAAGTACTGTACTCTTAGTCTATAGTTTCTTACATACAGATTTTGTTTTCCATTACTTTTTTTGTTAAGTAAATTTCCATGAAAACAAAATAGTATTTTTTTTTGAGCAAATTTTGGTTCCAGGTTAATCATGTGGGTTGTAGACATTACCAAGAATTAACGTTTTCAGTTTTTTGTCGATAGCTCAGTTGCAAAAAGAATAAAAAATATTGTTTGTCGATAAAAGAGAAAAATATTTTGTAAAATTAATAGTTTTGGAGATATTCGACGTTAAAAAAAGTTTAAATCGCCGCCATTTTGAAATGATTATCATGGAAAATTTCAATTTCAGATCATTTAACGTTAAAAAAAAATTAAAAACAAAATGGCGGCTAGATGGAAAACAGCATTTTTAAGAAACACGTTTATATAAACCTTTTCATTGGTTTCGATGTGAGGAATAAGCTCCAGAAGTTTTGGATACACCCTGTATATTGGTTGTCACGATAGCTATTGTTCATTTTTAAGGTCATTTAAAATATCGAGGTCGCTACGACACGAAATAAACAAAAAATCGGCACTACAGATATCGTTGGAATTTTGGTGAAATGTGAAGATTATTTGACTAAAAAGAAGTGTGCGTGCTAACCTGTATATAAGTATAAAGAGAATGTCATAAAGTAGAATATTTTTAAAAAAAATCATTCTAAAATAAACGCCATATTGAAACGGATTAATGAACGTTATTTTTGAAAATCCTGTACATAATTTGAGCAAACTCGTGTAATGAATTATATGGTTAAATGGTTACACAAACTTAAAAAACATAACAAGGATGAATTTTTGTAATTATATTTCTGAAGAACTGAAATGTATTAGAAAATTCATAGTTTTAGTTTTTACTAAAACAAAATGGTGGATTATAAAACAATAATTTGTAACACGAATGACATTTCATTGGCATAAACAAAACACCATTTGTAATAATGTAGCATGTACCTATAAAATATGAAATATTGAGATTAACTTGTGAGATGGTGTACTTGATACAAAACGTGGTTCAGTATTGTATGAAGCTACAATAAACTAAACTAACCTATAGGTGTACCGCTTAGAAAAGAACCGCGTCCCGGTTGTGACTCGCGCAGTGTCGTAACATCTCGTCCCGGTAACATCTCCTCCCGATTCCACGAGCGTGGGGTTGGGGATGAACTCTCTACTTGCCCACTAGTAACATCTCGTCCTGGCACATACGCTAGGTTAGGTTAGGTTATAATATAATATAAAAAATAATTAACTTTAATGTAATAGCAGATATTTCTTGTTGAAACTCCATATTCAAGGATAAAATAAAGCAAAAGCTTAAAGTTTCAAATATTTTAATAATATAAAAGAGCTACAATTGTTTCGCCTTGCGGCATCATCGGGCAACTGATAATTAACAGGTATAGACAGCTATTTAAACATAATAGTTGTCTATACCTGTTAATTATCAGTTGCCCCATGATGCCGCAAGGCGAAACAATTGTAGCTCATTTATATTATTAAAATATTTAAAACTTTAAGCTTTTGCTTTATTTTATCCTTAAAAAATAATTGTTTTTACAAATTTAATAAATATGTTAATAGTAATAACACTTCTCGTATGAAAATGTTTTTATCGAATTTGGTAAAACTAGATAAAATATTTTTTAATATATTCAATTTAATACATTTTTTCTCTCCAACGGGAAAAAAGAAATATATCACCTTACTAACAAGTAAAATATACAAATTTTTCAAGCGGGACGAAATGTTCTTTTTTTCTAGGAAATTGGCAGCGGGACGAAATGTTACTGAACCGTCTCGCTCAGGTAGAACTGTGGTGGGAGAGGGAGAGCCCGAGTTAGGCCAGATATACCCGGCCGCTGCTTCATTGCGTAGGGCTTAATATTTTCTTTTTCAAATCTACTACAGCGCTAAAAAAATTGTGAATGTGTATCGTTTATGTTCCTGACACTACAATTAGTAAATTTAAATATTTTACAAAGTAAAAGACATTTAATTATAGGTTTTTAAATTGCTATATTATTGCAAAAATTTAATAATTTATCCCCACCACCGCTGCAATCCCCTCCCCGCCATCACCCCTAAATTCGTGTGCGAGTCACTCTCGAGATGATGGTTCTGCGCAGGTTTCTTTCTGTCTGGTAGGTCTATAGTATTTTTTTCTTAATTTCGTAGGAGAGGTGGAATATCTTCAAAAGACAAAGGGAGATATCCGATCTACCCAAACTATGCCAACTCTGTATTTACACAGAACTAAAGATGCATGGTCTTTACAGCATTAAAGCATTAACAAGTGCCTTGTGTTATTCTAAATAACCTAGAGTTAATATTCAACTAATACCATATTGTTGAACTAATCTTATATCTAATAATACAGTTTGTATAATCAATAATGAACTTTGTATAGTCCTAATTCGTTATTTACAATTACATTACGGTATTTGTTAATGTAAAAGTTTCCCAGACTCTATTATTTAGTTTAGTAATATTTTTCAAAAACAGAGTTTTCTACATTAGTAATGTTTTTCGTCTAAAACATTGTTTGGTCATAGCTTATTTATCAGGGCTGACTTTTTTTCTTTTTTTTTTGGCCTATCCTACATATTTCTTCGAACATGTTTCACAATACTGTACAATAAATTCCTGATTTATCTTTGTGTTTTACCGAAATTATTCCCCGCTGACAAATTTTCATGTTTACCTGAAGATGGCGCACTTGTCGTCGAAACACGCTTAATGAACGTACTATTTGTGAGAAATCGTGTTAGTTTTATTTCATCAAATTTAAAATAACTGTTCATTTGTTTTCTTCTATTGATAAATTATTTGTTTCTAACTGACTTAATTGTAATACCTTTATATTAATTGGAGTTGCGAAGAAGAACAGGATATCTGACGAAAGCATGAAATCGTAACACATTTATTCACAAATCACACAGCTTGATTGGGCTACACAAACAAGTGAGAGTCCTTATATTATAAAAACCTACTTTTTTGTTGACCAAAAAGAATCTATTGACAATAATTTTCTCTATACTATGTCGCTATAATTCTTTTTTTAAAATCTTTATGGAAACGGTGATGATATGAACACGTTTATTGCACTGGATTAACAATCTAATATGTATCTTGAATCATTGTCATTGAACCCTACCTTTGATTGTGTATTAAAGAATGAAAGAAGTTGATAAGAGGCCATCATGGTACTTGCCCGGCCTTACAAGTAATGACCAAAAATAGGTTTCTTGGAACTTGTAGGAATTGTTAAATTGTTTTGGTAGATCAAGTAGAATAAGTTTGTTTAAAAGTTGTTACACAGATTTTTTGAATCTCGTAATTATGTATATCACTACTTTCTTGTTTGGATCTATATCGGGTGATGTTTTCAAAACTCCCCACACTAATTATTTTTTAAACCGAAAAAGGTATTTAAATAATATTTACCAAAAACCCCAAAACAACCACCAACTCCAAAACTTGTAATAGGTAACTATGGCTTGTGATATATCAAATTGAAGGCTAGGAAAAAATATGAGTTTTGGCGGTAATAAAATAAAAATTGGCCCATACGTTCGCTCGCTACGTTTAAAAATACATCTTTATATTTTGTTTCGTAAAATTACATTAAACTCTTAATAGGAGGTACTGAAAAAATCCAAACTGGTTGGTCAACTGTAACAGAAAATGTAGAAGGTTGTAGAACATCGAATACCATATTTTTAACCCCCATCACCCCCCCCCCCCCAACTCCAAGTTTTGTTTTCGGTACCTATGGCTTTTCATATTATCAAATTAAACTGCATAACAAACAATGAGTTTTGTGTGACCGTCTCCACTTCTTTTGACCAGCTGGAAGCTCCGGCTGGCTGGAGACCGCGTACACATTAGCCGAATCTTGTCAGGATGGGCCAAGGAGTCGGGTTAGAACGCTAATGAACGCACGCAACGCAAGTTAAATTAAATGTTCTCTTTTATTTTAGCGCCGAATTAGAAGATTACAGAAATAATTATAATTTATAAAAAAGTCATAACGGCTAGATAAAGTCTTAATAGTGGCCGAAAAGCATAACGATTAATTATATAGCACGTGGCCGAAAATGGACTGACCTCGTCCCGTAGCGGTCTGCCGTTCACCTTCCTTCTCGCGAATCTCGCGGCTCTCGGAACAGACTCTCTCCCGGCTCGCTGGTTCAAGCCCTCCACTCCTCGTCTCCCCCCCCCCCTTCTACGTAATCTTGCACTGCTCAACAAAATTGCAAGTGCCAATTGATATTTTATTATTTAGAATCCCTTCCCATTACATCCTAATTTATACTTAGTATAGTTTTTATTTGGTGGGCTCCTTGGCTGGGCCACATTTGGTTGTTAAAAATTTTTAATCAGGCTATGAGTTGAAATGTAATTTTAGTAGAACTGTACAAAAATTACGTAAAAACAAAAACAAATTGTTCAATAACCAACGAGTTCGTAGAGTACCTTTAAAAATGAAACTAAAATAGTAGTAATAAGATGTGTTATCTTAACAAAAGATGTTCAAAATGCTTAACATTTCCATCCAAGGAATAAGAGTCAGTTTTCTAAATCCAATCTGACTTGTAATGTTTCACGAGGTATCGCTGAACACTCTTGAACAATCCTGTTTCTCAAGTCTTGTAGATCAGCTGGAGGGGTCTTCTACACAACAGATTTTAAAATGCCCCAATTTTTCAAAAACAAGATGTTTTATTGCTTGGGAAGAAATGGTGAGTATTTTGAACATCTTTTGAGATTTTTGTATATTATCACCTCTTATTATTACTAGTTTTGTTTCATTTTAAAGGTACTGTACGAACTGGTTTGTCATTAAACAATTTGTTTTTGTTTTTACGTAGTGTTTTACAGTTCTACCAAAATTACGTTTCAAATCATATTAAATGTAATCATAGGCTGATTTAAAAAATGTTTACCATCAAAACTCATTGTTTGCTATGCACTTTAATTTGATAATCTCAAAAGCCATTGGTACAGAGAAGAAAATTTGGAGTTGGGGGGTTAACTGGGGTGAATGGGATAGTTTTCATTGTTGCACAACCTTCTACCTTTTTTAGTACAGTTTACAAACCAGTTTTGAATTTTTTTTAGTACCTCAAATTAAGAGTTTAATGTAATTTTACGAAACAAAATGTAAAATTTTATTTTTGAACGTAGCGAGCGAACCTATTAGGCTGATTTTTATTTGATTACCGCCAAAACTCATATTTTTTCGTGCCCTTCAATTTGATATATCACAAGCCATAGGTATCTATTGAAAGTTTTGAAGTTGGGGGTTTAGAGTGAAGGGGGTGGTTTTAGGTTTTGAACAAGTTAAAGCTCTCCCTGTGGCTAAACAGATTCACAGTAAATATTATTTGAATATAATTTACGGTTTAAAAAATAATTAGGGTGGGGAGTTTTGAAAAATCGCCCGTCTCCACTTGCTTCGCTCGTGTCAGTGTCTCGAACCTTACGGACCTCGAAGCTGTACCTATGTAAAGAAGCCTCCACTTGCTACTGTAATATCGGTGAGTCGGTCTTACAGGATCTCTTATCCATACGAATGTCATATCTTGGGCGGTTAGTGTTTTGACAATAATTTCGCTATTTGTCATCGTAGAAAGAGCACTGACATCTGATACTAGCGAAGCGAGTGGAGACTGTTAGATAATTCACATTTGCGAGGCCCATTATAGCCTAGTCGACGTCAAGAAAATAGTAATAAAACAATATAAAACCTGTTTTAAACAAAGTTACCCTCTTGATCTACAAATACAATTTAACATTTCCTTCAAACCCCAAGAAACCAACTTTTAGGTATTACATTTGAAGGATCTACTTGTTTTAAACTGCGACTCAAACTTGTTACAAAATTGCAAAAAAGAAAATGATAATTAAAAAATAATTTGTAAAAACTAACAGCCTACACAGTCCACGATTTATTTTCATTTTTTAACTGACGACTACAAACTAATATTTTTTTGGCAACTAGTTTTCTGTTGGTTTTTATTTAGAGGTGTTAGAAAGTTTACTGCAATGTTTTTGCATCGTTTATTTATGCTTATATAGTATAAATTGTTTATTTTGAATTAGTATATTTGAACCATGCTTCCCCACCAGCCTAGTTAACTCCATTCAAGGTCTAGTGACTAATCAAATCAGCTGATACTGATGTGGGCTTGTTATCCAGCTTCTATGATTGTGACAGTGTAGCCTACACTCATTAGCAGAGATATTTCAAAGAAAATCAGGTATTTGTAAATAAGCTGAAAGAGTTTCTTAGTAAGTAGTATTATAGAGCCAATGTATTTTGAAGTTTCAATTATAATAGCTTTGTTTAGTGTGTTAGTAAACCCCCCCCCCCCACATGAAGTTTGTTGTTCTTTGTCTTCTTTTTTTTAAAAAAGGTATGATTACAAAGAAGTTCTTTATATTTCAACCATATGAAATAGTAAGAAGAAAAATCTTCCAACAAGATAGTGGTAAATGCACTAAATCCCAAGATCTCTAAGTGAATCTACACTTTTCTTTTTGTAGTTTTGGATTAGAATTTAGATCCCCCTCTTTCACTTTTCCTATCAGATCATTCATGACCAACTCTTGATCTCATCCCATCTTGGTGCTATTAAAACATTCAGGCCCGATTCTATAACTGGGCAACATGGGCACTTGCCCAGGGGCGCAAGCGTACTAGGGGCGCAAGGGTTTTGGGCCATAAAAAAAAAAAAAATCAACCATATTAAGGCAGTATATGTCGATAAAAGTTTATAAATTTAAAAAACTATACAAAATTATAGAGCTGAAAAATCAAAATTTTAAGGTAGCACAACCACTCTTCAGATCTTTCTGAACAATTTGGTAACATTTCCACGCTTATCGGTTAGAAAATACCGTCCGAAACAGAAAATTCGTTTTGCGGGCTTCACCTGCGCATCGCAAAAATCACCTCGTTTCGTATAAATTCATTCATAAAATCGTTCTACAATAAAAGACGAAAAGCTGAATAGACTAATGCTGTTATGTACGCAGAATGATATTACACTGAAGCTTTACTTCAAAGATATAATTGATAGTTTTGCTACATCAAAGATCTGTAAAAAAAAAAAAGCAATAATGTAAATAGGATATAAGGAGAAAGTATGAGGGAAATATGTATAAATATATATAAAGTATAGTAATAAGAGAAAGAAAGTATAAAGGAAATAAGAGATATTATGGTTGAAGTATTAAGGTTGTTTTACAAGACTCAATTAAAAAATGAACATACAGTTGAAATAAAATGAGCTATGGTTATATAGGCCTATAGAAATAAACTTTTGAAATAATTAAGAACTATTTTTTAGGGTGGGTGAGTGGTCCGTGATACTGTAAAATACAAGGTTGTTATGTTGTGACGTCAATCATAACACCTACGCCTGTAATTGCAGTGGCCTAATAATACTTGCAAGTTTTTACAGTAGCCGGTTGCCAGTCCGGGACATGGCGGGTCCATAGGTGGTGGATAATGGAAAGACTTACCGACTCACCAAATAAAAGGAGTTCGGTGGAGTTAAGGGAGAAATCCCTCCCGAACCAAAATTGGCAAAGATGAATTGATCGGGGGGGGGGGGGGCGCATCTCTTTAATTTGCCCAGGTGCGCTACAAGGGTTAAAAACGGGCCTGAAAACATTCGAGGTTCTTTTCTTCTTCTCTTAAAAAAGTGATGACCACAAGGTTTTCACTTTTAAACAAACAAAAAATGCAACACATTTGAACGTTCTGGACAGTGGATTTGTTATTGAGAATCAAATGATATTCATTGAAGCATTTGCTTAGATTGGCAGTGACAAAGAATTCTGTTGTCAGGTGCACAGCAGTTTCCAAGAAACACTACAAGACTCTTTCATTCATGATGGTCAGCTGTAGGCTACATACTGTGCCTTATCCAGATTTAACAATGGGCGTCATCGCCGGGGGGACGGGGGGGACGCGTCCCCCCCAATATTTAAGATGTAAAAATATTTTTGCTAAAAACTAATGATTTACTTAAAATCTTAAAAGGTAAACATCGGGCTTTGTCCTTACTAGGGTTTTTAACATTACATTTCTGTTACAAACGCATAAATAAATGCATAAAAACGATGTTTTGAGAAGTTTAATTTTAAAAAATTTCCATACCCCCAGACCCCCGGCATATGTCCCCCCCAATAATGAACTGGTGATGACGCCCATGGACTTAACTATTCTGTTATTATTTTAATAAATGTTGAAAGAATAAACATTTTTGTTTAAAAAATATATAATATTTATTTAATTTGTTAACCTACATATGAGCACCCCTTCATCAATTATACAGATTGTAGATTTTTAATACATATAAACTAAATTTTTGTTTTCTAGCTTAGAGGTACTGTTGGAACCTTTGATCAAGTGTTATGTCAGAGATACTAAACCAGGTGTATGTGGTGACACTAGAGGGTCTTTTTATCAGGAAAGGAGTTTTTTAACCTGGACCCAGGGAAATACTGTTGGATTGAGGTGAAATTTGAAACTAAGGTGAGTTAATTTATTTTATGGAATAAAATAAAATGTATTTGGTGTTTTATATGCTTAATTAATATTTGTTTTGATAAGATTTGTTAAATTAAAGAAAATTTAAAAAATAATAAAAACAATTTTTTTTTAATTTTTGGCCTAAACTTTTTTCGATATTTTGCATTCAAGATTTAGTTTAGTTCCATAAAAATGTCTATTCTGGTATACGTAAGAGAGAAAAAAATATTATTTCTTTTATCACGGAGTTCCTCCCCTCCTCAACACCTCATTAACTCTTTGTGTTTTTTAATTATATATATATATATATATATATATATATATATATATATATTTAAATAGAGCCTAAATTTGCTCCACTTGTGCTATAAGCAAAAATCATGTTTAATTGAAAAATTTAGTTTTTAATGATGGTTAACAAGGTTTATTTTCTGTCAATTATTCAGTTGATTGACAGAAATCAATAATTTCTCTTGATATTTCACATACTGGTTACGGAAATTAATCTTTATACTTCACCAAAATATAAACAAAATGTGTACAGTTAATTTTATAAATTACATTGTTTATAACAGCTATATGGACAATTTTTTTTTTTTGTTTACCGATAACTTCCATACTATAGATGCATGGGAAACTTTTTATATTATCAAGCACCGTAATAACTGTAAATAATAAATTAGGCTCGATACAAAATTTTATATTAAAGTAAAATATAAAATGTAGTATTATATATAAGATTAGTTATGTATTATAAGTCTACCAGACAGAAAGAAACCTGTGCAGAACCATCATCTCGAGAGTGGTTAGCGGATGCATGTAGGGGCAATGGCATTTAGGGGACTGGAGCAGTGGTGGGGATAAATTGTTACATTTTTGCCATAATATAAAGCAATTTAAAACCTATAATTTAATGTCTTTTTACGTCTTTTGCTTTGTAAAATATTTAAATTTAGCCTACTAATTGTAGTTGTCAGGAACATAAACGATACACATTCATAGATTTTTAGAGCTGTAGTAGGTTTGAAAAAAAAAAATTAATCCCTATGCAATGAAGCAGCGTCTGGGTATGTCTGGCCTAACTCTGGCTCTCCCTCTCCCACCATAGTTCTACCTGCGTGGGACACAAGTGGGGCTTGGTTATTTTCTAAGCGGTACCCCTATAGTTAAGTTATTAGAAAGTAGGTTTAGGGCATGCCCCTTTATTTTTGTATAAATACGAGGGTTGGCGCAGTGCTAGTAAAGTTATTGTAGCTCATGTATCACTGAGGATGGCGACTTTGTCGTTGAAACGTGTTTGATTAAGTAAACATAATTTTGTGAGATCTTGTGTTCGAGATTTTGTTCTATCTAACTCCCACACTGGGATTTTTTGAGAGGTGGTGATCATTACCTTTTGTTTGGGTCCTTAGAGATTAGATTTTAACAAAATTTGAACAAACTTGCTTTAGCTAATTTTGTAAGAAAATTTAATTTTTGTTGGTCGTAATGAAACTACACTAAAATTTGCAGTTATAAAACAAGTAAAAATTTGTTATGTGTTAAAATATGACAAAATTAAGTCTTCATACCAAATTTCAAGGAAATTTATATATTTATTTGGGGAAAGAACCACACTGACAATGAACAGAAAATAATAATAATTCCAAAACCCACTTTTGAGGTCAAAATTTATATTTTTGCATAAAAATTGACCTCAATTTAGCAAAGATAAGGTAATGATTTATTAAACCTGACTTAATAACATTACTTTCACCTTTCATACATTTATAAAGGTTAATAAATTTACAGATATGGAAACTCGGAGAAAAATGAATGAACAGTCTCATCTTTTACCCAAACCATCAGGAGCAAATGTGAGACAAAACATATTTATAGCAGACACAAGTATAGAAACCAATTGTTTATCTACTTCAGTGGAAGTAGTTGCGTTGTTTTTCTTATTTTCCAAAATACTGTCTGGTAAGTTATTTATATATTTAAACTTTTTTTTGTAAATTTAGTGTTTCTTCATTAATAGTTTAGATTTAATGTTGCTTAGTTACAACATCGAGAGTGTTCTTTTTTAGCAAGGAGCAGTGACGTCCTTTGAAATCTTCCTGCCATTTTATAAACCTAATACCCTAAATATAGGCAAATATGTATAACAAGGTTCTGTTAGGATTAGATACATATTAGAATAAAAATATAACAATTAGGAAAATATTTAAGTAGAAGCTATACATGAAACCCAGAATAGTGACAAGTATTGTGAAAGAAATAAGAAAATGATGAAATGCTTGCCTTGCATGGGCAACCTACTTCGCAAGGCAGGTCAAAGAGATATAAGCGGCGAGTCAAGAGAAGGGGGGATCAATCGATCAACTGCGGGAGCGAGCACGTCAGAGGGAACGTTCGAGGCCGGAGCGAGGATCAGCCGTTGAAGCGGTCAGAGAAGGGCGCGAAGGTTCTATTGGCGAGTTGGAGCTACCAATAAACTCAAGAGTGTCAAGCTGTAGTAGCGGCTTTACAAATTACAGAAAGGGTGAGCAAATAGACAACTTATCAAAGCTTGTAGTCATCAATATATATATATTAAATTCATTTTCTTTAAATAGCTGGAACTATTCTGGGTTCATCTTTTAAATATATGCAATATAGATTTTAATTGTTATCTTAATATTTGAATGGATCAGGGAAACATGTTATATAGTTTAAACTTACATTGTATGCTATAAATGTAAAAGAATATAAATAAAAGCATTTATTAACTCATAAACTGAACCACTGATTTCAAAGAACCCAATCCTAATAGTTCCATTATGAAATACAAAGAAAACTATTTTTTTATATAATTACCTTTGACTTTAACATATTTTCATAGTGTTTCACTAGCTTCTTAATTTTTCTCTTAGAAAAATTCTCCGCTTGCAATTTAAACTAGTCACTTAAACTATTTTAAAATTATTCATCATCGTTAAACTTCTGCGAAGCCAGAGTTTAAGGTGAAGAAATAGAAAATAATCGCTAGGAGATAGATTTGGGCTATAGAGTGGATGATTAAAGATTTCCTAACAAAATCGTTTAGATTCACTCACTGTGAGATTTGTCATCTAAAAACAAAATTTCCAAGACAGCATCCCTCATTGTTCTTTTTATTTAGCTCTTCTTAGATTTCACACTATGAATCAGCTGTTACAGTAGTTCTACTATCACAAAATTCAACAAACAAGACACCCCTTTTGTCCTAGTAACCATGAGCTACTTACTGAATGTTCTTCTTTAATCTTCTTCGATCTCAGAGATGACAAATGCCTCCATTACATCCCTCAATCCTTCATCTCAATGTCCAAATATAAAATCCAGGTTTCATTTCCCACAACAATGTTATAAAACTATTTATCTCATTTATTTTGGTATTGGTAATGCTACTTCAATTTATGCACTGTAACAAAACCTTTTGCTTTAGTTTGTCGGTTAACATTTTTGGCGCCCATTTCACACACAATTTTCTATACGTCAATTTTCCAGTTAAGACTTCATAAATCACAGATCATAAAAGATTAGGAAAAATTAAAAACAACTGTGATTGTGACATAGGGAATTGACAGTTTTCCCATTTTTTTTGTTTATCTTTTTCTTCAGCGAAATAGTGTGATCAATGATGGCCTACTATTGAAATAAGTGGCACCACTGTCTTACTTTTGTTTCACTCATAATGACTCTTAAACGTCAGTCTTAAACCACCATTAAATTTCGGTTGAAATTTTGTCTCCTCAATAATCGAATTACTGTTCGTACATCACACTTGGCGGGATCAATAATTTTAGCACTCAATATAAATAAGGTTGATGAATATGAACAGTTAACATCAAAATAACCAAATTATTGTTTCTAACAGTTGATTATTTATTCACGTAAATAAACTACACTAGTACCATCTGTTTGCGTAGAGTACATAGGCGGCTAATTCAAATCGAAACTTACTTATAAAACATGTCTCATATATTACAACTATGTAGAAGGAAAATAAATATCCTAACTAAATTTTAAAAAGAAAATATATAAATGGTCGATTGTTAAAACCATGATATTTAGCACACAGAAAGAATAGTGTAGTAGTTTCAAATTCACCACCGTGATGACGTTAACATAGTGTTACATATTATATTTTAGTTTATTGATGATGATTGCTTCAGAAAACATTGCAGTATCATAAGCAAACACAATTAAATTACATCTGAAAATACTGTTACATAGACTATTAATATAAATTATGAAAACAAGAAACTTTATAGTATACAACCCCGTGGAATACCAATGTTAAATGAACAAAGTTAGTAGTTGCAATATTAATTTGAGTTTAATGCATTCAGCGAATCAAAATATGAGTAGAACCAATGATATGTAGATTTTTGATAAAGTATATTGTGGTATACTGAGTTAAATCATTTTATGATATCCTCAGACACACCGGCACAGAGTTTCCGTTCATTTAAAGCTGTGTATATTTGTGTCATAAAATCGAGCAAAGCAGAACTAATATTGAATTTACAATGGATATCTCCACAGAGACTCGCTTGCAGTGTGTATAGGTGTCGCAAACCCGAGTTACCCCAACTGTATCTACATGTTTCTCATCTAGTCTTTGGTTAGATCCCTCCATTCTATCTTTCCTATTTTATCTCTCTTAATCAACTCTGTTTCTCCTCCAACCTTAAGACTATTAGGGTATTTGAGAGCTAAAGAAAGGGGGTCTTTATTTTATGCTCTTTTCTTAAGGTGATGAATGGTTTTTGCCTTTAAAAGGCAACTATGGAAGCCATATTACTTGCCACTAAAAAATGTTTACTCAACAAAACACTAATTGGTTTTAACAACTTATGATTACGAAATAAAAGAAGAACTATCTTTGATCTCTAATAAAGGGGTAGCTGAAATTTAGAAAATACATGAATTGACTAGTATTAAAACATTATAAATATACAAATGTAACACTTGTGAAAATATCAAAATATTACTTGTATAGAGAGAGCTATGTAATAACTAAAATACCATTTGATAAATTTACAATTTATATTTTGAGTAATAATTATTTTTATTACCTTTAAAGTAACGTCATGTGACTTTGTATTTGTCTTATTACAAAGACGCGTTTCAGAGTCGTAGCTCCATCTTCAGTATTTCACTCCGTAGAGGTCGTTAAAACATTAAACTTGATGTTTTGACGACCTCTACGGAGTGAAATACTGAAGATGGAGCTATGAATCGGAAACGCGTCTTTGTAATAAGACAAATACAAAGTCACATGACGGTACTGTTAGGAATAAGTTAATATTAAGGTTATATTTGGAAGAACATATATTCACACAAGCTCAGAATGGCCCAACTATTGTGAAACAATTAAAAAAATGTTGAAATGCTTGACTTGCAACTCAACTAGGTTAACAGAGAGAACAAAAGGTATATAAGCGGTCAGCATGATTTGGAGGGGGTCTCTTGTCTTTTTGGAGCTTGGAAGATACACGGCTGTGTTGCTAACCGTGGTGGAAGATGGCCCAGGAAATCTACTCAACAAACCGTAACCAAGCATTTCTATACATAAAGTCACCAGTTAGAAGACTTGTAATTTCTTTCATTTAAAATATAACGATAGTTGGAATACTTCTGGGCTTTGAATAAATAATATTGTTTTGTTTTATTGTTTAATTGAATTCGTATTAAAGTATTGTATTAAAGCATAGTATTAAAGTTTTGTATTAAAGTGTTGTAGTAAAGTATCAGGGAAATGGATATAAGTTTCATGTCAAAGATAAGAGGTAATAAAATACTGAACCACTGATCTTGTAATTAGTTAATAAAAGGAACCCAGCCATATTTTGAAGGGCCGTTCATAACAGTACCATAAAGGTAATAAAAATAATTATTACTCAATATATTATATAAAGTGACTTGAACACCAAACAATGAACATTACAATTTATATTTGAGATTAAATCTCAGGGGCTCAATTATAGTAAGGCAAGTCCGAGGGACCGTAGCTGTATCTAAATCTTTCTTTATATAAAATTGAGTTAAATCCCTCTCTTTCATCTTTTCTATCAGATCTATCTTGTTCTTTTCTGGTACTATGCGAGGACTTGGGGTCTTTATTTTATACTCTCTTCTTACTTTTTTTTAATACAATGTTTACAAAGAGGTTTTTTGTCTTAAAAGAACAAGGAAAATATAAAAATTTCTTAATTTATGTTGTTATTTCAGTAGTCAGGAATTGTCTATAGTGAGTACGGTCTTGGGAATGGCAAGGAAAGCTAGCTTTAGGGATCTACAAATTTTTACATCTACTCTTGAATTAGTTCCTCTTCTATTTTATCTTTACTATCAGGTTTCTCTTAACGACGCTGATGCTTTCGGCAACATTTGAGGGATAGGGGGGGGGGTCTTCATTTTATCTTTCTTACTTATTTTTTGATTTATATAGTAACGATAACCGAAAGATTTTTTATTTTTAAAGAATTAGAAAAATATTGGTAGATGGTTAAAAGTTAGCAATAAAACTGCCTTTGAATGTATTTTCTACTCAAGGTGGTATAACAAATTGGTTTTTCTTTCAAAGTACCATTTTTTCTATCAATTTCAAAGATTCATTTAAAATTGGAATTTTGTAACAGCTACGAGTTGTCCATATTATCCTAAATCAAATGGCTTAGTAGGAAAAATAGTTGGCATTGTTAAAAATATACGGAAGAGAACAAAATATTGTGGTAATGATTTAAACGTAGCCTTAGTAGAATATAATTATTCTCCAGTTAGTAGACAATTATAAACAAAATTACCAATTTCTAATTGTAACTAAGGATTATTTCATAACAAAAATAAAACAGAACCAAAAATAAACAACAACATCATTATGACAAAACCGCTCAAAGAAAATAGGCTTTTACTTTATGTGATAAAATTTTAATCTATAATAATTAATAGGAAAGGATTAGAGCACTAAATTCAAGATCTATTTCTCAATCATATTTAAAGTGAAGTAATTTATTAATTTTTCAAAACAACTTGTCATTTATTAGATAAATAAATCTTATTATGTATGTTTTTCTTTCTTTTTTTTTTAATCAAGATTATGAGTTTGAAAATGCAGTTAGTTCAAATAATCAATTACTTAATTTTAATTACGGAACAAGATATGCAAGAGAAATCAAAGATTTTATAACATGAGACATTTATTAATTTTAAAAGTTATTATTTTGTTTAGCAAAAGGGGAAGGTGTAGTATATATTATAGATTTGTCATCAAGAAGAAGACACCATCCTGTGTAAGTTTAAATGGGAACATATTTAAATGATTTTAACTCAGGACTTTCTGAACTAATTTCAAAAAATTTTGAGTTCCAATTAGCATTAAAATTATATACCCTTTTTGTCAATGAACAAAATGTATATTGTTGTTGATGAACTGTGAAATAAAACATGCGGATATGTAGAAAATTCTAGTTTTCATATTATCCTTGCAGACAAATAAATATTATAACTTGCAAACTATTGAATCAATTTTAATGAAACAAATTTGAATGAGAAAAGTCATATGTCAATTATGACTTCTAGAGCATGTAGTAATACAAATGCATATAGGGAACAAAATGTGATGCTAAATTTCTCCTATGGGTTGCAACGATGGAGAATTCATAGGGTTTTAATTTTCTTAAAGGAGATCACAATATAAGTTGTAATTTATAAATCGCTAAAAACTTACACAGTCATGAAATAACAACAACAAAAAAAAACAAAAAAAAAACAATAAACTTTATAACCAATAAAATGCCATACTTCCAATAATTGTTTTAAGTGTACAATATTTAATGTCCAATAACTGATTAATGGTGATAAAGAAAAACAAAACAAACAATGATTGTAGGTAATAAAATAAACACTGCAAAAACATTGCCCAAACTTTCTGACACATTCACAATATAAATACTAACCAAATAAAACTATTTTGTCACTAAAAATGCCAGTTCGGTTGTTATTCATGAAAAAGTGAAAGTCACCATGTATGCTGTTTCAGATTTTGTTATAAATTTATCACAAAACTTAGATTTATTATATATTAACTTGTACCGCTATAGGCGTACATCTATTCTTTGAATTATCACTCAAGGGTTATCCATTATTTCCACTTAAGAGTTAATTTTTTAATTATACCAAACCAGCTTTTAATGAGCTACACATAAAACACAATTAACTAATAATAATTAATAATTTGCAATCCAAATCAATTCCTGCAGTGTTGAGACCAAATCTTGTGTTCAGCTCATCATATAACTTCTTCCGTTCTGTTAGCTCAGTAACAAGCTTGTCAACTAAATAGGTGTTATAAAGTTACTTTAGCCACATAGTTCAGTTTCATGTTTCGTCTGCTTGAAGAAGTATTATTTTCTTTTTCCTTTTGATTGTATCTTCGACTCTGTAATTCCAGATTCGACGAGAGCTCCGTTTTCATACATAACAAATTCTCTCCTAACACTACTTCATTTAATGAACTGTATAGTTTGGCAGCAACAGAAAGATCAATGACTAATGCTTGGAGCTATTTACAGGTTATGTTAAATCTGGGCAGTAAATCACCTCACACAATAAAAAGAATAGTAGTTTCTCTAAATTCTTCTTGGGTGAGGTACCTTGAGACTTCACTTCATGTGAGTGTGTTAGGTTTTTCTCTTTCACCAATCGCTATGACTGTAAGTGTGCAGTCCTTGTAAGTGTCCAGTCCTTGTAAGTGTCCAGTCCATGTAAGTGCCCAGTCCTTGTAAGTGTCCAGTCCTTGTAAGTGTCCAGTCCTTGTAAGTGTCCAGTCCTTGTAAGTGTCCAGTCCTTGTAAGTGTCCAGTCCTTGTAAGTGTCCAGTCCTTGTAAGTGTCCAGTCCTTGTAAGTGTCCAGTCCTTGTAAGTGTCCAGTCCTTGTAAGTGTCCAGTCCTTGTAAGTGTCCAGTCCTTGTAAGTGTCCAGTCCTTGTAAGTGTCCAGTCCTTGTAAGTGTCCAGTCTTTGTAAGTGTCCAGTCCATGTAAGTGTCCAGTCCTTGTAAGTGTCCAGTCCTTGTAAGTGCCCAGTCTTTGTAAGTGTCCAGTCCATGTAAGTGTCCAGTCCTTGTAAGTGTCCAGTCCTTGTAAGTGTCCAGTCCTTGTAAGTGTCCAGTCCTTGTAAGTGTCCAGTCCTTGTAAGTGTCCAGTCCTTGTAAGTGTCCAGTCCTTGTAAGTGTCCAGTCCTTGTAAGTGTCCAGTCCTTGTAAGTGTCCAGTCCTTGTAAGTGTCCAGTCCTTGTAAGTGTCCAGTCCTTGTAAGTGTCCAGTCCTTGTAAGTGTCCAGTCCTTTTAAGTGTCCAGTCCTTGTAAGTGTCCAGTCCTTGTAAGTGTCCAGTCCTTGTAAGTGTCCAGTCCTTGTAAGTGTCCAAGCCTTGTAAGTATCCAGTCTTTGTAAGTGTCCAGTCCTTGTAAGTGTCCAGTCCTTGTAAGTGTCCAGTCCTTGTAAGTGTCCAGTCCTTTTAAATGTCCAGTCCTTGTAAGTGTCCAGTCCTTGTAAGTGTCCAGTCCTTGTAAGTGTCCAGTCCTTGTAAGTGTCCAGTCCTTTTAAGTGTCCAGTCCTTGTAAGTGTTAGTCCTTGTAAGTGTCCAGTCCTTGTAAGTGTACAGTCCTTGTAAGTGTCTAGTCCTTGTAAGTGTCCAAGCCTTGTAAGTGTACAGTCCTTGTAAGTGTCCAGTCCTTGTAAGTGTACAAGCCTTGTAAGTGTTAGTCCTTGTAAGTGTCCAGTCCTTGTAAGTGTACAGTCCTTGTAAGTGTACAGTCCTTGTAAGTGTCCAGTCCTTTTAAGTGTCCAGTCCTTGTAAGTGTCTAGTCCTTTTAAGTGTCCAGTCCTTGTAAGTGTTAGTCCTTGTAAGTGTCTAGTCCTTGTAAGTGTACAGTCCTTGTAAGTGTCCAGTCCTTGTAAGTGTCCAGTCCTTGTAAGTGTACAGTCCTTGTAAGTGTCCAGTCCTTGTAAGTGTCCAAGCCTTGTAAGTGTCCAGTCCTTGTAAGTGTCCAGTCCTTGTAAGTGTTAGTCCTTGTAACTGTCCAGTCCTTGTAAGTGTCCAGTCCTTGTAAGTGTCCAGTCTTTGTAAGTGTCCAGTCCTTGTAAGTGTCCAGTCCTTGTAAGTGTCCAGTCCTTGTAAGTGTCCAGTCCTTGTAAGTGTCCAGTCCTTGTAAGTGTCCAGTCCTTGTAACTGTCCAGGACGCCCCATGTAAAATTACATACTTCTATGTCACCTGAGATTAAACATCTGGGAGGAACATAAACATGCCTTATTTAAGAATTTTATAATATAGATGTTGTTCAATATCATAGTTTATGATTACAAAAGACCAATTTATTTGTAAATTTAACATTATAAAAGTCTTATGTTAATAAACTAACTAAAGTTTGAACTAATTTCTTTGCAGATACACTGATAGTAAACTTCCTGGAATTCAAAACTTGCAGAGTTGTGTTCAATTACAATGTCTCTATGTGCATTGATCCGATATCTGAAAAAGTTGAGGGACAAATACAACCAATAGTAGCAAATATTGTAATGATTCGAACCTTTGCTGAGTCACTCTTTCCATCATTATTTGTGCTGTTTGCAGGACCGTGGAGTGATAGTAATGGCAGGAAAACATTTCTGATGATATCTTTAGCAGGTTGGTGAATGTAGCCAATATTAAGTTAGGTGTATTTAGCAGGTTATTTAGGTTAACTATCTGCGGAATATGAGTGTCAATGGGTATTGTAGGAAGCTGAGAAGAAATGCAGCCCAAGGAATATATTTTCTATTGGCTGCTGCTGCCTGCCTGTGAACATAATGTGGCCCAGCCAAGGAGCCCACCAAATAAAAACCATAATAAGTATAAATTAGGATGTAATGGGCAGGGATTCTAAATAATAAAATATGAATTGGTACTTGCGATTTTGTTGAGCAGTGCAATATCACGTAGAAGGGGGGGAGATGAGGAGTGAAGGGCTTGAACGAGCGAGAGTCTGTTCCGAGAGCCGTGAGAAGGAAGTTGAACGGCAGACCGCAACGGGACGAGGTCAGTCCATTTTCGGCCACGTGCTATATAATTATTCGGTATGCTTTTCGGCCACTATTAAGGCCTTTTATCTAGCCGTTATGTCTTTTTATAAATTCTAATTATTTCTGTAATCTTCTAATTCAGCGCTAAAATAAAAGATAACATTAAATTTAACTTGTGTTGCGTGTGTTCATACCCGACTCCTTGGCCCATCCTGACAAGATTCGGCTAAAGTGTACGCGGTCTCCAGCCAACCGGAGCTTCCAGCTGGTCAAAAGAAGTGGAGAAGGTCACAATAACACTATATCCTAAAAGTATATTATAGGACTAAAGCTTGTGAAAATATTTATCGTAGGTTTAAATCCAACCGTAACATATAGAATATATGTTTAAGGTGGTAGTTCACTGAGTCTTGTTCAAAGAGCAGGCCTATTATCAATTATAACACTTACAATCTGAATAATGTTTAACGTTTTTACTAGAGAAAACAACACTCTTTTTTGATTGTGTGAGTCTTGGATGTTGTCTCCAATAAGTGAACTTCTGGTTGTGTTCACAAGCCTTTAAAATGTTTGTATAATTTCTGAGTACCTTGATGAATGGTTTAGGCCCAAGACAGCCTCTGTATTTTACTTACAAGGTCTGCTTCTTCATTTCTCAAAATTCCCTTGGATATCTGTCATCCACAGTAAAGTGATCTTGTTTTGTTTTGTCAACTGGTTAAATGTTGGCAAATATTCTCAGATCAGTCTCGACTCGAAAGTGTACAAACTAAGGGTCTTGAAGCTGCCTTACCATCTGACATAATATAGATATTTTCATCCTTGATGCCTTGATGTTGAAGTTCTCCTTGATACATAGTTCTGATTCATTTATCCCAACTAGGAAGATATATTTTAACTAACAATTTTCTCTGAAGTTAAAATTAGATTCGTTGATCCTCACTCCTGTCTTACCTTACAATCTCGATCTATCAGTACACCACCTAAGTGAACTTTCAGTTTGTGTTCACCACCTTTCAAGACTTGTTTATCTTAGAAGACAACTTCAAAGTTCATTATCCGACAATAAATGACCATCTGTGTTTGCTACTGTTCTTGGGAGTTGAGGACCAATATATTTTGCATTCAATTTTGCCTTACCACTATATGTATAATCCTTTATCACAGGTCTATAGGGGAAGTATATCCAGAACTGTTGCCTTAGCTATAAACTTAAAATAAAATTGGAGTTATATTATGTGTGACCGTCTCCACTTCTTTTGACCAGCTGGAAGCTCCGGCTGGCTGGAGACCGCGTACACTTAGCCGAATCTTGTCAGGATGGGCCAAGGAGTCGGGTTAGGACGCTAATGAACGCACGCAACGCAAGTGAAATCAAATATTATATTTTATTATATGGCCGAATTAAAGATTACAGAATTGATTATAATTTATGAAAAAGACATAACGGCAAGGTTAAGCCTTAAAAATGGCCGAAAAGCATACCGTTGAATTTACTAGCACGTGGCCAAAAAATGGACTGACCTCGTCCCATGGCGGTCTTCCGTCTAGCGGCTCTCGGACAAGACTGTCGGTCGGCTCGCTAGCTCAAGCCCTCCACTCCTCGTCTCTCCCCTCCCCTTCTTCTACGTCATATTGCACTGCTCATCAAAATCTCAAGTGCCAATTCATATTTTATTAATTAAAAATCCCTTTTCATTACATTCTAATTTATAATTATTATGATTTTGGTTTGGTGGGCTCCTTGGCTGGGCCACATATGCAGAATTGCTGTTTCTTAAAAGTACCTTTTTAGTGTTGTAATTTATTTATATCCTCTATTGTTCAGAATATATTTTATATAATGGTACACCTAAGTGATTAGCTAAATGTAAGTCTCTTCAATTTACCCCCATTAAGGATCAATAGTTCACCCCCCCTTCTTGTAGTACTGTCCAGTTTTAATTAAATTGAGAGAATTTAAAATGCTCTGGTTTTTAATTTTTAATGTATTATTTTACGTGCTGTGTTTGTAATGATTTTTAGTCAAATTCAACATCTAATCTAAAAAATGGCTGAACAATTTCAAAACAGTAACCATTTAAAATGGTTTTTGATACTTCCTTCTTATTTAGCTCCTACATGAGCCTGTAATAGCTCTTAGCTTAATCATCTTCATATATTAATTGCAAAAGTTTTTTTTTCTTCTGTACATGTTAATAACTCATTCATGGCCAACCGATTATGAATCGGTGTTTACTTCTACACAAACTTTAAACTGTTCTAAAATTGCTGTTTATCTGTTTTTATAAAATAACTTGTCAGGATTGCATTTTATAGTAAATATTCCCTGCAGTGGCAGTGCGGGGGCCCGCGAGCTAGGGGGCCCGCAAGCCTTGACCGGGATTTTTCGGGAAATTTTACCGGAACCCGGACCCGCGACAGGCCCTACCACACGGGTCCCCCTATCATAACAAATATTTTTATGAGTATTGTCAAGAAATTACTAAAATAAGATAAAATGTCTTCAGACAAGATTGTGCATCGTGCATCCAAAACGGCGTTAGTTTTTAGAGAGCAGCTTTATTATTTAATGTTATAAATACTAGATGCGCTAGAATAGGTGAAATACGAAATTCTATTAAGTGATGTCTACATCAGTAGTTAAAACTAATAAAACTTAGTATGTTGTGAGTCAGTAGTGGAATGTTCGCAGAAAGGTCTTTGCCTAGCATCCATCCACCCCACGCTAACACTGCTGCGCCAAGCCCAAGTGCAAGCTTAGATGGAAATACCCTTAATAATGTTTTTTAAAGATTATTGGTAGAGGGGGGGCCCGATGAACAAACTTGCGGGGGGGTCCGCGGGTTCTTATCGCCGCCACTGATTCCCTGAGCAAGTTTTCAGGAATAAAATTTTGTGCAGTCTCCAACTAATGCAAAATCAATTTTTAAACATATGATCCTCCATGTTGAAAAACTTTATTAAAAAAAGGATAATTATATATATATATATATATTACAACTAATCATCTAAAAATATCTGTTACAATCATTGTAAGTGTGCAATGGTAAAAATATCTGTTTGACTTGTTTAAAATTAATAAATGGTTACAATGTTTATTAACATTGCATTTATGAAGATATACTTTAAAATTAAATAAACTTCCTACAGTTTAAGACAACAATAGAACTATCATTTGGAATATTCATTTGTAGCTTAGATTAATTAATTTAGTTATTTAAGCCAATAACTAATTTTATATATGAATAGTTTGTCTTTAAACAAATAATATATTTTCTTTAGGTTTAAGCTGTTCATACACTCTTTGGGGAATCCTGTCTGTTTTTCCACAAATAAGGCCAGAATACTTCTTGTTGGCTTCCATCCCAGTGATCTTCACGGGAGGTTCTTGCACTGTGTTTATGTCCTTATACTGTTATTTGTGTGATGTAACGACCATCGAGGACAGAGCTATCAGGTAAACAAAATATCCTTCGATTTGTCTGATTATTCAATTGTACAGGGTGATTCAATAATTGTTATAACATTAGTACCATATTTCTTCCCTGCTATCGGTACCAGTGTGCAGTTCAAATTGGCTACTTTTGCAGGAGCTCACTGTGTATTTTGTTTTCATTTTGGGAATCTGTAACAAGATTAGCATAGTTTTTGCTCTCAGAATGGTGAGTATCCTCCCAGTAATTGGTTAAAACTAGTTGTTTTTTTGTTATGTGGGTAAATGTATTGTTTGTGTGTTAATTTGGTGCCTTAACCACTAGTTATACTTAAAGTCTAGTCTATACTTACTGGTCATCCTGAGCTGGTTTTCGGATAACTTTTACCCAAAGATTTGCCACTATAGAACATTATGGCTCAAGAGGGAAAGTGAATGATTACCTTGTGAGGGGAGTGTGGCCCTGTGACCTCATAAAGGCTAGACCAAATAAATTATAGAATTTTACAAAAGAAAAATTGTGTTTTATTTGTTAAAATGGAATTCTATCAAGTACCGTCGGTCGTCAGTGTAAACAATATAAAAGAAGCTAGTACAGCTCGTTTGACCGTTCTGTTTAAGAGATTAAAGAAGAAAAAAGCATTGTCGTCTCAACATCTGTGGTTTGTTTCGCAGTGTATAAAGAGAAAGGTAGTCCCTAAATTTGTTTGTGTAAATTTTAAAACTTTTAGTGATGGGGGGGGGGGAAGTGGCAAAACGTAGTGCGGAAAAGTCTTGGTTAAATTATGAACTTAAGAAGTGGTATGGAATCAGGGACAACGTTTGTGAACATTTAAAAGTTGTGCACAGTGAACTTAGTTTTAGGTTACATTCATTAGAATTTGATTTACTTGATATGTATATTTGTGATTATGTCAATGAGTTCATCCATCTTAAATATGTTAAACAAAAAAATAAATTGGATAGATTAGTTATTGAACAACTTAGGGTTGATAAAACCAAGGATGTCCTAAAGAATGTTAAGTTAAAGGACATCCCAGATCCTAAATTTTATGATAGTGTAGTCAATTTGTCAGATGTTAAATTTAATAGTAGTGAAATGCAATTATTATCTAAAGGTTTCAAATACGCTCCTAGATCAAAACCGGGAGCTTCTAACTTTGAAAGCCTGGCTTTAGATTCAGAATTGGCTATAGTTAAAGATATCAATACTAAATACATGTGTGCTAATTTAATAAAAGAAGAATTTATATCTTGCAGTAATACCAAATTTAATAATAATGAAAATGTTGTCATTAAGAACATAAAGTCTAAGCTATTGGATAATAATCTAGTTATTACTAAAGCAGATAAGGGTAATTCCATTGTGGTTTTACCTTTAGAGGTCTATAGCAGTAAAGTTCAAGATTTATTAAAAACCAATTCTTTTGTGGAGTTAAAAAAGGACCCAACTAAGAAAAATAGTAATATTGTTAAATCTATGTTAGCACAAAATAATTGTATTTTTAGTCAGGCTCATGTTAAAACTTTACCTGTGATGAATAGTCTGGCTCCTAGATTATATGGCCTTATGAAACTACACAAACCGGATATTCCCATCCGCCCTGTAGTTTCCTTTGTACAGTCACCTTCATACAATGTAGTTAAATTTGCCAACACATTTCTAAAAAACATTTCTAGGTTCCAACCTAAATTTGGTTTTAAAAAATTCTTTGGATTTGGTGGATAAGATTAAAGATGTCCAAGCCCCCCTTAACGCCAAAATTGTGTCATTTGATGTAAAAAGTTTATTTACTAGTATTCCGGTCAATGACTGTTTGACTGGTGTGCAATCTTTGTTAGATCGAGCTAAAGTTGATCCTTGTATGTCTATAGAATTGATGAATATAATTGAAGTATGTATTAAACAAAATTATTTTCAATTTCAAAATAAGTTTTTTGCACAAGTTGATGGGTTAGCAATGGGATCTCCGTTATCTCCGTTGTTAGCTGAGATTTTTATGGATACTTTTGAATCTATAGTTTTTGATAGTAATAACAAGTTTAAGCATTGTATTAATTATTGGTATAGATATGTAGATGATGTTTTATGTTTATTTGAAGGTACTGACCGCCAACTTGAGTGTTTTTTAAAATTATTTAAATTCTATTAACTCGGCGGTACAATTTACTATGGAATTAGACAGAATAATCAAATTAATTTTTTAGATCTTACAATTAAAATCATTGATGGTAGGCATAATTTCAGCATTTTTAGGAAACCTACGTTTAGTGACAACATTATACATGTTACATCACAACATCCTTATAATCATAAATTGGCTGCTTTTCATAGTATGTTGTATCGCCTCATTAATATTCCTATGTCTAATGATGATTTTTATACTGAGCTTGTATGTATTAAACAAATAGCCATTAATAATGGTTATGAGGTTAATCTCATTGATAAAATGTTAAAAAGAAAATTAAAAAATAAGGCTAAATCCTTTATTTTCCCAATAGTCAATTCTAATAATTCCACACAAAAGTAATTAACTATTTTGGTAAAGTTAGCCATGCAGTTGGTAAAGTTTTAGAAAAGAAAAAACACTGTAAACCAGCTTATTATTGTAAACAAAATTTAGGAAAGATGTTGGTAAATTCCAAAGATAAAATAGAAAAAATGCAAAAAAGTGGTGTGTACAAACTGACATGTAGTATTTGTAATGCTGCTTATGTTGGCTAAACAGGCCGTAGTTTTAAGTGTAGGTTAGGTGAGCATGAAAGAAGTTGGCGGTTAGGTTATAATGATTCTAGTTTTTCTAACCATTTAAAAAATTATGCATTGACAGATTTTTATTCTAATGTTAATTTTGAAATTGTACATGTTAACGTAAAAAGTAGAAAATTAAATGTTTTGGAAATTTTAGAAATTAAGAGACTTTTGTGTAATGATAATAATCTAGTTTTAAATGACCAAACGGAATTTTTGTCATTTTCTCCTTTACTTCAACCTCTATTCAAGGTTGGTTAATACCTGTGTGAATGACCTGTGGGGTTTTCCCCCGGGTCTTTGTGCTTTGTTTGTTAACGGGAATTTCCTGCCTTTCTCAACCTTTTATAATAGTTATGGTGTGCTTTGTATTTAGTCTTGTAAGAGCCTCGTCAATGCCGTAACTGGCGAAACCATGGTCGGCTAGACCAAATAAATTATAGAATTTTACAAAAGAAAAATTGTGTTTTATTTGTTAAAATGGAATTCTATCAAGTACCGTCGGTCATCAGTGTAAACAATATCATAAAGGTATCTTTAACCTTCCAATAGCCCTTTACTAGCTGTAAAATAATACCTTAACACAAGTGTGCTGCAATTTGCAATTACACCACAATCACCAGCCATGTTCTTTTCTTCTATTTATCTTTCTTTGAAATTATTAAATTAATTAATTTGTAAGTTTAGTAAAATTTAAAACCATTTTAACTCTTACCTTCGTTTGAAGCACAGAATTAATATAAATATTGAACTTTATTAAATATTATTTATAGTTACCGAATGAATGAAAACCACTGTATTTGTGCAATACAAATACAAGACGATATTACAATGACCAAATCATCATCCTCAGTTGTTACATGAACAAAGCCTACAGTGATGACAATACAGTTGTCTTGTATTTGTATTGCTTATTTAATGAGTTTTTGTGGAAAATATTTGTTATCATTCATTTGATGATTGAAGTTTCCATAAGTGTAGCTAATTACAGTTGATTGTTTAAAATAAATGAGTAGTTTTATCTTACTGATGTCTTGACAGTTTATTAGTTTTTTCCTTACATGTTTTGCTGCTGTTGGCAATATTACTAAGCATCTTCAAGAAATCTTAAAAACACATATTCAAAGATATAAACACACATTACAAACTTAACGGGAACTCCTAGACACAATTGAATAGCGCCTTTGCTTGCTAATAGTAACACTATGTGTTCTCTTCATAATCTATCCATGTATTACAAAATTGTAAATTTTTCTTTTACTAGACTTTCTTTGTTATTTTTATTTTCATTGTAAATCCCGAAGACATTTGAGGATGTTTAAATGTCTAACCTTGTTAGCAAAGTACAGAATTTCGAGGTCAGTGTAAATATTACTGTACATGATCGAAAAAACACCATTATATTCTGCGTAAGTTGATGTTTTTGAGACTAATCTCAAAGCATCAATATGTTCCTTGACTCATGTTTTGAATGTTTTTAACACATGAAATTTATCCCATTCATACTACAAGATCGCAGCTGCCACAGGAGATCTCGGACACTCTCTATTTGTCTAAATCAGATGAACTACTCTAGTTTGGCCTTGAGTTTTAAAATGTGGATTTATATCATTAATAGTTTTTAATGCTAATTAAAATCCTGGCTCTCTAAGGATTTTTTTATCTTATAGAAAGTTCTCTGATATTTGAAGAAAATTTGATATCTTTTGTTTCTTGTTCCCCCCCCCCACTGTAATTTTTTTGTGGATCTTGTCTGTAACTTCTAGCTTATAATCATTGGGTTTAGTGATTCTCTTTCTAATATACAGTTCTTCATTTTAATGTTCATCTGTAATTGCAAACTTTGTCATTGCAGGGACCATTTTAAGGTGATGGGGATGATTAGATGTTACATTACAATATTTGAATGTGTTGTTTTTTATTAATTTTTAATTTGTGGTTAATGTCTTTGTTAATATCTACAGATAAACATGATATTGTGTAGTTAAGGACAACATCTAATAAAGTTTCAAGAAGGTGGTAGGTTAAACGCTCTTGAAATATTGGGTTTTGGGCTTTCAAACACCTGGTGAACTCTCATTGGATGAGCTAGAGTGTGGGTTAATCTACTGGGCTAGAATTACGATTAGTTGCACAATAGGCAAATGGTCATGGTACCAGGGGCCGGTTTAACCCTTTAAAGGCTGTATTAGAACAACAATTGCATCACTCATGTGCTGAATTAGGAATGCCGGCAGCAGGACAATGCAGTATTTTACGTAGGGAAAGATTAGTTGATCAGAAAATGAAAATAACACTAATGGGTTGCTAAATATATTTTGTCTTTATTTATTAAACATTATTTATAAAAATTAGATGAGTTAAAAAATATAAGTACTATTTTAAAAATCTGTTCAATGTACGATACTTTTCAAAACATCTAATATACCAGGCTTAATTTTTTTATTTCTGGAAATTAGCATAGTTACTGCTAAAACAAATAAATTTTATTTGCATTTGTGTCAGTCCATTTTCGAAGCCTAAATGAAACTTTTGGATTCGTATGTGAAATAATATATTGAAATAGTTATTACTACTATTGTTATTGAAATAGTTATTACAACTAGTGAGCAAAGTGGCACTTTTTTAAACGAGAGAAAAATGTTGACGCACGAGGCTTACCTCGAGCTTTATCGAGTTTAAAAAAGACACTTTGCTCAAGAATTGCACATTATACTTTCTCTACAGTTGTTATTTTGGCAATAAAAACAGTTCATACTGGCGGTCGTACTTTTTCCTTGATTTGACAAGAAGGAGATTTAGTACAACGTTGTTAGCTTTTTCTGCTAATTTAGGTGGGGTATTTGACAGGTTTTCATCCTCTGAACTGTCCATATTTTAAAATTAACTACACAAAATATAGCAGTAGTGCTAAACAACACATCAACACTGAGTAGAAGTTCCACGTCAAAACTGAGGTTATTTACAAATATTACAAATAACTTAGGTGTATTGTTGAGGAAACAGGATTGCCAATTTCAAAACTCGGCAAACGAAAAATACTCTCTGTGTACATACACTGTCAATCATCTTCATGAATAATTACTTCCTTTTTCAACTTTAAAACGTTGTTTTGTTGTTTATTTATGTTATTTTACATGTAAGAATTAATCTAACATGCATACGGGACATTTCCTGTATATTATAAATCAATTCAAATAAACTTAACTTAAATTTCGTTTTGTTCGGTTGCCATTTGGAGTGAGCAAAGTAGTGGGCAAAGTGAAACTGTTGAGAAATCAGCTGTTTTGCAAACTAATTTAAATGAACAAAATGCCACTTTGTCAACAACTGTAGACAAATACCTATTTGTCTCAAAAGCGATTTTACTTGTAACTTCTGGAATTATAAACCATTCAAAAAATTTAATATTTCAGATTTATTGTTTATACAGCAAAATGTGTCTTTGAAACCAGGATTTGTTTTACTAAAATTATGAACTTGCAGATAAAGTTCACTTTTTTTGCATTGACACATTTGTTGGTTCTCTACCATACACTCCCCACGTGCATGGGTGGAGTTATCACCACAGATGGTATCTAGAATATGCCTATTATTACGGTTTATAAAATAAAAAAATAACTGGTTCATCATCACTACCTGCAATGTCACTTATTAATTCACTATCATCATTTTCATCTTCAAATTACTCATTAACTCTTCAAAACTGTAACATTGCTTTCAGTAAGTCCAATATAAGACGCTGCCGTTGTGTAAAAGTAAAGCATGCGAATAACTCTGCTCTCTATATTGTAACACTCATACTTGTTTTAGTGAGATAGGAAGATTCAATTCGATTAGTTCATATATTATCTAGTAGAGGCAGCACTTATCAGATAAACGGAATGTAGCACATGAAGTTGAAAGTGTAAACGTTTATATACAGCCATAGCACTACAATATAGCAGTGGCAGAATGTAAATAACTAAGTATAGCAGTGAAAGGGTTAACCCTAACCTCTCAGCTTAAGCTAATCTACGTTAAAAGCTACTTATTACTTAATCAAGATGCTTCTGGAGGTATGTAAACAGTCTTTTAGTCAAATATTATTATAATTAATATAACAATAAAATTATTATTTACACATAAATTTGTCAAGACAAATATTCCCATGTAGATTCAAACACTTGTGAGTTTTATTGGCTTCGTTTTGTTCTACGTTGCAAATTTGTTAGTATTTTTGAAGTTTTTTTTTTTTAAATTGTTCATCACTAAGAAGGAAAAAATGTAATTCTAAGTGTCTCAATCTTGTTTAGGTCCAAATTAAATATGGTAAAGGATTCTTAATTATTTGACCAATTCGTTGAAGTCGTTCATAGATACGGTTAAAATGTTTTATTTCTTCTTCTTCATACTGTAATTTCTCAATCCTTTGTATCAGAACTAACAACAACATGACTCATTTTCATAATCAGATTTAATACTTTCTAATAATAAATTGTATATCTTGACGCCTTATGTAACATTGCTATTAGAATTACCTCTCTTCCTCTCGCCTTATTTAGTTCATTGTAAGAAATGAATTACCTGTTGATAAATAAAATTAACCAACTGATTGAAACAAACATTATGATCATAGGAAACATAGAATTTTTATTAACTTAGTTTAACGAAATTCCAACCGAGTGTTAAGATTTAAAGTTAAACTATAGTAGAATGACTAATGAGTGAATATGAAACCTTTCATTCTGATGTACTACAACTGCGATCGGAAAGGGTAAAACACGTAAAACAATACTAGAGCTGTCATTTCATTCAGACTAAACAGCTGAGCTGTATTTTAGTAAACATAAGCATTGCCATTTTGAACTAAATTTTCATAAATTATTTTTTTAAATAAATTACAATTTGAATTAATGTAATCTTTAAATTTGGATTAATTATAAAGTTAAATTTTCATGTTACAGAATGGCAGTGCTTCAGTTTGTTTATAATGTCGGAAGTCTTTTCGGAGCTGCGAGTGCACCACAATTATTTAATTGTTTTGCTAACTTCCCATTCACAGGAGTTTTCATGATAAGCTCTGCTATTCTAATGACAGCTGTAATCTACATTTATGTGTGCCTTTCTGAATCCATTACTATCTTAGAAGTGAGTAGATTTTGTAAAAATCGTCTCTTTTAATTAGAACTTGTTGGACTGTGTGCAGAATATCTTCTTATTTTAGCAATGGTGTAAACAAAACCTTAAATTTAATAATAATACACAGAATATTTAGAAAGTAAGTTTCGTTTGTAATTGTCACTGCAGTGCTGAAGACTTGACTCGACATTTCATAGTCTCTGATGTATGAGTTTGATAAGCAATGAATACAAAAATCCAAATGTGTTCTGTATTCATTACCATAAAGGAAACCGCAGTACCGGTAGCTAAAATTTGTCTAGATATTTGTTAAAACAGGATTTAAAACTGAAAAAGAAAACTCCAAACAAATCTATATGTAATGAATATTATTCGTCACAATGAAATGGTTTAATTATTTGCAATGTCGAAAGGTATATTCCTCCTCGTCTGAGTAGTTCTCTTTCAAACCATGCGAGGGCAGCCTTGTACACATGGGTACATTTTTTCATTTAATCCATTTTATCTGCCTTATTTTTTAATTTAGAAACTTCAGCATTATTTATTGTAATAGATAATAAATCATTGAGTGTTTTTCTTTTTTATTTTTTTCGAAAATATCATACTTTGACTCACAAAAAAATAACAAAATAGATAATCAATTTACAAATGTCCACTCCGTATGTTTAACCACTAATGATTAAATGCCAATTTTTATAAAAGGGAAATGTCTACATTCACGTGATCTTCAAAATGATCTTTTAACAATAATTCTGAGATAAAAATTAACATGAGTAGAACTGCAAGTGTAGCAACTATCTTATGGGAGATGAATCCAATATGGCGGAGGTGGAGCTGAGCCTTAAGTTGAATATAGTATATTTTTCTTCATGCGAATTTCACAAAAACAACAAATCAATAATGTCTGTCTGGAACTCATTGATCATGATTTATTGAATAGGTTCATTGATTAAGATTTGTCTATATGAGTCAACACTCTTTGCAGCTCCAGACTGTTTTATCTTTGTTTATCAGTTGCTGCAACACCCACTTTGTTTACAAGATGCAGCTTGCAGACTGGATTTCTATTTCATGATTTTACCAAACCTTCCAGACCAAGACATTTTACTTTAGTGTGCAAATTGGATATTCCTCAGCAACATTTCCTTTCCTTCTCCCAGCTTATGAATCTAATCTGTACTTATTTTATAACTTACTAATACTACCTTCAAATTATACTACAGTATTTCATATAATAATTTCTAATATTTACAAACCAAAATTAATATTCATTTTACATCTTCTTACGTGCTATTTTTTAGTATTTACAAACTTTTATTTTTTAACACAATTATTCAAATATAATTTTTATTATAAAATTATTCTTTTATGTAAATTATTACAGGTACCCCTAATTTTATTTTATTGAATTTATTTATTCCTAATACCCCCACTTTTCTTCCAATATACTTATTTAATTATTTTCTCCCATTATTTTATTGGATACTTCCAGATGTAGTAGGCCTAATGATAATATGGCAAATAGATAAAACCATGGTGAAGTTTTTCAAATTATACTTAAAAATCTAAAATTAAAAAAAATTAAATTTACACATTATGAAAAAGAGTGCAATACAAACTATGGCAATGACAACAAATTCGATATTCATGCATATACATGTTTTTTTTTTCTAAAATGAACAGGCTAGGTATTTTAACGATTTTCATTAGGCTATTTATTTTTTCATAAAAAGGAAACGATGGGAATGTGAACATATACAGTATTCATGCCATATACATGATAAAAATATAATTTTTCCAAAAGAAACTACTGATTTTACAAAATAGTTGTTTTTATGCTTAACGTTTTATATTTTATTCCATGAAAAGAACACAAATGATGCAATATTAATACAAACATACAAGAAAGATAATAATTTGAATTTTCCCCTAACCACAATCACTAAAAACTTAACAAAACACAATTATCTGATTAATTGTTCTTTATTAATTATATCCACTTAATGCCCTGATGTACATTTCGATAACATGACTATCATCATCGGAGGGTCTTGCTTATAAACTAAATCTAACCTTACATATCTATTACTAAAATAAAATTAGTAGCCTCTACCTTACTGGTCAACTGATCTGTGGAGTGGGAGGGATTTTAGCTTGCACTCAGGTTATCATAGTTTTAGGTTTAATTTTATTTCATTAGTAGATATTATGTAAGGTTAGATTTAGTTTATAAGCAAGACCCTCCGATGATGATAACCACGTTATCGAAATGTACATCAGGGCATTAAGTGGATATAATTAATAAAGAACAATTAATCAGATAATTGTGTTTTATTAAGTTTCTAGTGATTGTGGTTAGGGGCAAATTCGAATTATTATTGTGAATTTCACCACAGTGCTCAACAAGATTGTATACAAGAAAGATGATTTGTATTTAAAAAATACTGATTTTCCAAAATGGATGGGTGAGATATTTAAAGTTTTATATTTAAGGAGCGAAATGAAAACGATGGGAATGTCAATACAAATGATTTGTATGAAGAAAATATTGATTTTCGAAAATGATTAGTTAAGTCGGCGGATCACTTAAACATTTAAAAAAGTTAGGGTTATATGCAAACACAAAAGATAGGAATGTCAACTCAAACAATTTACATTAAAAGAATATCATAAATGGTTGGGCCCCAGGTTCAAGGACATTCTTGTATTACTCTGTAATGTTGCTTCATTGTTGAATAAATTAAACAAAATTTTGACATTAATTCTTTTATAACTTTTAGCGGCCCTACATCCAATATGTTCTAGGGCAGATGCATTGGGTTATCATATAGGCCCAAATACTTTTTTAGATTGTACAGTGTACAATTTATCCAAAACTACTGTTTTAACCCTTATAAATTCATACCCTGACCCTCTCCCTCCCCCTGGTAGTCACTTTGGATAGGGGGGGCTCTAGATAACAGCAGTCAAATAGGTGTCCCTGATATTCAAAATATAAATGCTGCATACCAGAGGTTCCTATAATCAATACAAAGAAAAATATGGTGTCTACTTACTAAACTGTTACTGTGTATTTCAAAATTGGTATTTATATTATCTTTGTATTGTCCCACACATAGGAAAAATATTACAGTAACCAAAAAATTGACCTTTTGATAATTAATTAAAAGGCAAAAACTATAGACTTGAGATATTATGTGTGGAGTATCAAATAAAACTAGAAGTTATTCTGATTACAAATATGTATTTTTATTTGATGAAGGAATAAATATTTTTGCATGAAGCCAAATTTAATATTTTATAAATCATGTCCCCTCCCTTGTGGGTCTACAAAAGTGAAAAGAAAAAAAAAAGAAAGATTTCAAATCAAAATACAGTGAGAAATCATACATTGTAGTTTTTTGTACGATAAGTACAATTTAATTTAACCACACAATGAGAAGTTATAGTTTAGTTATTGTAGCTCATGTATCGTAGATAATGGCGACTTTGTTGTTGTAACATGTTTGATTAAGTAAACATAATTTTTGTGAGATCTTGTGTTCGAGTTTTATTTTATCTAATGAGAAGTGTGTAAGTTATTAGTTTTAAAAGCAGCTTTTGCAAGATACGAGACTATCAGTTCAATATCCATTAAAAGATGGATCCCATTTTCATTGATTTCTCTTTATAAGGGTCTTAGGCTACTTAAAAGACTTTGACTTTATAAAATTAACTGTCCCTATATACCTACAGCCCTAGGTCATGTGGTTTAGCAGACGCTTGAAATTTTTATTTATTATTAACACTTATATACATGTTTCGCAGCACACAGACAGCAATTTCGGTCTTCTATTCATTTCCATATCTGCGTGATGTATATTAATATTTATTACAAAAGTTATAATGCAAACAGTAAACAACCAAGATTTGTTTTTGTAAGTGTTTTAGTATTGTGTCATATAATATGTGATATTTTACTCATAATTCATAGCTCGAAGATGCTGTTAATCATGCTTGAAATATTAGCTAATAACAACAAAAAATGACTTACACAAAAGTTATTTATTAAAATATAAGAAGTTCTAAATCTAAACAAGGATTATATAAAAATAGTCACCCATGCAATTGCTCTGTCCATATGTAATTTGTATTTCATACTGTTTATATTAAATTGAAAATTTATATTTCTGTTTAGGGTCGGCAGACAAACTTGATTCAACTGGAATATGTCCAAGAGCTATTTAAAGTTTGTTTTCAAGAACGACCCTATCATGCTCGGGTCATGATTTTATTGATTGCTGGAACCTTAGGAATTACAGTTTTTATAATTCAAGGTATGTAATTTCTTGTGTTGGAAGAGAGGACTAGATAATCCTAACCTTGTCCCAAAATTAAATAATAATATTATCTATCTATGTCAAAATAATGGAAATATAAGGATGGAACTCTACAAATTTTTATTTGAAACAATCTCTATTATTCCCAATCAATCTCGAACTGAATTACCAATTTCTATTACTAAACCTAACCTAAATAACTTGTGGTGATCTGCCCACCACAATTCCCCCTGCACTTAGGGTAGCAGTCACTTGTCCGCATCCGGTGCATTACCAGTTGCCCGGTGCCACAAATGCAGGGGCAGCGAATGATGCCTTGCATGTTCCCCCACCCTGCGAGCCCAGAAGTCGGGTCATACACGAAAGATAATCAGGTGTGCACCACATTCGGAAGGACCTGGACCTGTTGGAAGGCTGCAAGTATCACAATTATCGCGGATTCATCATTATATATACCTTTTGGTTCCTAGTTTAAACCCCCCAAAAAATAATGGCTTAATAGTCAAATTGGGTAGGGTCAGTCGACCCCGGGTTAAATGGTGCGCAAACATTTGGCTTTCCGCGATCGCCGGTGCAGTGTAGAATGGCGGCCATTTTAGGCTAGTGTCTACATCGGGACCACTATTTTTGTTAGAGTCAATCCCTGGTGTACAATAATATTGTTAAGTAAGTTAATTATATTATAATATCTAATTTTAGTAACTATTTAGAGTACTAGTAATAGTCCCTCATCACGTGCTGGCTGACTGAGTGATATTTAGTTTTAGTCGATAGGTCTGGGCTGTGACCGGTGCCAACCAAGTTTTAAAAGATCCACGATCCTGTATTCCCCACCTAAATAATAATAATAATCTTAAATAAGTATCCATGTGCCTCAAACTTAAATTGCTGAAACCTTTCTAATATGAAATTTTTGACTGCAATACTTTATTATTAAATATACAATCTCACTTTAACTCTAGAAATGTCAGTTAAATTTCTCTAAGCCAAGGCAGTTTTTTGGTGATTTGAAAGCATAGCTTCATAAATTGGCCAAAAATTTAAAGTACAATAAAATTATAAAGTGTTGTATAAATATTTTATAAGTTGGCGAATTGGCAGTGAAAGAATTTTTGTTTACCAAAATTCGATATATTTTGGTCATAGTCTTCTACTAGCTCAATACACTTTATGCAATGGTTTTCAACCTATTATAAGCCTTTCAAAAAGTATAATTTCTTAAACTCTGCAAAATTGGTGTTTTTTTCAGCGTTCACCCTCTCGTTCAATGTGAATATTTTACCACCGAGCTATTTTATCATTTGTAAATAGAAACACATTTCAAGGAGCCAAATCTAGAAAATAAAGTGAATGAGGAAGTAATTTGTACATTTTGACAATACTTGGCGTGGTAATTACAGGTGTATGACCTGTTGCATTGTCGTGGTGGAAGAGAAACTTTGTCTTCACCAAGTGGGGTTGATTTTTCATCTTATTCACTGTGAAAGTGATTCAAGAGGCATAATACTGTCCTATTATTGTTTTTTCCTATTAAAGCCTACGAAGATTATGCAATCACAGAAGAATATGGCCATGAATTTTTCTTCCAATGGAAACGATTTGCCTGCTTTGGAGCTCATTCACCAGGAGAAATTCACTGTTTTAATTACATTTTCATTTTTGAAATCTAATAATGGATCCATGTTTCATTAACGGATACATAACGCCAAAAAAATCATTCACCAATAACTTTCTCATATGTAAATGTTCGTGCGGGATATTAAAAAAACACGTTCATCTTTGCTAATTTGCATATCTTAACGCTCATCCAAAATAATATAAAGGATTGATAGACCATCTTTTCAGTTTTGATACCATTTAGAGATCCCAGATCGGGATCATTCATGTTTCTATGACCACAGCAAAATTCAATGAATCATTTGTAAACTAATCAATGTGACAGAATAGAATCCTCTTAATACTTTTTTTAGGTTTTTTTAGTTTCTTTTATGGTTTATCCATGCAAAAAACCCAGCTCACAAATTTAGAGCACACAAAATCCATTTTTTCCATTACAGCAAAGAAATTCAAAATATCTTCTTCGAACACTGTCAAATATATTTTAATAAGACTGCTTCAAAATTTGTATGTATAATTAATAAGATGGTATAAAATGAAACGTGCTATTTAACACCATTTTTTATTCACTAACTTATCAAATAATCCTTATAGTCCTACTCAGTATAACCAAAGTACAAGTTGATATGCACATATGTATGAAAAAAAAGAAAGAAATTCCAATATGTACAAATATGAATAAATATCCACAATTTTATTTTAAAAATAAAATTTAAGGTTTTACAATTTGTTTGCAAAATTAAACATTAGTATGCATTAATAAAAAAATAGTACCTAACCATTACTTTCAGGTCATTTTGATGTTTTGGGATTCCCAATATCACTGTTTCGAATGGTATATTCCATATTATATTTACAACATAAATACACTAAAACATTCAGAAATAAACATTATACATCAAAAGCCATGCCTCTCAATGACCACTCACAATCAATACACATAGTATAAGAAATTACTATCACAAAACTGATGACTACAGTTATACATGCCTACCAAGTTACAAAAGTTAAATTTTGGGCATGTTGTCTATCATATTTATAGCATGTATAAAATCATGATTTTAATTTTTCCTGATAAAACTGCTTCTAGTTGGAAAATAAGTGCTTTACAAAAAAGTTTCAAGTTAAAACAAATTTTTATCTTCGATAAACTATATGTATGAATTTTTTAGAAAATGCTATTCATATTAATCTCTCTTTTTTCTTCTTTTTTTTTTAAAGTCAGAAGTAATACTGCAAATTCTTATATTTTGATTTTACACCTTTTTAATATTTTTATTTTTTATTTTTCAGTAACAATTTTCTTTTATTTCACCTCCCACCTTTTAAAACTTCTAAAAAGTGTTACATCTTGGAAAATATATGACTTGAAAGAAAAAATTACAATAGGAAATAGTTCTTATATTTTATCAAACTATCTAAAAAACTTTTTCTCAATTTTTTTTTTTTTTTTTTTACTTTTTGGAATGAACACAATTAATTTTGTTGTTTTATAACAATGATAAAGAATTGAGCATTTGAATTTATTTTTTATTTTATTTTTTTGTGATTTATAGAGTTTAACCCTAAATAAAAAAGGATACTTGTAGTGGGCTGTAATTAACCCTAGAACACTACTCATTCGTAAAAATTACGACCCGCCCTTTGTAAAATTCGGAGAAGTCGTAGACAAAAGACGGACACGCTCTGTCTTTTTGTTTACCTTCCTGCCATTGTGAATAGAGGCCAGTGTCTCTTTGGCTAAGCTCAAAGTTGAACCGTTATTACCGTACTCAAGCTGGCGTCGTATATTTTACGAAAGAATAGTGTTTGCGAAAGTTTTAACTGTTAAGTGTTTGAATATTTTTTTTGTAAATTATTGTTTTTATAATGTTAGTTTTTAGTGTTGTAAATAGTTTATTGTGTAAATAGTGATTTTAGAGTTCAAAGTGTTTGATTTAGCTACTAAGTGTATATTAATCACTGCAAGTTATTATGTTCCATGTAATACAAAATACAATTAATTCTAGGATAAAAATAACCCCCTTAAGGTTATTTACATGTTTGTTACTTTTTTAGGCGTTACTTTACTTAAATTTTAAATTAGGAAAAAAAGAAGAGAATTCAAAAATGTGGGAGCAAAACAAAACGAATTACTTTTTATACACCTTACAACAATCAATACTAAATCTGAAACACAAAGCTTCCTAAACAGAGTCTCAACACACTAAAACTATAAATTTGTATAAATATGATACAGACAATTACAAATAATGCAAAACAAAAATAAACAGACACTTATTTTTCTGAACCAAATAAATTCACATGAAACCATTAATAACTACTTAATTTTGACAACGCAGTACCCAACAACTTATGAAGATCCACCAGAAAGAAAAGTACGGACAATGATCACGAAAGGAGAAATAAAGACTGGAAGTTTAACAGTTTTAATTTATTTATTATTGAATATTTATTAATTTCTCAATCTCACCATTCACAACCAATATCTTATATTTAAAAAAAAGAAATATTCTCTCAGTAAAATAGATTTAGGAAATTTATTATAATTTCTAGTTATAAAGTTAAGATAATAAGATAATTCAATCCCCTTTCTGAAGGCTTTCTCGAGGAGTCTGTTATGCTCACTATAAATACTGAAAGACTACATATAAATACTGCATCGTAGTTGACTTGTGCAGCTTCTTATGTAAACTTGTTTCCCTGCTGAGCACTCTGGTTGGTTTTTAACACTGTGCTAATTAGAATGCATCATTGTTGGTTTCTACAAATCTTGTAGTACTTATCTTATTTATATAATCTGGATAACTTTTTCTGATTGGCTCAACATGAACGGCCAATCAGAGTGCTCGGAAGAGAGACATGTCTATGTAAGTGGTCTATGATAGTTATATTTCATTGTCTATAATTAGTATATCAGACTCCTCAAGAAAGTCTTGGAAAAGAGCATTGAAATGTGGTTGAATTATCGACAACTAATGTCGGAGAAATGTTGTAACCCTCAGTCCAGAAATACAATTTTATATATTGATGATAGTTGCTGAGCCTGTATTTATATATTAGTGTTAAGTGGAAGGGGTTGGACAGTCTCAACTGTCAAGAAATAAAGAATAATATTTCAGGTACAAAAAGTATTTTTCGACCATACCAGATTTTTTTTTCAAATGTAATGAGAATCAATGTAAATAGATCCACTTTATAATAATGTATACACATGAACTTTGTGTTTTAAATTATAAATAAATGTAATGTGCTTGTTTTAGTGGTTAGTTTAATTAATAATTTTTGACTTGTGCTATTCTTTGTCTAGGTGAAAACGGTGTGCTTTACTTGAGCCTAAGGGAAATGTTTGGATGGCAACTGGAAACCTATTCATTTTACGCAAGCCTTGCAATGATCTTCAACTGTAAGATGTTACCAGATATTTACATATATAATAACTAACAAATACACATTGTTATTTAACTCAAAAATCAGTGTTTTTTAACATTAAAATATCAGTGACTTTTAAGTTAACAGTTATTAGTACAACTGTTAACCAGTAACAGTTATGTGACCGTCCCCCACTTCTTTTGATCAGCTGGAAGCTCCGGCTGGCTGGAGACCACGTACACTCTAGCCGAATCGCGTCAGGATGGGCCAAGGACTCGGGTTGGACACTAAATAAATGCACGCAACGCAAGTTATATTAAATGTTATCCTTTATTTTAGCGCCTAGATAGAAAAATACAGTAATGAACTATAATTTATAAAAAGGACATAACGGCTAGATAAAGGCCTTAACAGTGGCCGAAAAGCATACCGATTAATTTAGGTAGCACATGGCCGAAAAATGGACTGACCTCATCCTGTCCCGTAGTGGTCTGCCGTTCAACCTTCTTCTCGCGGCTCTCTGAACAGACTCTCCTCCGGCTCGCTGGTTCAAGCCCTCCACTCCTCGTTTCTCCCCCTCCTTCTACGTGATCTTGCACTGCTCAACAAAATCGCGAGTGCCAATTGATATTTTATTATTTAGGATCCCTTCCCATTACATCCTAATTTATTCTCATTATAGTTTTTAGTTGGTGGGCTCCTTGGCTGGGCCACATTTACTTGTATCAAGTAACAATGTTAATTTTGAAAGTCAGGAACTAAATCTCAATTCAGTATAAAGAAAGTGTTTGAGTCAAACAAAGTGATGTTGAGTTTATAAAAAAATGTAGTTTCTTAACAAACCCTATTTATCTGTAGTCTGTGTAGTGTAGTGCAATACAACTCCAACATTTTCCAAATGGGAATATTTTTGACATATCTCCAGGCTTTTTTATTCATAGAACATAATTTGTTTATACATGCCATAATATACAAAAAATCAGAAAGTTATTTTTTAATCACCTTTAATAATTTTGTCAGTTAAATTGTCAAAGTTACAGTTCAAAGTGAAAATAAATCATGGACATAGTTTTAAAAAAATATTTCAAATCAGTCGATCAAATTTTGGTAAAATGTAACCCTAAATCAATGTGCAAAACAGCAGGTGAAAGAAATTGACAGTTTGCTAATAAATTATGGGGAAAAAATTAACACTGGATTTTGGTATTTTGCAAATTATGAACAATTATAATTTTCGTTCACTTTTTATTTGGCACTTTAAATGCATAACAATTCACATTTCATAAAACTTTATTTCAAAATTATTCAAATTGATTTTGACCTTTTAAGATGATATCCGTAGTTCAATTTCAATGATCACTTTGACTATTTTAATTGAAAAAATCATTAGAGTCAATTTTGAGAAAATCAAAATAGTCTGTTTTGGTCTTATGACAGTTAGACCCAAGTTTTGAGGTGTAAAAATAAGGAAAGAAATGCTTCTAGATATGCCAAAAATATTAAAATATCAAATTTCATCAGTTAAGATTACATGTTTGAATTATAGGGTTAAATAATTGTTGTATGTTTTGTATCATATCTACAAGGTATTTCTATCTTTTTATTTTTTATTTTGTTCATAACCCAGATGTTGAAGCTACTTACCATAATATCAAAACACAAAATTTTGATTTTCTTAAAATTGGCTAATACTTTGCATGTTCTTCCACCTCATAATCTTTATGTTCATTCTCTATACAGTTTTTAAGAATTTCTCTATCCAACTTTTAAGGGTGGTGCTTGCTGAAAATCTTGTGTAATTGTAACATATATCTTTACTTCTTTATTTATAAATTAACAATATATAGTACACTTTCTATTCATGTATAAAAGTGCCTCATCTATTGGAAACATTATTGACAGGTGTTCTTAATTCTGAGTTCCGTACTTTAAGGGATCATTTAAAATAGCACCAAGTTGTGGTGCTTTTTTCTTCTTAAACACTTTGCAGCACAGAATGATCCTCAAATTCCTTTTCTTTTTTGTTTTGGCGACTGTGATACTTTGATATTGTATTGATTTTACTCTCCTTTTCTACAAATTCTAGCCTATCCTCTGCTTATAGATTCAATAATACTTCTTCCACACTGATACTGAAATCTGAGATATTATTTCCGTGGCTACGTGATACTCTCTTTCTGTTGTTATGAATTACACTGTGACCTCAAAACATATGTGTCCCTACTTCTACTTAATTGGGGAATCCTTATGTATACAATCTGCATCTCTGCTTGTACTAACTCCCTGTCCACAGTGAAGTATCCTGAGGAGATTACAATGTCACATTGAGTGTCTTTGAGTTGTCCTTCCTGAAAAACTTCATACATGGGGTTTCTGACAAATAGTTCAGCACTCTAGTTTGTAGAACCGTATGCAACATAATTAAAATGTGAAAAGATTGGAAATTAGCCATTACACAAGCATCAAGTTTTAAGCCAAAAATAAATCACACCAATATTTCTGCGACTTTTTAGCCAGAACAACAGACATGGCGTTGACTACGGTGTCACTGGAAGAAAAGTAAGGTAACATTAAAGATTTTACTAGCAGTGTTCTAATTTGAGTGGCAAGCAATCTTGCATCTTTTGTTTTGAAGAATGGATCCCAGCAAAAACCCTAAAAGAAGAGAAGTATTTAGGAGCACTTCCAACAGAGCTTTGGGGGTCGTCATGGCACCTATTATGTTAAGGCAGGGTATCCACTGGACTTTCTTCAACCTAGAACTAACAGCGTTCCCCTACCTCACCACAGAGCCATAGGTAATCTTGGGAATTACCAGAGCCTGACACGGCTATTTTGAAGTTTGAAAGATAAGAAAATAATGAAATAAGGTTTCACTTTTATAATTAGATATATAAAACTAGTTGGAAATAAACCTGAAGCGTTACACAAGTGCTTTAGAAATAATTATTTAATTTTCAATTTCTTGTTATTGAATGAAATACCATTAAATATGTTTCTTTTTCTTTTCAGGTATTGGTGGGCTTGTAGGTGTTTGGCTCTTCATATCAGTTCTCAATTTTCCAGTAATGCCGATGGCTATAGCTGTGGCATTTTGTAAAACAATCCAGGCTTTAATAAATGCTTCATCTTCGAAAGATTTTTACTTTTATATTTCAAGTGCTATTGGATGTCTGATTAACATGATAGGTGCACTTACTCGATTGGAAATTTCAAGATTGATGCCTCAACATGATTTAGGTAAGTGTAAATTTAATTAAATAACGTACTCCAGTGAGGAAATTCTCTGTCTCTTCCAGAGCAAGAGAACAGACAGCCATTTCTCCTGAGGGAGAGTTCATGGAATCCCAGTACCTACCTACCAAATCTACTCCATGAACATAGTATATAAAAAATAAGTTCCGTTTCAAAATATTGAAGTTATTTAATTATCTTGGGTTTTGAATTTAATATTTGTTTTTTAAAAAAGAAAATTTGCTCAGCATTATGGGCGTGAGGAAGCATTACGCTTACCAATTTTGTAAAGGTTAAAAAAAAATGTTAATTAAAAAATGCTCAGGGTCGTGTTTTCTTTTAAAAGGGTACTTCCAAGTGGATATGTAATACATAAGAAGTCCTTTTTGTGTTTCTGAAACTGAACATATTAGTTTTATTAAAATTTATCTTACAAACACATATATACATATTTCTATTTAAATATTTCTAAATTATTCATCCTACTTTAATTTTTTATTCTGCCTTTTAAGAAGGTTAAAATCTTGAATGTTAAGATGCAACTCATAGATAATTATTCGTTAAATTAAATTGATTAGCCTTATCTGTTTTTTCTAAGTATATTAAAATTACTTTATTTAAACAAAGTTATTCATGTCAGTAGACATCTTTAATTTTCAACAGCAAAAATAATTATTTAATAAGATATCAAAATCATAAATTTTATAGCTAACATATTGAATAATAATTAATATAAGACAGTTTAACAATATTTGATTTTGAGTGTTCTTTAACACTTGTTACCAGTCCTTTGTTGTAAGATAAGTTGTTCATTGAAAATCGCTGAGATGCCTGCTTCTAGATGAAAACTCCGCCATTGTCTGCATGTGATGAGATATAAGCTGACATCACTTCGGTCACGTATATCAAGGATTCCATTTTATGACAATAGAATTCTTTTTCAAATTAATGTCTGTTAACCTTTTGTCTTTATAACACCTCACGAATTGTACATGCTCACTCGAACATTATCACATAAACAAGGGACACATTTGCCGTATTGCTTACCGCCGTTTTGATATTTTCATTTACCTGAACAACTCACTTCGCAAATGTCTATCATTGTTCTAATTAAACACATGTGACTATTGAAGATTTGTGTGTGTCTATTTTGTTTCAAAAAACGTCACTTTATACAATTTACATTGTTCAATCTAAATATTCAACCGAAATACAACATCTCTGACTCTCATGGTGATTCCACCAGCACTCATATCGACTGACTCTGGACCAAGACTCTCTAAGACTATTACAAAACGACTCTCTCGTTCAACCACTGATCCTAGACTCTACTCCGACTTTAAAATATTAAGTTACATTGTTCACATATTCAAAAAATCACTCTAATACAAATTTCATTTTCCTCCAAATACTTCCTTCGCCAATCAGAAACACGTCTCACCATTTCAGATGCCACCTCTAGACTGATTTTACGCACGCTTACATTGTCCGGATATTCATCTCAAATCACGTGATCACAGTCTCCAAACCATAATCGCACGATAACAAATATATTTCACTTATTTAAACACAATTTTACACAAATACTTAGTTTATCTTAAAATTAGACATTACTACCTATATAAATACATCTTTTGGAAATTTGCTTTGATTTCTCTTTTACTTATTTTGAATGTTATTCACAGACTTAAACATGACTTCTATCGTCCATCTTTAAACCAATCATAAAATTCCTTTTAGTAACAGCTGATGTATTGGTACCAATTCAAAATTCAAAAATTAAGTATTACAATATTGCCGTTCCACTTCTACAGTCGTGATGTTGTGTACACACACTTAATTAGTTGATTTGTTGGGAAAGCATTGACACCGTTTTCAGACATTCGAACTACTCATATCTATCGAGATATATGTTTATAGTGTGTAAAATAGTCAACATGCCTGTCACAAGTGAAATACGGTTTGTGACATGTTTCTTGAATGCAAGATATACTTGATCTGTTAAATTTACTGTCAAATAGTGTCAACAATGCAGAATTTATATGAGTCATTCAGTGGTATCAGAATGAGTGTGACTTTTAAATTAAGAATGCAAAAATATGTTTAATCTTGGCTGGCATAAATACAATATTTTCTTTTTATTAAACAACATTTACATTATATATAGCTAGGTTTACCATAACTAGCTGGACACAAGGATGGGTTAGTCATGTTCATCATCATCTTTTTTCATTGAATACTTTCAGATACTGATGTAGTCTAGGCGACGGAGTCCCTTTTAATCCATTGAAGCTGCGGGATGGTGACTGATAGAACAAGGCATGGGTATGTAGGTCGACTCGGGAGGGTCGAGGCGGTTTGGTGCGGGGAATGGTTGGAAATTTTACGGCATACTGGGGACCTTTTTGTTGGCCCTGAAAAGAGCCAGTTGGTCTCAATACATAGAGAACCACACGTACAATGGGGCTCTAGGATCACTGGGGGTGGGGGTAAGAAGACGAACTGGTTGGATGGGTATGTAGATCAGGGCGGGGAAGGAATATGCGATCTTGGCAGTGATCCTCTTGGATCCGACGGCGGGCGATCCTTCGCTCTTGGTTCGCCTTGGGCATCTACAGTGTGTGTGTCCCTACTATCGCCGGCGCCAAAGAAACTACAATTTCCTTCACAGAAGGCGATGCGGGAGGAGTAAGATGCTACCCTTGCCTGGATTTCTCCGTTACGGAAGGCCACGGCGTGACTTCTTGGAGAAGTGGCTTTTAATACGGTTTCAAAAGCTTATATTCTTCTTTCAGTTTGTCAGTAAAAACATATACCATTTTTAAAATACGCAACACTTGTATTAAACAAAATTAATCCGAAAGCCAAAAAGAATTATTTTAGTAAACAATGAGCAATATAGAATTCCGCCTTTGTAAAATTCAGACATTTTCATATTTTGAACACTAGTATGGTAATCCGGACATATGGTATAAATATATATACAGTAGCATAAAATAATACTTATATTATACAGAAATTACATTTGATTTATATAAATTTTACAACTATAACTTACCTAACATATAACAAACTAATCAGCCTTTTCCAACACTGCCAAACTATATTAGAGTACCCCTGGAAGAGTGAAGGTATTTTTCCACTGAGTAAAAGGTATTTTCAGTGAGGTAGTATTTGAGGGAACTTTAGAAACTAAATCTTTAAGTTTCATTGCATATTTTACCTGCTTCTCACTCAAATTAATAAAACATATATATAATTAATTTAATTTCTACTCCATTCTGACACCATTTTAACATGTTTGTTTTTATTCAATATTGTTATATAGGTAGTTTTTAGTAATAAAATGTGATATACTTCAAGGTTCCCCTTACCAATGTAATAATTGGGATTTTTTGCATTCTGCCCACTTTAGACCTTTCCAGCATTTCCGGTACAGTAGAACCCCTCTAATCTGTCACCTTCGGGACTGGGGGCATAGTCGGAATGCAAAAATGGTCGGATTATCCGAAAAAAGTCAATATTTATTACATATTATATAAAGAGATTTTTTTTAAAGTGAAATAAGTGGTATATAAACTTTTAAAAGTCTATATATATATAAACTTTGCAAGTACTATAGCAAATCAATAGAAACAACACGAGAGATGACACGCGGGAAAGCGATAACAAACCGGATAGAATAGCTCCAGACGGGCTGTGAGTCATCGACAAGTCAGCGAGTCGGCACAATATCGTGAGCTCGAGCACGGTCGGATTAACCGGAGTAACGGACCACCCGAGGGCGGATTAGAGGGGTTCTACTGTAATCCAGTACAGGAAAAGACCTGAACATGCTGGATTATCGGAAGTCTACTATATTTCTTTTTATTACACATTATCTCAAGGATCTTGGTAAATAGATTTTAGTTGCAAGAAGCATAGCAATTGAGTACTCCTTTTCAAGTAAGTATAGAAAAAAACAGAAAAATCAAAGTTTGTATCAAATCGATGAGAAGCAGCTGAGTCTATTGTATTATAATTATGTTTATTACTTATATAAGAAAAATATAAATATATTCATTTTGTTATCAGTTGTATATCTAAACTGTATCCATGTAAAATCTTTATGTTTCAGGGAAAATAATGGCCTTCATATCATTTCTAGAAGCTATCTGTCCTATCATCGCTTCACCTATGTATACATTCCTCTACGATGCTACGTTTGATACATATCCTTCGGCTATATTTTGGCTATCTTCAGCGCTAAGTTTGATTCCTGTCGGGTTTTTAATGTAAGTATTATAAATTATTGAATAGATATATATTTTTAAATAAACAATATACGCACTTTCTTACCCTTTCTTATGTTGAGAAATACAAAAACTCTTAAAACTTTTGTCATGTTATTAAATCAAGAAGAAATTCCTTAACTAAGATTACAACAAAAGCAATATTGCACTATTTCCTTTGAATAGCTACAGGTATAAAATTAATGTAATTTTGATGTTTTCATTTCCATCTTCAGTAAATCTTAATGAATAACTTGTGTTATTTGCAAGAACAGTGTGCAGATAGGTTGACATTCAAAGTAACTTTGGTGAAAACCACCTTTTTAATGAAAAGTTCTAAATGAATAACAAAAAAATTTTTTGTTGATATATATATACTGAAGTAGCCTTTTTTATAACAGCTTCATTGTTTCCTACCCCCCCTTTTTCATGTAACTCTCGAATCATTATTAAAAAAAAAAAAAAACAGTGATTAATTTCATCTTAGGGTGTTCATTTGAGAAAACAAAATTTTCTTATATTTACTTTTTTATCTATAAATTTTGAATTATTGCACAATTTGTAATTAAATAATCTCTAGGTACTAATTTTGATAAAAATGAATGAAGTAGTTGGTGAAAATCTCTGATAATGGACACACAGAAAGATAGACTTGAGGTATCCAAAACAAAATATATTTAGATATATTATAAGACTTACCGTCACAATAGTCTATGTTTGTCTGTAGTTATATCACTACGGCCGTTTCGGCTATTCAGCCATTTTCAAGTGTTATGCGGGTATTACCGTTGTCTTAGTTTAAAATCAGAAATTACGAACACACGACACATAACAAACACACAAGTTCTTTAAACATACGGTAAGTCTTATAATATATCTAATTATTAATCAGTAGTCGGAATGGCGAAAACAAATATGTATAAAATATATTTATAAAATCTGAACATTAGTTTTTTGTTCCATGATTTCTATATATAGAATGACAATAAAGAAGTGATAATTATATTTTATATAAATTTGTGTACAAAAAAAAACTCAATAGAGAAAAACGTTCTAAGATTAAAAAATTACAATCATCCATATTGAATCAGGTATTACACCAGAGTAGTAGCAAAATAGAACCATCAGTCATAAGTAACCTAACCTCAATTTTATTTCATTTATCAGCTATTAGTTTTCATTGTTGTTAGTATGCAATATATTATGTAAGTTTTAATAGTGTCAAGATGCATGGTAATAATTTCAGTTTGTCCGTCAGAATTTAATAGTTTTAGGTTCAAATGTGATTTTATTAATGTTAGTTTGTAAATAAAAATTTAATAGTGTCAGGTTAGACATAATATATGGGTACATATAATTCCTATGCACATGTGATTTTAATAGTTTCATTTTATGCATTTTTGTTTTCATTATTTTATGCAATTTGTCCAATACTATCGAGCAATCTTTCTTAGTTATGCCACTGGTTGTATAGTGAAAAGATTTTGTGTTGCACATCACAATTCACTTAAATATTTTGACGATTGAAATTATATACAAACTAGTTTCACATACACTAAGTTGCCAGGTTTTAATCTCTTTAACCGTTTTACTCGTATCTCAATATTGAGCAATTGTGTTAGCTCGTCCTGTTTTACTATTATTTGCCTGTAAGATTGGATGTCAAGTTCAGAGATGAAAAGATCAGTGTTATAAACAATTGTTGATTCCAATAGTGTCCACTTGCAATTTTTTAAGTGTCAGTTTTCACATAAATATTATGGTTGTATGTTATTAGTTTGAGCTTGCATGTGAGAATTTAATAACTACGGATTACATATTATTTAATGTCAGAATTTAATAATATTAGGCTGCACTTCAGTTAGTTTTCAGTCTCAGGTATAATAAAATCATTTGAGGCTGTTTTCTAATTCATGTATGGTTTGTTTTATTCTTCAGAACTGTGGTCATGCTTCAATACTTGCAGGACAACTTTAGGTATACAGAAATGGACCCCGTGGAAGTACAGTAGTATAATTTTAGGTTCCGCTGGAAACTAGTAAAAAGCTGAGACTCAGTAAGGTTCTAGCCAAAAAGAGAAGCTATGTTAGTTGATTAGGACAAAATAGTGAGACATTGGATATTACTAATGGCTGTATGAGGAATATGTTCTGGTGATTATGTCAGTTGGAGAGATCATTTTGCAATCCATGATTGTACTTTTTAGAATATTTGTCCTGTTTGATAAAAAAAATCTCAATCGAGTATAGTTTATTTTTGATCTGTGCCATTGTATATATAAATTAACACATAATCTTTCGAAAGTATAAATCAACTCTCATTATCAGATGAAGCCTAGAACATGAGAAATATTTGGTGCTAAATTTAGGTCGTTAAATGAATAAAAACATTATGATACTTTTCACAATATTTATTGAGCCTTGCCGACCTAGAGTCCACCAAGTATGGGATTTTCATAGGTAGGTAGTTTTAAATGTGCTTATGAAATCCTCACGGGCTCTCTTATAACAGTGAAGGAATACAATCCCGAGATAGTCTTTCTGGATTTATACTTTTTAAATGTGGTTTTGGGTTATATTCTACTCTTTCATCTTTTCTGTTAGGCCTTCCTTGACTTTTGTTCTCTCCCAACTCTGACGCTTAATGAGTATTTATAGGTGTAAAGGTCTTTATTTTATGTTCTTATCATCAATTTTATGCGGCGATGATAGTCCAAAGGTGTTTTATCTTTAAACAACAAGTAAAAAAAAAACAAAAAAAAACAGACTAAATGAAAAATGTAAATGGAGATACATTAAAGAATTAAAATATATTAAATTTTAAATATTGTATCCGCTATTTATATTTCCTCCTTAGTACTGTTTAAATCCGCCTATGAGAATACTGTAACTAGTGAAACGTAGATCAGCAAGGTTTAATAAATATTGTGGAAATTATAATATTGTTTTTATTTATTTAATTGAAATTGAAATTCCACCATGTATCAACGGTCAAAGGTTAGAATAAATTTTAAACAACAATCATGATCAGGTAGAATCTGAATGCTCATGTCTAAAGAAACTGTACCAGTATTATGATCAATCCATCGTTATCTAATAACTTAAAAAACTTAATTTAATGTAGTTTTACTTTGAAGTGTTACCATGTTTTCTTGACTCATGTTCATCCTTCCTGTCCGAAACTACCATTCGATTTAATACTGTGACCTGTTTGTAGCATTAAGTGTAAATAAATTATTATTATTATTATTTATATTTGAAAAACACTAATTTTACAATTATTTTTTTCCTTTACACTTGTTAGATAATTAATGATGATCACTGTATTTATATTAACGAATTTTATATTTTAAAATATTTTCTTTTGCAATTACTCTCATGGTACTGATAATACCTGACACCATGAAATGTTCACTGATTCTACTATCATAAAATACAAACCAGGTATATCAATTACCTTTATAGACTGAGTTTATAAACAGTCAGCAAGAGTCTACACAAATTTCAAGTTATAGCTTGTAATCTATGTATTGAAATTTCTTTTGTCTCTTGCTTCTGTTTTAATAATAGATATATAGGGAAAAGATTCACCAATCAGACCTGCTACATGGTAAATAGTTATGGGTTTTCTATTGTTCTCAATCCATCGATAACAAGCTGCGCTATAAAATTTCTTAAATGGTACGAAAAGAGCAACATCCAAAAACTGTAGCTTATGTATAAGGTGGGTTAGTAGCTCGATTCCATTAACTTTGGTGTAGCTAAGTGCTGAAATACTAAAATGACTCTCATGATTACCAAAAATAAAGTAATTTGTGCTTTTCAACTGAGGGATGTTCGTAGTTAACAAAATAGTTCAATACATTTTCAAATAAGTCGGATATTATCCACTCACTTGGAGTTGCTGCTTTAGTTGTTCCTATGGCCATTAACACGTTAGCTGCCATATCGGTCCGAGCGGACCGAAACTAAGGTGAATGTACATGCAGCATTTTGGCACGATCGGACCGATAAAGTCACTGACGTAATATTTTGTTTTGTGGCTCACAGTTCGATAGTGCAGCAACCTATCGTCCAATTTTGGTATTCTCTGGATTAGGTAAAGACGTGTGTTAGACGTAGTATATTGTATGTTTTAATAACCGTTACCATGGTTACTCAATATAATAATAAAATCGGTGGATATTTTCACTATTTTGTCGGCACGATCGGACCGATTCAAAATTTTACAAAAACATTTTGGTTTAGTAATGAATAATTCACAAAGAATACAGTTGTAAAATGAATATGTATTTATAAAATAAATATTATACAAATAAAATAGTGAGTGTTGCCAACATAAAGAAATGAAATAGCCCGTTTGGATTTTTCTTTTCACACAAAAATTGCCTCGGTCCGATTGGACCTAAACGTTATACTACGATTAAAATTAAAGCCGAAAAATTGCATTTCGGTCCGATCGGTCTCGAAACTATATATGCATAAATGTAAATAAAATTAGTAAATACTATTGCCTTATATTATTTAACATAGGTAGGTGCAAAAATAATAATGGAAAAATAATTTGGTAATCGTAGCACTCCAGGCAAGAGTATTAGGCCTCGGCCGCTAATGTATTAATGATTGTAATTATTTCTGGAAGTAATTATTGAACAAATATACACAATTACGAGGTTCAGAAAACCTGTATAACAATTGTCTTAGACAAACTTACCCTATACTTCATACAATTAGTTAGACTTTCGATATATCAATACAATTTAACATTTCCTTCTAAGCCCTTGAAACCAATATTCGGCTCTTATATTTAAAGGACCTCCTTGTATTACATTATATGATAAGGGTTGGGTAAGTACCATGATACTGCCAATCAACATGCTTGTTTTAGTTTATTATATAAACAGTCTTTAGGAGCAGATGAGAACATAAAGGCATTCCCACTTTGATCATATTATCCATCTCCTAAATATGTTAGATATGATAGTACAAGGTTTTACAAAGAAATCAGGTTTTTCTATTATTACAATTTAAAAATTTGTTTTATGAAACTGATCTTTGGTATAATCTGTGAAGGGATAAAAAAAAGGAAAACAAACTGTTGTTGATATTACGAGGAAGGTGAAATTATTTCCCAGCGACAAAACATGTTTTGTGCCTTTCACATCACTTCACCAAGTACAATTGAAAAGTCGTTCAGTACATTACAAATAATGAAAACTTGGTGCATAAAAATAAAAATACAGTTTGACAAGAAAATAAATCTAGTGAGGAAAGGTAATGATGTTTGCTAGAGATGTTTGAAGACTGATTTTAATATAATTAAGTATTTTGTCTGTAACTATAAATCAGTTTAAATAAATGGTGCAAAAATACTTACTAACTTTTTCACTCACCCATCCGCAAAAACAAAATTATTTGTCACCTAAAATCTTAGTTTGTTAGTCAAAGTGTGCAAATGAACCTTGGACACTAGCATATAAAATATTTATGTTTAATTATATTAAATTATATATTTAATTATGACCAGAAATAGCTTTCCTTGTCATTTTTTTTCTAATTATTTCTGAACCGTTATTTTTTTTTTACTTAAATTTTGCAAACAGATTTGGTCTGTTAATCTTCATGTTTAACAAAATATGAACGAAATCGTTAGAGCCAATTTTTAAAAAGAGTACCATAGCCGATTTTCTCTTTTTTTTATTCAATTATTAACTATCAACATTTTTAGAGGAATGACAGCCGATACTTTTTGGGGTTTTTAGAAGCTTCATTTAAGCATAATCTTATAAATAATTATTGAGCTTGACTTGTGAGATTACATTTGATTTAAAAAACCCGAATACAAGATCTCACTAAAATTATGTTTACTTAATCAAACACGTTTCAACGACAAAGTCGCCATCCTCAGTGATACATTAGCTAAAATAACTATATATAGTTTAGTTATTGTATCTCATGTAACACTGAGGATGGCGACTTTGTTGTTGAAACACGTTTGATTAAGTGAACATAACTTTTGTGAGATCTTGTGTTCGGGGTTTTTTCTATCTAAGCATAATTTGATTAAAATCGTTAAAACCATATGGAGTTTTTATTCTTACAGGAGATACCCATATATTTTGAGTTATTTAAAAATGTTTTTATAAAGGTCAGTGTTACATCCTAAAGTACCAAATTTAATTAAAATCAGTTCACACATATGGACTGTACAGGCGACAGAGAACATCATCAAAAACCACATTTTTTAGACTAAAGGAACTTCAAAACTGATATATCTGCTTAAAATATAACTTGATTTTCTGACATATTACATAACTTTTTCTATACTATGTCTGTGTGAGAAAGTAAAAAATCAGGATAATTTTTGTCCATCATTTGATGCAATCCTGTCTGTGCATCTGATGTGTCATTTTAATTATCCAAAGAGGAACCAAATACAGAACATTCTCAGTAAGAGGTTTCAGGCCAATAATGCTTCCATGTGTTTTGGTTAAATTAATGAAAAAATGTATAAGAACTCAATTTTTTATTTTTTAAAATTTTTTTTATGTTGTAGGTTGTGAAAGTCTCCATCAGAGGCCTCAACGACGTCGACCTGAAGGTCTTTTGGTGCCCCAAGTTCCATCCTACACCCACTCTGTAATACCAGTCATCCTTATGAAGGAACAGATGCTACCTATAGGGTTGTCTAGGATGGTTTCCATCTCCTTCCCCGGAGGGCCTAGAGAGTATAGCCTGGCTCGTCCTAATGCCTCACACTCTAAGAGAATGTGTTCTGCGGACTCTTCAGCCAAACCACATTTCCTGCAAATATTTTCTGCAGCAATCCCTATCCTGTGTAGATGTTTTCTGAGGTGACAGTGGCTCGTCAAAAGCCCAACCACCCACCTCATGTTATCCCTTCTAGGGGAGAAAGTTGTTCAGCATGTTTCTTGTTTGGTCTAAGTAGCCTCTTTGCAAGTCTACTTGTTGTTGAATTTGTCCAGGCCTTACTCATCCCCTCCCTTATCCATGTATCAACCGTATCTGGCATGTTCATAGGAGATCCCGAACACCGGTTTCGGGCCCACGAGAGGGGATTCTGAACCTACCCTGGCTAATTCATCTGCTCTCTCATTTCCATCGATACCTGAATGGCCAGGAACCCAGCCCACAGTGACCGTATTCACCTGACTAAGCTTTATCAATGATGAGATGCAGTCCCATACCAACTTCGACTTTACTCTAGTCGTGTTTAGTGCCTTAATTGCAGCTTGACTGTCTGTGAAGATCAGAATGTTCTTACCTGTGTATTCCATTCTTAGAAATATCCTTGGTACATTCGGAGATTGCTTGGAAAACAGTAGCATGCTTGCCTAGGCCTAGGCACAATGGAACTCTCTGGGTTAATCCCATTTATACCACCGCCCGTACCCATCTCCGTTTTCGAGCCTTCTGTAAACCAGACTATATTCTGCTCGTTATATAACCTCTTTCCAGACTCCCATTCTTCCCTAGAGAAGATTTTCGTCTTGAAAGGCTTATCTAATGAAACATTAGGTATCATGTGATGTGTGGGCATGTCTAACACTTCCTTGTTGACCACTTGATTTATCCTGCAGTGACCGATCGCTGGCCATCTCATTCTCCAGCAACCTGTTTGCTGCAGTCTATATGCACTCATCCTGGCCTGTCCTTGAATATAGACCCCTATAGGAGGGAAATATATAATCGACAATTGTATATTGTTTAATGATCAATTTGGTTTTGGACAATACAAAAACTTAAATGACGTGTTATATCATCTTACTAAAGAAATTCAGAACTTAGTTGGTAAAAACTATAAAAATGTATTGGTTTTAATCAATTTGTCAAAAGCTGTTGATTATGATTTACTCATTTAAACTTAAATATTAAGAAGTTCAAGGAATTATTCTAAATTGGTTTTCCGACTGGTATTTTAAAAATATAGCAGGTTGTATCGATTCTAGAAGAATCTAGTAGGGACAGGTTTTTATGTACGCAGATGATACAGTGTTGCTGAGGAGGCCAGGTAGGAGTTCATCTAAAGTTTTGCAGAGCGCAGTTTGTACATAGTCTGTTCTGGAATCATTTTGATGTCATCTTCACCATATCGTCAGCACTTTCATTTCATACCATACCACCAGCGAGCCAAAATTATCTGAGACAAAATATTCTTCATTTCTATTTTTCAATCAGGTGGTTTATTTCATATATGCAGAATAATTTGTCATTGAGACGAGACTGAGCTACTTTTGATTCACTTAGGATGCACACATGCTGTACATTCTGGGAGAAACAACATATTATCAATGTTGTGGTCATTAACAAAGCTTCAAGTCAGTATTATATTCAAAATGCATAATATTAGCTGGTGAAAAGTACTTCTCCCTTATCTGCTCACTATAATAACCTGTTCCAAGATCTTGTCTTCTTCAGGTCCATTGAACCATTTTTTTTTTATAAGATTGAACTAAAGTAAAATTTAATCATCCTGTCCAATTGAAGGTAGATTTATTGAATAGATGTGGATAAAGCAAACAAAACAATTCTTTAATTTTACAATTTAAGTGTATTTAAATAATTCCAATTTGGATTAATTTACAAAGAGCTTTTAACAGTTAGTGGTGAAGTATTTGGGTATCATGGTGAATTAAAGACTTATAGAAGTTCTGTTCTGTAATGGGATGGGATTTTCTCCATGTAATAAGGTCCCATGTAGAGTAAGCCTCTCCTACACACAGTGGCGGCGATAGCGGCCCCGCATGGCCCACGGTGCGGGGGGCCCGCGAGCTGGGAGGGCCAGCGAGCTGGGGTTGCCGCATGCCTTGGACCAGGATTTTTCGGGAAATTTTACCAGGACACGGGCCCTGCCACATGGGTCCCCCTATCTTAACAATATTTTTATGAGTATTGTTTTAAGAAATTACTAAAATAAGGTAAAATGTGTTCAGACAAGATTGTGCATCGTGCATCCAAAATGGCAATAACCATTATTTTTTAGAGATCAGTATTTATTATTTAATGTCATGATATGAAGTATGTGTATTGTTTACCGTTGGCCGATAAGTAATGCAGCTATCGCTACGTCGCGTATCGCAGTGACTCACCGGCGCCGGCCGACGAAAAGATAAACATCCGGGAAAAGATTATTGGGAGAGGGGGGGCCCGATGAACAAATTTGCAGGGGGGCCCGCGGGTTCTTATCGCCGCCACTGCCTACACACCAGCTCATCTAATGAACAATATCTCACTCTTTACCATATCTACCTTTTCCTTTGATTAACCTTACCAAATCATGGAGATTTGATACCTTATAAGTTCGAGCATCATTTTCCAGAGTTTTTGAAATATAATGGTCCTATTTACCATGTAGACTGCGACAAAATGATTAGCTATTTCTCAAGTACACATCGATCATACACAATTAGGTCTTTCTTCCACACAAAGAGGCTGTTTGACAGACAATGCCATCTTTGAAATCTCTGGGTGCAGAATCCCCTTAATAACTCAAGGTGGTATTGACACTGGCACAATAGTTGATCAAAATGGGTTCACAAACTCTATAATCCTGAACATCTCGATACCAACGTACCTGAACGTCTCTATAGTCTTGGCATTCTCGAGACTCAGTAGAATTATGATTATAAACTGGTCTGATAAGATGTATTATCCACACAAATAGAAAAGCAAAAAATATTATAGACAAATAAAGATATTTCTGTGGCCCAGCCAAGGAGTCCACCAAACAAAAACGATAATAAGTATAAATTTGGATGTAATGAGAAGGGATTCTAAATAATAAAATATCAATTGGCACTTGCAATTTTGTTGAGCAGTGCAAGATTACGTAGAAGGGGGGGAAAGGCGAGGAGTTGAGGGCTTGAACCAGCAAGCCGGGAGAGAGTCTGTTCCGAGAGCCGCGAGAAGGAAGTTGATTGGCAGACCGCTACGGGACGAGGTCAGTCCATTTTCGGCCTCGTGCTATATAATTAATTGGTATGCTTTTCGGCCACTATTAAGTCTGTGATAATTTGATCGAAATATTTATCTTGACTTATTAAGATATTCTCAAAGACATAGATTTTGAGCTAACATTTATAGTTTAATCAGTAACCTGAATTCTGTTTATTATTTCTTGCCTGTTTGTCACAATGTTCGAACAATTAAGATAGACTATAAAATTAATGTATTCAGACCACCAAGCTCCACGAGCTATTAAAGGTTGTTGTAAGATTTATAGATAGAAAGTAAAGGAGCCAATGGATCAAAATATATTACTAGTCAAAATTTTACTGTAGAAAAGACAGACACACCAATAAGAATAACTTGTGGCATATATGAAATCTACTCCCGGCCGACATGGATCACTGGCGACACATGGGCATATTTTTTATTGAAACAGTATAAGTTCAACTGTCTGTTCTACTTCATACAAAACTTTTTTTACATTAATTAAACTGTCACAATTAATTTTGAGTAATTTTTTGTTTTGTTTAAAGGCATAAGAACTCTTAGTTATCATCTCCTTAAAAAATGAAGATAAGAGCACAAAATAGAGACCCTTAGTCGTTGAATACTCTAATAGCATCAGGGTTAGAAAAGAACAAGAATTTAGTCAGAGAGACATTATAGGAAAGATGAATCTAACAAAACATTACATGATGCGAGGTATATATCCAGGTAGGTTCCCTCGGATTTGCTACATCTGTTCTTACTATGAGCAATGACTACATAAATACTATAAGACACGACATAGGATAGGGAAATAGTCTACGCTTTACAGGTGCTGTTCGTCACAAGTTTGACACACAGCTATCAGAAAGCGCTAGCAGCAGGTGCTTGACTGTACGCATCCCACTTGGTTGAGACTGTACAACTGTTGACACAGCATAGTCAGTGTTGTCAGTTCGTGCGCTGAGATAAGCGATTCTCAACCTTCCCTCGCATCTCTGGTCCCATATGTGGCATCAGTGCGCAACTGAAACATTGTTTGACCGTAGAGCCACCTAGCGCCAGACACATCAACTTCAGATTCTCTAGCAAAGAGCGACAGCTCCACACCCTAGCGGGTATTGGTCAACTCAAGAATAAGCGTAGAATATTTAACATGGCCATGTCGTGTCTTATAGTATTTATGTAGTCATTGCTATGAGTGGTTTCTTGAAAGTTTACCATTTATTAATTAGTGTCTGTTGGCAAAGGATCTAATTTTTAATACTGCATAAAGTTTTATGATTTTAATTTAAGATAAATAACTATTTTAATTACATAGATTGTATGTAGAGCTTATTTCATTTAGTTATTAATATTTGTTTATATACATCGGTCGATGAAATAAATAAATAGTTACCCCTTATTTGATACTTTATTAATTTTTCTTTAAAACTGCAATGTTTTGCTGTTAAATCATTAAATATAGTCAACATATCAAACTTAGCATTTGACATCCATTAATTTAAAATTACTTTTAGATAAAGTTGCATGACTCCAGGAGCTATGAGACACAACTGAGTTCCAATGTTCACTGATAATGCTGCTAAGTATTATTTTTCAGATCTATCGATGTATCACACAAGGGGTTAGTTTCTATTATAGGTTTTTCATTTAAAAGACCCTCTTTGTTGTTTTTTTTTTTTTTTTTTTTTTTGTAAAACACATGTTCTACGGGAGAATCTAACTGTTTACTTCTTTGCATATTATAAAGAGAATCACTAAATCCAATGACTATACACAAGATAAAATCTATACAACAAACTATGGAAGGAAAAATTACTTTAAAAGAAAAACCAAAAAACCACTAATTTCCTTCAAATACCAAGACATCCATAAATTTTAAAACATTATTTACAGAGTAAGGATTTCAATTGGCTTTTAAATAACCAATGTAGACAATTTTAAACTTAAGTCTCAACTAGGAGTAACCATTGGTTTGATTTAGGCAAATGTCAGGTGTACAAGATCTCTTGTGGAAGTTGTGACAACGTAGGCCTACATATAGGGAAGATCAATCAAAATACGATTCTCAAATACTTAAAACTACGCAGAACATCTTGTGTCTTAAAAATCATATAATATAACACTGTAACCTTAAGATTCTGCACATAATGAGCAAGGGCAGAGATTTAAACACCTTCAAAGATTTTGAAATTTATAAAGAAAATAAAATTATTTGAGAACATCTTTTAAATGAAAAATCTGTATTGGAACCAACTTCTTGTTTAACATGCGGGGACAGATCTGGAAAATAATACTCGTACGTAGCATCATTATCAATGAAGAAGCATTGAGACTCAGTTGTGCCGGGGAGTTCTTAGAACCATTACCAGTGCAAATTAATTTTAAAATGATGACATCAACTGTGAAATTTGTAATGCGTGACTATATATTATACAGTGTTTCAAAAATGTCTTTACAACTTTGTAGATTTATATAAATGTATTAAGACTACTTACAGTGCTAGTTTTGGTATAATTTTGAAGCAAAATCAATTTGAATCAATTTTTTTAAATTATTTTATAGTTAGTTTCAATGTCACGCCCATTGGTCATTTTGCAGACTTCCCATCTGAAGTCAATTTTCTGTCAAACCTGCAGCAGCATGCAGTGGCGGCGATAAGAACCAGCGCCCCCGCAAGTTTGTTCATCTGACCCCCCTCCCCCAATAATCTTTAAAAACATTATTACGGGTATTTCCACCTAAGCTTGCACTTGGGCTTGGCGCAGCAGTGTTGGCGGAGGGTGGATGGATGCTAGGCAAAGACCTTTCTGCGAACATTCCACAACTGACTCACAACATACTATGTTTTAACTACTGATGTAGACATCACTTAATAGAATTTCGTATTTCACCTATTCTAGCGCACCTAGTATTTATGACATTAAATAATAAATACTGCTCTCTAAAAAATAATGCCGTTTTGGATGAACGATGCACAATCTTGTCTGATGACATTTTATCTTATTTTAGTAATTTCTTGACAATACTCATAAAAATATTTGTTATGATAGGGGGGCCCATGTGGCAGGGACCGTCGCGAGTGGGTCCCGGTAAAATTTCCTGAAAAATCCCGGTCAAGGCTCGCGGGCCTACCGCACCGCGAGCCCCCGCACCACGGGCCCTCTATCGCCGCCACTGGCAGCATGTAAGGCTTACCTTTTTCAAATATGTCACAGATTCTTGCTCTATGCTCAGTGAGAGTGGTTTATAAACTTTATCCTTGATAAATTCCCTGAAGAAAATATCAATAGCCATCAAATCCAGTGAATGAAGTTGCATTCAAACAGCCCATCAACCTATCCATGCACCTGGAAAGTGTTTGTTGAGGAAATCCTGGACATTGATGAGGTCACTACCATCGGTGATGGTGTTCCATCTTGCTGGAACTGTATTCACCATTCATGGTTGTCCTTATCAATCTGTGGGATTAAAAGTTTTTCAGCATATTTAGGTACTGTTAGGATTGGTTCCTTTAAACTGCCTGGGTTCTTTAACTTTCAATATAATCAAATCAGTGGTTCAGTACTCAATTAATCTTTAATAACTATTATTATTAAGAATGACTATCTCCTATCTTATTACAATACTACAATATCCAGAATGACTCTAATTGTTGTGACTCACAGATCAGATGGTACATTATATTTTATAATGACATCTCTGAAATAATTACAAGGTTTATACACGAAGTTTGCTTGCCACTCATGGATGCTCATCTGAAGTCTCAATACTCCTAGGTAGCTCTTATTCACCAAGTCCGTCTGGCTATCTTCAAGAATTTCTGCAGCACCTTCGCCTACTGACCAATTTTCCTCCTACCCAAGGGTTTATATATCTTTGTAGATCAATGATGTCTGCCTTGCTTGCAAGGTAAGCAATTTCATCGTTTTTCAGGTCTCACAACAATTGTTGTCATACTGGCTTCTTAAAAAGAACTTAGACTTTATTCTTAACTAACACTATCCTTATTCCTAACAGTACACTATTCCATTGATGGTTTTCTCTTGAAAAAAAGAGAGGTCCATAAAAAAAATTGTGGATTTTCATTACCCCAAATATAGTTGTGTGTATTCACTTTACCACTTACACTGAATTCGACTCATTACTAAAGATTATGTTTGTAATAAAATCCTGGCCTTTGTCCAATCAATGTAACATTTCCGCACAAAACTCCTTACAAGCAACACAAGTGCCTTTTAGTTCTTGTATAATTGTTAATCCATTCATTTTGAGATACAAACATTTTCTCAACACACACCAAACAGTCGCACGTGGAACCTCCAGCTATCTAAAAGGATGCCAGGTTGATTTTATAAAACTGTTAACAAAGCTTTGCCTCACTTGTTCTACATCATCGTCAGACACACAGGGATGCCTTGAGGATTTCTTATGGCTTACTGAACACCCGGTTTAACAAAACACTTCTTCCACTCATAAATGGTAGGCCTACTGGGAGGATCTTAGCCATACTTTTTACATAAATTCTGTTGCACAATTGTCTCAGATTTTGATTCTTCAAACCAAAACACACACCGAGCGTGCTCGGGACCAGTGAAGGCAGCCATCTTTATTACAACTATTGCTACTACTTGTAGTGGTACTATTCGGTACTATTCACTCTGTGAGTAAAAACTTGATCTATTTTGTATAAAATGATACCAAAACCAGCTCGGTAAGTAGTCAAAATAATATTATATAAATTTACAAAGTTGTAAAGACCTTTTTGAAGCAACCTAAATATTTATTTTTAATGTTTCTTTAAGGCCCGATGATGGGATGGAGGAACTAATAAATTGTTGAGAATACAATAATTTAAAACTACTAATTTATTTTGTTCAATAATGTTGTAATATTATTTGTTACAACCTAGTTATTATAATGAATACCAAGTTACAGTCATTGTTATGATTGTATTTATACATTTCAAAACATTGTTTCAATGCATTGCTTGCAGATTTTCAATTGTAATCATGTTCACCATACTGATATTGAACAAATATGATTGTATTTCCTAACCTAACTGTTATGTTAGGCTTCCAATATTGGTATCGCAGCAGTAGAACAGTTTATGGGAGATGAAAGGAAATGTTTTATTGTAGTGGAGATTGATTTTGTAGCCTTTCTCTTAAATTAATTATCACTACAAAGTTAACCCTATTATTTTTTGGTTATCTACAGTTTCAGTGGCATTAGTCTTGTTACCCATTATACTGCTCTGATGAATAGGTATAATTATAAGTGTGAATAGAACTATGGTGATACAATAGTCTTACAATCTTCTTCTATTTGGGCAGTCTATCCTTGAGCACATCAGCTGGGGGGATTTATTTCAATCCCAAATGATGTGCTACTCTCTAGTTATCACTTACATAATTTACTAACACTAATAACTTAAGAATCTTCCTGAAAAGGTCATCTTTCCATAACCATTTCCCACTTCAGTTTTTTAATTTCAAAGAGCATGTGCTCTGCAGTTTCCTTTACAGCTCACATTTCCTGCAAAGAGGTTCTCTGGTGAATATGCTCAACTTGTTCATGGGTTTACTCCGGTGGTATAGCACTGTGATAAAACCTACCAACTTCCTAATAATTAAAGAAAGTCAGATGCAGTTTTACTTAGAGGAACAAGAACTTAGAGTTGCATATCCTTAATGCTGATATAGATATCCTTTCACTCTCTTTCTGAGCCCAATTGCTGATTACTGGTATTGCTGACTTCTTGTATATGCCACAGAACTGCCCAAGTCCTAGGAAGTTCACAGCTGTGACTGTCTCCACTTCTTTTGACCAGCTGGAAGCTCCGGCTGGCTAGAGACCGCGTACACTTTAGCCGAATCTTGTCAGGATGGGCCACGGAGTCGGGTTAGGACGCTAATGAACACACGCAATGCAAGTTAAACTAAATGTTATCTTTTATTTTAGCGCTGAATTAGAAGATTACAGAAATAATTATGATTTATATAAAAGACATAACGGTTAGATAAAGCCTTAATAGTAGCCGAAAAGCATACCGTTTAATTATCTAGCACATGGCCGAAAATGGACTGACTTCGTCCTGTAGCGGTCTTCCTTCTCGCGGCTCTCGGAACAGACTCTCCTCCAGCTCGCTGGTTCAAGCCCTCCACTCCTCATCTCTCCCCCCTTCTACGTAATCTTGCACTGCTCAACAAAATTGCAAGTGCCAATTGATATTTTATTATTTAGAATCCCTTCCCATTACATCCAAATTTTAACTTAATATGGTTTTTATTTGGTGGGCTCCTTGGCTGGTCCACACGGCTAATACTCTATAGCCAGTTATCTGAACAAACCTAGCAAAGTGTAAGATTGTTGAGACTACCCAGACATGTTGTGGTTTTGAGGCAATTTCAGAGTAAGTTTAATATAAATTCATTGGAATACAGTCAAAGCCACCTGATTGTAAATAGATCCAAGTTAGGATTTCTTGAAGACGTTTCATTAAAGTTGTAACGTCTAACTGAAACATTGTTGAATACATTCCAACTGGCAGAACACGTTCCAGTTTAGATCTTACTCCAAATATCCCAGTGCTTGTTCCACCTTCAGTTTTGTAATTGTCTATAAATCAATTTTGCTTGCTTACGGATTGCCTACATTTTAGCCAATTTTTGAGCTCAGATATTACCACATAATCAGTTTTGAGAAGAAATATTGTACCTTCATATGGTCAGATATTGTTTTTAATTTAGAGTCCCTAGAGACCATAGATATTATTCTCGATGATCCTTTAACACTTCCACAGTCCCTCCTTCACATTGGAGGTTAAATACATTTCACAAATACACTATTTCTAAATTTTTGCATAGAATTTTCATGAATTCTTTAAACACCATTGTTATATCACATGCAAACTGATTGCTTGCTTGAAGTGTCAGCTCTTTAACAATACAGAGCTATTATTAATAAAGGTCTATTTTTTTTAAATTTTTATGTAATGTTGAGAAGAAACTTGTTTTTTGTGTAGCAAGGATTAATTTAGCAAACAATTCATATATTTAATACAATAAATAAACAATACTTGAAAATATAAGTATAAATAACTTAAGTACATAAAATTAAATATCTGCAGAACGTATGATTATCGCCAATTGAGCTAGTACCCCCAAATGACACTCGGACAACAACACATCTGAATTCACCAAGCGTGGGTTAGAAAATCCTTCACAATCAAGTAAAGGGATGTGTACATCAAAAATTGTCAAAGATTCATCCTGTAAGCTTTCTAGTCTTTAATATTTTTAATATTTATTGGAAGTTTTTTAATAAATGTAACACTTGTGCGAGAAAGAAATTTTCTGAGCTTATAAAATGTCACTTTGATGTCAAGTATTATAGTTATTTATATCACTATTTAATATAGGAACTTAAATTTTACTTATCAAATTGTTTGTAATTTATACAAACAGGGTAATGTAATTATCCTCAATTCCTTGAAATCACCTTCACAACATTCCATTTGTGTAGACATTTGACAAGCGTCACAGCATTGTTTTTGATTTTGCAAATCTGAAATAATGAAATCTCCCATAATAAACCCAAGAATAGATATATATTTTTATTATTATTATTATTTTGCTTTTAATGACATCAGTTACTATCCCACCACATACTGAGAGCTGCATTTCATACTTCTCAGATCCTGGCCTTGATAATACATATACAGTTAAAAATTTTGCAATAGAAATTAACCAGCAAATAAGAAAAGTCATACAAATGCAATATGTATTATTATATATTGCAGTTTCATCTCAATACACTGCAGGGGTTAATTAGTAGGTAGTCAGTAGTCCATTACTTTACCAAGGTCACAAAACATAAGTGTTAAGGATTGCCCCTAATACACATTACTCTTGTGTATAATGCAGCTATATATACTTGTTGATTCTAATCAGTATTTTATATGAAGGTCTCATTATTATTTCCCATTATCATTCCTTATCACATTATTATTTAAATTAAAACTAGTTAATTAATTTCCATTTCAGTTTTTTGACTGATTTTCACGTTTCAAGATTTCTAGAAACCGAATAAATGATATTCGACTTGTCGTACGTTATCATGTAAGCATAAGAGTGACAAAAATATGTATATTATTTGTTTTGTCGTGAACATATTCTTCCCCAACATTGGTATTATATTGAAAAAGTTATAAGAATTTTGTTTGTTCACAAATTTATTCTAAGTTTGACGTTGTTAAACATATTTTATGTTTAGGAATTCTAAGTTCGTTATTTACTTTATAATTTCCATCCAAAAAAATTGGTGTTGATACCATTACCATAGATTAAACTATACCTATTTTTCAGCAGTATAAAATTATTAGAACTTGGAAATCATTGCAAGGATTTCTAAAATGTTGCCAGTTCCAATTAGCATTTGAATCATAAATTAGCATTTTCTTTACCACTGTAAAAATATATGTTGTCACTGAACATTTTAAGAAAATTAGTAAAATTGTCTAAAATTTTGCTTTTTGAATTATCTGTACAGACAAATATTATTATAACCTCGGAACTAATGAATTAATTTGAATCAAACAAGATGGATAGTGTGTGGTAAACTAATTTTTATGGATTCATTAGGCCATACAGTGGGACCTTGATAGCTCGAACCTCGATAGTTCAAATTCCTTGATATTTATAATTTAGACCATTACCCTTCAACTTTCCATAACTCCAACTGCTAATTTTTCCTCTATAACGAATGTTTTAAAGAAAGAACTTCAATAAGACAAATTTTGTTTGTAAACCTCTATAACTCGAAGGAAGGCGCTCGGAAACTTCTATAAGTCGAAGTTTTAATAAAACAAACTCTATAACTGGAAGTTTTGGCCATAGGACCTTTGTAAATCAAAGTTTAAGGTAGCCGTATCGTGGAAGATGACAAAATGTTCATGTTAAGACATGAACGTCCCCCTTTCCTGCTGCCTTGAATTTTCCCACATTTGGGCTCAGTACAGCTCTATTGTTCACCTTTTGTGTACTGTTCTGCTATTTCTAAAGTTTTGCTTTTTACTAAATCGATTGTCAAGTGGTTTGTGGTGCAGTAAATTTATTAGGCATTTATTACTGTATTTACATAAAATAATGTTAACTGTCTACACTACCGTACTGTTCTTATATGTAAATATGCCGATTTTTGACTAAAATAAAATTAAGAACTGTTTATTAAAATAAAATACTTGTACTCTATTGTTTTCTTTCACTTAAACCTTATTACAGGAAATCAGAACACACTGATAAAGTGAATAAAGTTGAGTCAACTTAGGTCCTATATAGCTCGAAGTTGGTGATTTTTTTTCTCTTGGTAATCCACTTAAAAATTTAAGTTATCGAAGTTGCACTTTAACATATATACAAGACTCTTGTAAAGATCACATTTTGTTGCAATTACCATTCTTGACTTCTTCTTCAACAATTGGGGAATCTATGTCTTCTTCACATCATTCACAAGGGATCATTCACATCATTTTGCCCCCTAAAGAAAGAGATGGTTTGATAAACTTATACAAATGTATAGGGAGATCCAGAGGAAACTCTAAGCTCCATGATCTCAGAATATTCCTGGTTAAATTGTTTCAAGAGATTGTTACCTTGTCAAAGAATAAATGTCTTCATTTTTTTTCCAATTAAGGTAGTCACATTCAAAGATCAGGTGCTGTGCAGTTTCCTCTTACAAGCCACATTTCCTATACAGAAGCTTCACAGAGAATATGCTGATGCTTTGGATTATCTTCTCAGCTGGCAGTTCCCTGTAACGAACCTCACCAAGCAGTCTATTTTGGATATTTCCTTTGTTACAGCTGTTTCGGTACTATTATACCATCATCAGGCAACAAAACACTTTGAACATGTAATAATAATATGAGAAATTAAACCAAATCCAGGTAAAATTAAAATGTAAATTTCTGGATGATAAAAAAATCAAAATAAATGTTGAAACACTAATACACAATGCACAAAAACAGGATACAAATTGGTACTATTGAATTACCGTACACATCAAATTAATTAATAATGTTTATGTGGCCACATCCTACTCTTGCTGTAGTTAACTACTTACTTATCCTGTTTTTGTGCATTGTGTATTAGTGTTTACATGTTCAAATTATTTTGTTGTCTGATGATGGTATGATAGTACCGAAACAGCTGTAATAAAGTAAATATCCAAAATAGACTGCTTGATGTATGTACTAATATAGAAATAATTACCAAAGCGGTCACAAGGCATAATGGAAATTAGAACCTCACCACTTTACTCATTGCCTAAAGAGAGAATATCAGATGAAATTTGCTTAGAGGAGGTGCGAAGTGAGAATTTGCTCATCCTTAATTATAAGATACTTGCATTTTCTGAGTTCAAATGTTGATTGATGACTTGCATAGCCACCCTATCAGATATACTATAGAACCAGCACAGGCTATGTGAGTTTCTCTGCTGATGCTGTGTTACCCAGCATGTTTGACCACTCATTCCCACTGATCCCAGCAGAGTGTAACATTGTTGAACACCCCCCCCACATCAGCCATATTGTATGATGTCATTCTGAAACAATCCAGACTAACTTTGACATGAATTCGTTAATACAGGATTTTCAAAGCCAACTGACTGTCTATGTATTGGTATCTTGCATCCAAGTTTTCTGACAGATTCATGGCACTTACTTTTTATTGTTAAACATAGATTAAAATTGAATAAAAACTATAAACTTACCAGAATAATTGGTTAACCAAAGAGAGTTTTTAATAGAAAAATTCTCAATATTTTAAAGGCGTTTGTTGATGAAGTTGGGTTATTTTCTGAATTCATATATCTATTGATTTATTTACTGTTAGATTGATTTTAACTCATGTTATATAATGTATAGTGTTGACAGTAAGAACGTAATATGAGAAATTTAGTTACCCTTGTAACCATACTGTCAAAAAGAATTCAAATTTAGAGCAGAAATCAGTCAAAATAAATGTTTGACATAATGTATTATTAAGAAATAAGAAATAAATACATACAGTTGTTAGAATTTGGCTTTCCACCTCCATTCTCACTTTTTTCAAATGATTGGAGCGATGTGGGAATGTTTTGACCATATCATAGGGACATGTTTTCCTTTCTTTTATTTTTTGATAACTTAAAATTAAGGGTACTAACCATAAGATGGAAATATGAAATTCCGCTTATAATCAGCTTTATAAAATTTTGCTAAAATGTAGCCCTTAAATAACCAAACAAAACGTATCAGTCATCTTCCCAAAAATCACAGTTTATGTGTTATTTATAAAAAAAAAAAAAATTAAATCTGTCATGGAGGTCTTATAAAAGATTTAATTTTCAAATTGACTCTACCAATTTCAATCAAATTTTAATGAAATATGACTATTAAAAACCAATATCAATGTGCAAAATTTCAATTAATAGAAAAGCATCATTAAGGAATAATTTCCAAAAGTTCCATCATTTAAACTTGATTTTATTTTGTAATACTTACGCTAAAAATAAGTTTTAACAGAAGTGTAAGAAGCTTACACCTTATTTAAATATATGTATACATAATTTAGTTTAATCTACAAAATATGAAATCGTATTTATAGTTGATATTGACAACTACCGAACTGACATTTTTAGCTACAAATAGTTTAAACAAAGACCAGAGCACTGTGGTGACAATATATACAGGTAAACTTTCAAAAGTCCCTTACCACACTTGGGAATAAACACAATAACAAAAAAAAAACTATTTGTCAAAAGTAAAATGTTTATTCCTATTAGACCCTTATAGCTATTACAACAACTAAAGACTTTGTTAAGATTCCCTTTGAAGATGACAACTTTGTTGTTGTAATAGCTATAAGGGTCTAATAGGAATAAACATTTTACTTTTGACAAATAGTTTGTTTTTTGTTATTTTGTTTATTCCCAACTGTGGTAAGGGACTTTTGAAAGTTTACCTGTACAAATAGTTTTGTTTTGTTAGTATTTTGATTGTAAATAAATTTCATGCAAAGGTTTTTATGCGAAGTTTTTAACTGTATTTATCAAGACCAGGATCTGAGAAGTATGAAGTGCAGCTCTCACTATGTGGTGGGATAGTAACTGATGTCATAAAAACCAAATTTACAATAAAAAGACTTATCTGTTCTTTGGTTTAATATGGGAGATACACATTCTTTCAAGATTTCCAAAATCAAAAAAATTGAAAACGTCTACTAAAATGTTTTTTTTTTAGTAGTAAAACAAACCAAACAGGCTTGCCAAAAGTCTACAAAAATGGAATGCTATAAAGGTGATTTCAGGGGATTGGGGATACTTACATTACTCTGTTTGTATAAATTACAAACAATTTGATATGTAAAATTTAAGTTGTTTACACTGATGACCGACTACTTGATAGAATTCCATTTTAACAAATAAAACACACTTTTTCTTTTGTAAAATAGCCTTCAGTCTTGTAAGAGCCTCATCAATGCCATAACTGGCGAAACCATGGTCGGCTAGACCAAATAAATTATAGAATTTTACAAAAGAAAAATTGTGTTTTATTTGTTAAAATTTAAGTTCCTATATTAAATAGCGATATAAGTAAGTATAATGCTACACATCATAGTGACTTACAAAGAGACACTTTATAAGCTCAGAAAATTCCCTTCTTAAACAAGTTTTACATTTGTTAAAAAACTTCCAATAAATATTAAAAATATTGAAGACTAGAAAGCTTACAGAATGATTCTTTGACAACTTTTGATGTACACATCCTTTACACAATTTATACAGGTTCATACAGTTGTGCACTGGATTTTACACAGTTTATTTTTAACAGCTTCAAGTGCTAATTTAGAATCACTTAGTCCATTAAATTGGTACTAAAACACAATCACATTTTTAGTTCTTTTAGTTCTTTATTGATTTGAAAACTGTAGTTTTCCCATTCAAGACATGCTGTGGAAAGTATTACAACCTGTTTTTCCTTGAATCTAAAACTATCTTGTATATCCATATACAATAATCTATTGGCTATGAGCTTTTTGTATGTGGTTTTTAAAGACATGTACGATATATTATTTATATATGTTTGACAACTGGGCTTACGATTGGAGATTTTAATCATGTCTGATGTACCTAAGAGAATTTTTAAGCAGTTGATCATTTGAACTCTGCATTTCGTTTTCTTTGCTTAAACATTATTTCTTCACTTATAATTTTGTTTGTTGTTCAGTGATGGTTCTGTGACGAATATATTGTATAACATTTTTTATACATTACCCATATCTCGCTTAGTCTTGTAAAAAATTAAGATAAGGTATGAGTCGATGATATTGGTATTGTTTTTACAGCAACATTATGATCAAAAAGTAATTATTTCAACATATTTAAAGTTTGCAAATCAAGACAAATATTTTTGATTTTCCCACCATGTAGTAGAATTATTTAATATACCAAGTGTCCTAAAAGTCCCACCCCCCCCCCTAGTATTTTTTTATTAATGGAAATAGACAGATTTGCTTTGGGGAAAGTTTAGATAACCAAAGTAGGAGTTTTTTGAAGTATAAACATTTTCAACCTTTACCCCCAAAATGGGGTAGTTTGGGGGTAAGTCAAGAATTTTAAATAGCAACCCCTATTGAGTAATACCTCATTTTAAAGGTCTTTTAAAAATAAGAATATTGATGTAAACTAGAGGTCTCTAAGTTCATCCTATCCAACATAGTGACCAATCGAATTGTGAATGTTAACCTACAAACTCCGGTTGTTTTTATTACATTATTACATTACAAACTGCTCTATGTTGGTAAAATGATGGTAAGAGCATTCATTACCTTGTTTTTTTTTAGCTCGGATTAGTTCTTGAAATGGCTACCATTTACTTTTTGGTAGAAATAGATTCTGGAGTCAAAAGCTAGTTGTACATTTCGTAACATATCCGGTGTAATTATTAACGTAAAATTCACAATTCGATTGGTCGTTGTGTTGGGTAGGATGAACTTAGAGACTCTAGTTTGCCCATTATTCTTATTTTTAAAAGGCCTTTAAAATGAGGTATCACTCAATAGGGGTTGCTATTTAAAATTCTTGACTTACCCCCAAACTACCCCATTTTGGTGGTAAGGGTTGAAAATGTTGATATTTCAAAAAAACTCCTCCCTTGGTTATCTAAACTTTCCCTAAAGCAAATCTGTCTATTTCCATTTATAAAAAAAAAAAATAGGGGTGGGGGTGACTTTTAGGACACTTGGTATAGTACCTGAACACCAACCATCGCTCGGTAAAAACGTGCTGAGGCGTATCAATTTATCATATTTTGCTGTGTTATTTCTAAAAATGTTGTAAAGCAAATTAATTAAGAACCAATGTCGAAACAAAGATGAATAATTACTTTTATTTTGTATTGTTGAAATCAATTTCAAACAATATTCCATGTATAATAATAAAGTATACAAACAATACTGTCTCATTATATCATGGTTACGATAGAGGTATTAAAATATACAGGAAGGTGTCCCGGAACTCTCTGGAACATTTCATAAAAAATGTTCCTTAGGTCGAGGCAAACATATTTCACAATATAAACATGGGTCTCCGGTGACTAGTTTTCCGTCTGTCAGTCTCTATGTGTTTTTTTTACAAAGGATTTTATAACTCAAGATTTATTTAAGATAGAAACTTAAAATTTGGTATAAATATGTACCTTAATAGGTAGAATAAGTGTATAAAATTTCGTTGATGGAACTATATCCATTTCAAAATGGTGGCCGTTTAAATGTTTTAGTGTCAAATTCCACGAAAACCGTTATAGCTATAAAACATTATTAAGATAGGTAAAAGATGCACAATTAAAAGACAAAATTTGATTCATTTTTAACATGAAGTGGGCAGAAAACAGCTGATTAATGATACGCAGCGTCTCATAAATATGTGCTGTTACAATGTTTTAGGTATGTATTGTGGTAGTATGGAAATTATATTGATTTGCAAGAATTGTCACAACTTGGTTGTTTATAATTCGATTTTAGTAAATAAGGTGTCATTCGATTTGTCTTTTAATTGTGCATCTTTTACCTATCGTAATAATGTTTTATAGCTATAACGGTTTTCGTGGAATTTAAGACTAAAACATTTTAACGGCCGCCATTTTGAAATGGATTTAGTTCCAGCAACGAAATTTTATACGCTTATTCTACCTATTAAGGTACATATTTATACCAAATTTTAAGTTTCTATCTTAAATAAATCTTGAGTTATAAAATCCTTTGTAAAAAAAACACATAGAGACTGACAGACGGAAAACTAGTCACCGGAGACCCATGTTTAGATTGTGAAATATGTTTGCCTCGACCTAAGGAACATTTTTTTATGAAATGTTCCAGAGAGTTTCGGGACACCCTGTATGAATGATGTAGTATTACACGTAAACACACATAGAACACAAACTAAGAATAGTTTCTTTATATTATAACAATCACATGGAGTTCTGCGAATTATAGTGTGTAATGGTATAATTACTAATTTTTTATAAAACTTTACAGTTTGTCTGCAATAACAATTAGTAAAGTCTTTTTCTTATATTTGTCTTTGGGTGGACTATGTAATTCTAAATCACACCAACAGAAGTTCAGTTAAAGAATTCAACACATATCCATTCATGTATTACTGCTACAGAATTGTTTTTTTGTTTAAATGTATCCCTTAGATGTATTTTTTTTGTGGTGTATTATTAGGATATGATATAAATCTGATTATTTAACTCCCCCTAAATCTTTATTTTATCCCTTAAAGTCAAATTCTAGCTAGTTAAATTGTTTTCTCATACCCTAAAATGGCAAATTCATCGTATTTCAACAAAATCATTCGGCTTCTTATTATGTTTATGCCGGTTAACACCTGATGTAATTAGCTTAAGCGTGAATTATTTTCTGTAAAAATATTACAGTAGTTAGGATATGTACAATGGATAAGTTATTACAGTTAACAGAAGAAGTGACATAACTTTTATATAATTGAAGTGAAATATTTTTAGTCTTTAGAAGGGTTAAATTTAAAGTTTTTTTTGATTATTTAACCCTCTAAGTTCGTTTTATCGAGAGCAAGACCTAGATAAATCATTTTCTTATAAGCGTAAACAGTCAAGGTCCAAAATGAGAAACTTTGTATCTTTTAAAAAATACCTATTATTCCCATTCTTGAAATTAAAATTTTTCTTCCATATTATACTTAGTAATATTTACATGTCACTTTTTCCAGTGTCATGACAAGTATGTAAAATAAACAAGATACATCTTTAGAAATTATAGTCCAGTTCATCAAAAAATAGCTCTTTTTCAGCACAGCTCTCCATACGTACTCACTAATTACCATTTAAACAAAATAACTAAATAAACAACAATAAGAAATAAAAGCTACTATGCTACTGTCAACAACCAACCCTCTACCAGTTAAAAAATAATAATAATATAAAACACACAAAATTTTAAAAACAAAAAATAATATTATAGTGGCCAACCTAACACAATAATATTCAAGTAAATTTTATTGTTGATGGAAAACAACCAAGCCTTTATATTGGAACAGAAAGATCTTACAGTTCACAATTTTATTTTTTTAAATTTTCAAACAATTGATTATAGTAATTTAAACAGAAATGATAAAAGGACTATATTAAATGTTGAGTTTGACTTATGAGAAAAATTATACAGTATAACCAACACACAGAACACAATTCTCACAAAATATACGCCTAAGTAACTGGTGTTATAGTTTGGTGTAGCTCGTGTATCACTGAAGAGGACGACATTGTCGTTGAAACGCGTCTGATAGGCGTATTTTTGTGAGAATTGTGTTCTGTGTGTTGGTTATACTGAATAAAAGGACTGTTTAAAAATTAATTTTGTTTACTTGTTTTCAATTTAGAATTTTGTTTGGTTAACAAAATTATCAGAAGAGCTTGAAATTCCCTTAAACCAATAACCACTCCAGATAACTAGTTCTTAATTCGTTAATACGTGTAGTTCTTCTATTTAAATCAAATATTATCACTCTCCAAATTGTAAATAAAGCATGTTTCTCTAACGTTACATGTAGTTCTCCTACATAAAACAAGTGGCGCCGTTATAAAAGGTCGAATATCTAAAATTAAAAACTAGCTATTTAGAAGAACTTTACGTTAAAAACGAAGGCTTGTAGTCCAATCCATTGTGCCAAACCGGAAGTAATAGCATTCGTGAAGAAATTGCAAGATACAAAAATTATCCCTGATCATTGTTGGATTTATTTTATATCAAAATACGTTGGCCGTAAGTTTCTTTTGCTGTACTTGCGGTTTGACACATTAGTTTACTTATAAATCTTCACATTTGAACAAAATTTCATCGTAATAGCTAGTGCCTAATTTGATATGTTCCACCTTCTATGACAGCGCCCATAAATCATTCTAACTTATTAATTGATGACTCGGGAGATGTGTTTTGAGAGATTGCGCCGAATATTTTGTGCTTAGTCAGTAATTGTTTACGTGTATATGTATGTAAAAAGTTCACCCAATATTTGTGCAACATTTAATTGGAAGTTTCAGTTACTAAATAACATTCCACGTTTTTTTCCCCCTTTCGTCTCCTCCTGCTCTTTTAAATCATCAAAATTCTTTGATATACAAACGTTCCTTATCTGTTATTTAATTATGAGACGATTAAATACTAATGGATTAAGTTCTTCCTTGTAACGACATTGAAGTGTGACTCCACGAGAAACTTCTCTCAAGACTTTGTTTTAAAGCCGACCTGAAGACACTTGTGGAAACACTATTAATTGTATTAGTATCGGGGTCTGGTGTCCCTCAGGGTGCGCCTGGGTGGTGCTATTTCTCAGCCTAGCGTTGGACAACCTGTTACTATTAAAAGCAAACGGACGGACAGTCGTTAATGGTGAGTCAACTGTTGGAATCTGGGTCCACACTTGCAAGTCGACAAGTTTACGTTACGTACTCAAGTAGCGTAGAATACGTTTAGTTACGTTTGAATAGTACATGTTCTTGGATCACGAGATGTGATTATTTTTATTTATTCCACACGTAAGCCCTAACCTAACCTAACCTAACCTAACCTAACCTAACCTAACCTAACCTAACCTAACCTAACCAAACCTAACCTAACCTAACCTAACCTAACCTAACCTAACCTAACCTAACCTAACCTAACCTAACCTAACCTAACCTAACCTAACCTAACCTAACCTAACCTAACCTAACCCAACCTAACCTAACCTAACCTAACCTAACCTAACCTAACCTAACCTAACCTAACCTAACCTGAAGACACTTGTGGAAACACTATTAATTGTATTAGTATCGGGGTCTGGTGTCCCTCAGGGTGCGCCTGGGTGGTGCTATTTCTCAGCCTAGCGTTGGACAACCTGTTACTATTAAAAGCAAACGGACGGACAGTCGTTAATGGTGAGTCAACTGTTGGAATCTGGGTCCACACTTGCAAGTCGACAAGTTTACGTTACGTACTCAAGTAGCGTAGAATACGTTTAGTTACGTTTGAATAGTACATGTTCTTGGATCACGATATGTGATTATTTTTATTTATTCCACACGTAAGCCCTAACCTAACCTAACCTAACCTAACCTAACCTAACCTAACCTAACCTAACCTAACCTAACCTAACCAAACCTAACCTAACCTAACCTAACCTAACCTAACCTAACCTAACCTAACCTAACCTAACCTAACCTAACCTAACCTAACCTAACCTAACCTAACCTAACCTAACCTAACCTAACCTAACCTAACCTAACCTAACCTAACCCAACCTAACCTAACCTAACCTAACCTAACCTAACCTAACCTAACCTAACCTAACCTAACCTAACCTGAAGACACTTGTGGAAACACTATTAATTGTATTAGTATCGGGGTCTGGTGTCCCTCAGGGTGCGCCTGGGTGGTGCTATTTCTCAGCCTAGCGTTGGACAACCTGTTACTATTAAAAGCAAACGGACGGACAGTCGTTAATGGTGAGTCAACTGTTGGAATCTGGGTCCACACTTGCAAGTCGACAAGTTTACGTTACGTACTCAAGTAGCGTAGAATACGTTTAGTTACGTTTGAATAGTACATGTTCTTGGATCACGATATGTGATTATTTTTATTTATTCCACACGTAAGCCCTAACCTAACCCTAACCTAACTTAACCTAACTTAACCTAACCTAACCTAACCTAACCTAACCGGTACACACTTGCAAGTCGACAAGTTTACGTTACGTACTCAAGTAGCGTAGAATACGTTTAGTTACGTTTGAATAGTAGTCTACATGTTCTTGGATCACGAGAAGTGATTTTTTTTATTTATTCCCCACATAAGCCCTAACCTAACCCTAACCTAACCTAACCTAACATAACCTAACCTAACTTAACCTAACCTAACCTAACCGGTCCACACTTGCAAGTCGACAAGTTTACGTTACGTTCTCAGTAGCGTAGCATACGTTTAGTTACGTTTGAATAGTACATGTTCTTGGATCACGAGAAGTGATTTTTTTTATTTATTCCACACATAAGCCCTAACCTAACCTAACCTAACCTTACCTAACCTAACCTAACCTAACCTAACCTAACCTAACCTAACCTAACCTAACCTAACCTAACCTAACCTAACCTAACCTAACCTAACCTAACCTAACTTAACCTAACCTAACTTAACCTAGCCTAACATAACCTAACCTAACCTAACCTAACCCTAACACTAACCTAACCTAACCTAACCTAACCTAACCTAACATAACCTAACCTAACTTAACCTAACCTAACCTTACCTAACCTAACCCAACCTAACCGGCCCACACTTGCAAATCGACAAGTTTACGTCATGTACTCAGTAGCGTAAAATACGTTTAGTTACGTTTGAACCTAACCTAACCTGACCTGACCTAACCTAATCACATATATAGTATGAATAAAGTAATATAGTAGGGTAAATTACTTTTGAATTTTTTATAAAAATATCAAACCTAGAGAGAAAAAATGTTGATTTTTTTCTTCGTCCGTGCATTGTAGTTAACACAATTAAGTAATAATCTTAAAGAAATATGTTTTTTAACTTAAAATTTGTGACTAACTTCAATAAGATCATAACACAAAATTCGCTTTAAAACAAAAGATATTGGTAGCAATTTCTCAAAAATTCAGGTTTGTTATTTTATTGGTTAAAAAGGGTAAACGCGTTGGTCCCGGAATAGAAGATCGATTATCTTAATATCAGCACTAGCTATTTCGATGATATACCGGGTGTTTCAGACCACATGGACACTATCTGTAGCGCCTAAACGAAACCAGACCTTCCAATTAGAACCCCCCCTTTTCGACCCCAAAGAATTCAAGAGATTTTCGACGCTCCTCAATGACCCAAAAGGGCACTTTTGGGGGGCAGGGTGGTGTTTTTGGAAAATTTTCAAATAGAAACATACATCGTGTGACACTTCATTTTAAAGCTCTCTCTTTTCTGAACATTTTGACGCAAAAAAAAAGTTTGTTATCTTTTCATTACTGTACAGGGTGTTAAAAATATTTTTTTTACCATTATGCCATTTTTTTTTTACAATTATTCAGTGGTGCAAGATAGAACCAAACTTTCAATACAAGAAATGTTTGTTTTCAAAAGGTCTCTCAAATGGTACAATTTTCAACCTATTTTGCTATTTGAATTTTTTCTTTTTGCTCTATAAAAGTTATTAAAGTTTGAAATTTATTAAAAATATGAAAACTACATGAAGTCCATACTACCCCATATCTCCTGAAAGGGTGTGTTCTTGTAAAACTAGGAAAATATAATTGGTTGCTATTGTTAGGAAGCTGGCAGTCACATTTCCCGCTAAAACTAAAAAATATATATATTTCGTCACACCCTGTACAGTAATGAAAAGATAACACATTTTTTTATTTGCTCCAAAATGTTCAAAAAAGAGAGACCTTTAAAATGAGGTATAACACGACCTATGTTTCTATTTGAAAATTTTCTAAAAACACCATTCTGCCCCCCAAAAGTACCCTTTTGGGTCATTGAGGCGCGTCGAAAATCAATTTCTTGAATTCTTTGGGGTCGGAAATGGGGGGGGGGTTCTAATTGGAAGGAAATTTTTATCTGGTTTTGTTTAGGCGCTACAGATAGTGCCCATGTGGTCTAAAACATCCGGTATTAGCGAACTATATAGGCATGTAATCCAATCTAATTTTCCAAAGCAATTTCTTTAATTGTAACAATACTTCTGTTTCTTCCAATCATGATGAACCTTCTTTCTTTCAAGTTATGGAAAATCTCCTTCTTTTTTTCAGGTTAATCAAAACATGTGTTTAATCAGTGTGTGTAGTTCTCCTATTTAACAAATATTTACAACCCCTCTTCATTTTAAATAACGACAATATACAACAACAATACCTGCAGATGGAATTCACCAAGGAAATTGATACTTGTTATACGATATTCGTAATGTCTACCAAGGCCGAGCTCTTGCCTAGTTATAAAAGTTTTATGTTGACAGTATTTATATTCTTCAGACTAATGAAGACGGGGGAGTAGGTTATACACAGAAAAACGCAACACCATTAACCAGGCTTCAACCTGTTTAAACTTTAACCGTTCCCTAGTCCGAACTTCAGCAGATAAGCGTACGGTTAAATCAACCTAGCTATGCCGCTCCACTAGTGTAGTTATATAACTATATATCTAACCTAACTTAACCTAACCTAACCTTTAATGTAAAGTATAAGTTTGTGACCAAAGACAATGTAGGATAGTAAATTGTGAGTGAAAGAAAATTACGACTTTCCGACCAAAATGAACACTGAAGACCTAGAATTTACAAGAAACTGAGGACGAATTTGTTTCATGCCTACAATAACTAAACTATAACAGTTTTAGTTTAGTTATTGTAGCTCATGTATCACTGAGAATGGCGACTTTGTTGTTGAAACGCGTTTGATTAAGTAAACGTAATTTTTGTGACATCTTGTGTTCGAGTTTTATTCTATCTTGTAGTTTATGTTTTTCTTAATTGTTTTGTTTAAATTGTGTGCCGGTTTGTTTTATTTTGTTTCTTATATTGAATCTAAAATAAGGAATTTATTATTCACATTAGTTATAATTTATTCTTAATGTCTAAAATTGTTTATTTAAAATAATTTTAATTAAGATTTATTTTATTTTTGTATTTTAATTTTTTTTTTGTTTTTTTTTATGTTTGGCGTTGCTATTACCTTCGTATTTTAATTGATTTTTTTGTTGTACGTATTTTATATTTTTCTTTCTAGTTTTGCTTAAATTGTGTTCAGGTTTGTTTTATTTTGTATTATATTTAATACAAAATAAGCAATTTATTATTCATATTAGTTACAATTTAATCTTAAAGCCTAAACTTGATTAATTTAAATAGTTCAAATTACGATTTATTTTATTTTTGTATTTGAAGTTGTTTTTACTTCGTATCCTATTTTAATTTATTTTATTTTATTTTTCTTCTTGTTTGGTTTAAATAGTGTTCAGGTTTATTACTTTGTAATATAATTATTCTAAAAAATCAATTTATTACTTTTATTGTTTATAATACTATTTATAAATTTATTCTTAACGTCATAATTGTTTAATTAAAATAATTCTAATTAAGATTTATTTTATTTTTGTATTCAAGTTGTGTTTTTTTATGTTGACGTTGGTTTTACCTTCTTATTTTATTTCAATTGATTTTTTTTGTATTTTATATTTTCATTCCTAGTTTTGTTTAAATTGTGTTCAGGTTCGTTCTATTTTGTTTAAAATAACCAATTTTTTACGTAACCCCACAGGTTAAATCATAGTGAGGATCTGATAATCCTTTATTCGTCCTTAAGTACTGATTTTTCTATATTATTGATTACTTTATTGTCTATTTTTGACTGACAACTGATTTTTGGAGACGAATAATTTTGGTCGATTTTGAGAATGAGCAAGTGAAAAAGTTATTGCAATGTGTTTTTATTGCTTTATTGTTTATTGAAGGAGCATAATAAAATGTAGAGAACTGGATAAGTATTAAAACAACAATTGAATTTCAGTTTATAATTTTGATTGTCCAGGAGCAGAAATCTTCCACTGTTGAGGATGGATCTATCCCATACTGCAGCAGTTATGAATTTACATTTATGACTGCAAGAAATTCTCTTCCTTCCATAAACGCAATACCATTGTTTGATTTACTTTTATTAGTTTCCTCTGGGCTCGAGGCTACTAAGAAACAGCAGCGGGGGATTTTTTATGTCAGCAATAAACCTGAGAGGGAGGGGGAAGTAGAGTTTCCAAAATCACCCCTTACATAAATCATCACTGTCTTCTAGAAGTTGGACAGTGTTGCCAACTTTATCTTTGATGTTGATAAGAATTCATTTAATGTCTTCATCTTCAATAACGACCGATGTGCGGTTTTGCCAATTTAGTAACAGCGCTCTAACATTTAATTCCATGTGTTTATTTTTACCTTATTATTTTAAAATTTACTATAAATCATGTTGATAGTCCAAGTCACTTATTTATAGTAATAATTAAATTACCTTTGGTTTCCGCCAGGTGACTTCTTTTTATATACACTTACGCGTTTCGAAGCGTACGCTCCATCTTCAGAGTTCTATTTTCTTTTTCACTCGGTTGAGGTCGTTATACATTAAAATAACACATAAAAATCACACGGACACTACATATATATGTTTATAAATTTATCATCGCTTATGATAATGCGACACCTATATATGTAGTGTCCGTGTGTTTTTTATGTGTTATTTTAATGTATAACGACCTCAACCGAGTGAAAAAGAAAATAGAACTCTGAAGATGGAGCGTACGCTTCGAAACGCGTAAGTGTATATAAAAAGAAGTCACCTGGCGGAAACCAAAGGTAATTTAATTATTACTATAAATTAATAAAGGGTTAAAACATATTGTACAAACTTTCTCACACATTTTCAAAATCTAAATGCTACCAAACAAACTGTTCGTCGAAAATTACAGTTCGATACTGTTAGTAAAAATGTGAAAATGAAATGTCTTTGGAAACAGGTTTATACATTTAAATAGGACCTAAAGTTGTTCCACTTTTGCCATCTGTGCTTTCTAATAAAGAAGTTACATTTTATATGTGCCTTCTGGTGATAAAAACTACTTTTTGACAAATGAAACATTTTTACCTGTCCCCAAAACTGGAGATTTGGGGGGGGGGCAACTCAATAGTCTTAAATAGAACCCCCATCAAGTGACCCCTCATGTTAAAGGTCTTTTTTAGTAAACTTGAGGTCGATATCAAATGGTGGCACATTCAAATATTTAAAACGACTATTTTACTTTATTGAATTCACAATTAGATGACGAATACGGGATCAAAATGTATTAAAAACATTTGTGACCGTTGGTTCAAATCATAATTACTATTATCTCTTATTTAAAATAGTATGAATTCCTATTATAGAGTGTGCAAAACTGATGTTAGTTGATGTAATTTTAATGTTTAATTTTGCAAAGCGGGTTTTCCCAGTTGTCCAACATTACAAATACAACAGTAGATTTCGTGAAGTGTAGGTTTTAGTGGGCTTTCCACTTTAACAAAAAACGTAGTTAAAGGTTCTTTTTAAAAGTATTAAATACTAATTTCAGCATTTTATTGGGAATTATCAGCTTTAACTTGTTCTAAACCATAATGGATTCGTATTTAAAACAATCAATCATTCAAAGTTCTTTAACACCCTGTACCGGTAATCTGCATTTTCTAAAATTCAATAATAGTAATTATTATGATTACAACATTACAATTTTAAATACATTTTGATATTATATTCTCGACTTTTAATTAATTGTGAATTAAATAAATAAACCGACCAACGGTGACAAATGTTTTATATATTTTGATGCCGTATTCTAATAAATTATGAATGAAAAAATAAAGTAAAATAGCTGAAGATAATAAAACACAATTTTTTATTTTGTAATACCCACTTTTTATTAGTCTAGCCGGCCAATGGTTTCGCCTGATAGCCTAAGGCATTGACGAGGCTGTATTAGAGACTGAATTTTGGAATTCCACCAAGAACCATCGGTATCAACAGTAATGAAAATAATAATAATAATAAAAAAATAGCTGATACAAATATTCAAACGGCTGTCATTTTGTATAGGAAGCAGATATCGACCTCTAGTTTGTACAGTTGTATTTTACTAAATAAGCCCTTTAGCAAGAGAAGTCACTCTATGTTGGTTTACATTTAGGATTATTGAGTTGTCCTCCGAACCCCCATTTTAGAGAACAGTTAAAAATGTCTCATTTACCAAAAATTAGTATTTTATCAGCAGAAGGCAGACATAAAATATCTTTGCTATCTTTTTTGGTTTTCAAGTTATTGGAACCGGTCAACGACTTTTGGAACACACTGTATATAGAAAATCAAAAGTTTATGTTTAAACATTTTCAATGTGATCATTACTTTATGGACACCCAGTATATTTTACTTGTGATTTGGGTTATTAATCTTCGCGTTTAACTCAAATTTAAACATAATGATTAAAGTATTTTAGAACAGTCACATTCCATTTTTTGTTTTAGTTTTTTCCCGATAACTCGCAAATAGATTTTTTTTTTGAGAAATTGAAAACAACATGTTCCTTAGTGGGTACAAATGAAGAAAATTCGTTAAAAATGGTTGGAGTCTATTTTGCTATCTTTTTTGGTTTTCAAGTTATTGGAACCGGTCAACGACTTTTGGAACACACTGTATATAGTAAATCAAAAGTTTATGTTTAAGCATTTTCAATGTGATCATTACTTTATGGACACCCAGTATATTTTACTTATGATTTTGAACAGGGATTTGGGTTATTAATCTTGGTGTTTAACTCAAATTTAAACGAAATGATTAAAGTATTTTGGAACAGCCACATTCCATTTTTTGTTTTAGTTTTTTCCCGATAACTCGCAAATAGAAATGTTTTTGAGAGATTGAAACCAACATGTTCCTTAGTGGGTACAAATGAAGAAAATTTAATCAAAATCGTTGGAGTCTATTTTGAGGAAATAGGGATTTTGTGTTTTTCTTTTTATTGTAAGCTTCAAATTTGTAGTTCTCAAGGCGATATTGACCTCAGAGTTTTTTCGCTTTTAAGCAACAAAGAAAAAGAAATTTTACTTCTCAAAACATCTCAAAAGGGATATATTGAACGAAAAACTCAACAATCGACACAATTTTGATTCGACACAATTTCTATAGGTACAGTAGAATTTTATTTTCATCACATGGAAAATTCTTTCCATACGTTGCGAGAGTTGGAAAAGAAGGGGCGAGTTTGAGCAGTAAAGATAGAGAGCAGTAGGAGGCGCACACTTTACATTAAAGGGCAACCAAAAGTAAACAAATTGGTCCTTGCCGAAGCGTACCGACTAGCACCCTCCGGGGCTATTCTCTAATAATTACTCCACCCGAGAACGCATAAAAACCTGCTTCATATATATAAATAGCAAAAGACGAGTTTCGTATCGTTCTTAGAAAGCAGGTCGTCTATTCTTCACTAAAAAGAAAAAAAGAGCTTTAGTTTATTGACCATACTTAGTCATTCTGACTGAGAAATTCAAGTTTGACAGTTCTGGTGTGATGGAAGTAATGAGCGTAGCGTCTGAGTTTATAATTATTGCTGATTCGTTGACTAGATAAGACTTTTTTTCTTCAGATTTTGAACTTTTAATACAGATCATTAAGTTGCATAAAATGAGCTTTAAAACCTTACAAAGACTTATGTAAGATGAAACAACGAGAAAAAAACTGTTTTAAATTGCGACCATTTCGTTTTGTGATTATTTTTTAAATTGAAACTTTTTTGTACTGTGTGAATAAATTCTTTAGCGTCACGTAACGCTACTTCGTCACGGCAGATCGTCACGCCACACGAGATAGTAACGGGCGGCACTCTTCAGTCCAAGTTGAAGCTAACCTTGGGTTTCCACTGCTGCCAGTTTAAGAGCGTGTGAACGTGTTCACGTAACGCTACTTCGTCACGGCAGATCGTCACGGTCACACGAGATAGTAACGGGCGGCACTCTTCAGTCCAAGTTGAAGCTAACTTTGGGCTTCCACTGCTGCCAGTTTAAGAGGGTGTAAACGTGTTCACGTAACGCTACTTCGTCACGGCAGATCGTCACGACACACGAGATAGTAACGGGCGGCACTCTCAGTCCAAGTTGAAGCTAACCTTGGGCTTCCACTGCTGCCAGTTTAAGAGGGTGTAAACGTGTTCACGTAACGCTACTTCGTCACGGCAGAACGTCACGACACACGAGATAGTAACGGGCGGCACTCTTCAGTCCAAGTTGAAGCTAACCTTGGGCTTCCACTGCTGCCAGTTTAAGAGGGTGTAAACGTGTTCACGTAACGCTACTTCGTCACGGCAGATCGTCACGACACACGAGATAGTAACGGGCGGCACTCTCAGTCCAAGTTGAAGCTAACCTTGGGCTTCCACTGCTGCCAGTTTAAGAGGGTGTAAACGTGTTCACGTAACGCTACTTCGTCACGGCGGATCGTCACGACACACGAGATAGTAACGGGCGGCACTCTCAGTCCAAGTTGAAGCTAACCTTGGGCTTCCACTGCTGCCTGTTTAAGAGGGTGTAAACGTGTTCACGTAACGCTACTTCGTCACGGCAGATCGTCACGACACACGAGATAGTAACGGGCGGCACTCTTCAGTCCAAGTTGAAGCTAACCCTGGGCTTCCACTGCTGCCAGTTTAAGAGCGTGTGAACGTGTTCACGTAACGCTACTTCGTCACGGCAGATCGTCACGTCACACGAGATAGTAACGGACGGCACTCTTCAGTCCAAGTTGAAGCTAACTTTGGGCTTCCACTGCTGCCAGTTTAAGAGGGTGTAAACGTGTTCACGTAACGCTACTTCGTCACGGCAGATCGTCACGACACACGAGATAGTAACGGGCGGCACTCTTCAGTCCAAGTTGAAGCTAACCTTGGGCTTCCACTGCTGCCAGTTTAAGAGCGTGTGAACGTGTTCACGTAACGCTACTTCGTCACGGCAGATCGTCACGTCACACGAGATAGTAACGGACGGCACTCTTCAGTCCAAGTTGAAGCTAACCCTGGGCTTCCACTGCTGCCAGTTTAAGAGCGTGTGAACGTGTTCACGTAACGCTACTTCGTCACGGCAGATCGTCACGTCACACGAGATAGTAACGGACGGCACTCTTCAGTCCAAGTTGAAGCTAACTTTGGGCTTCCACTGCTGCCAGTTTAAGAGCGTGTGAACGTGTTCACGTAACGCTACAACGTCACGGCAGATCATCACGTCACACGAGATAGTAACGGACGGCACTCTTCAGTCCAAGTTGAAGTTAACCCTGGGCTTCCACTGCTGCCAGTTTAAGAGCGTGTGAACGTGTTCACGTAACGCTACTTCGTCACGGCAGATCGTCACGTCACACGAGATAGTAACGGACGGCACTCTTCAGTCCAAGTTGAAGCTAACCCTGGGCTTCCACTGCTGCCAGTTTAAGAGCGTGTGAACGTGTTCACGTAACGCTACTTCGTCACGGCAGATCGTCACGTCACACGAGATAGTAACGGACGGCACTCTTCAGTCCAAGTTGAAGCTAACTTTGGGCTTCCACTGCTGCCAGTTTAAGAGCGTGTGAACGTGTTCACGTAACGCTACTTCGTCACGGCAGATCGTCACGTCACACGAGATAGTAACGGACGGCACTCTTCAGTCCAAGTTGAAGCTAACCCTGGGCTTCCACTGCTGCCAGTTTAAGAGCGTGTGAACGTGTTCACGTAACATTGCACAGACTTTCTCATTCTTATATTTCCAAAACCAAATAAAAATAAAAGCGTAATCGCCATTAAATGAAATTTCGGTAATTGTGAATAAAAATTTAAAAAATAAATTAGAGACACCGTTTTTGAAAAAAGAAGAACATATTTATAATTTCGAAAACCATTAATTTTGTTCTCACGAGACTAAACAATTGACATGTTCACAAAAACACAATATCGATTTTTTAAATAATTTCGATACTTTATATATAAAGTGCTAAATTTAAAAAAATAAATAAAAAAAACTAATATTTTGATTGTTTACCACACTTACTCATTGATGATCCAGATAAAAGCTCAATAAATACGTCTAACCACTCTCATTTCCTTCCCCGCCTGACTGCCTCCTTTTTTGAACTACTACCAGGATCTGAAGTAGCCTACGTTTGACTAATAATTCTCCCTATAGGATACACTCTAAGTTATCTTTAAAACAAAACGGCAAAAAGAAGAAACACTATCACGTATTTGCAACCAAAGAGAGAGAGAGAGAGAGAGAAAGAGAAGGGGAATTAATTTCGCAGGTTAGGATAACTACAAGACTTGCGTGAGAGTAAAGGTAATATATGCGCATGTGCAAAGCATAACTCTAATAATAGTGGCCATGGGAAGAGGGGGTAGTATTTCCGCATTGCTCAAATTCACATAATTACAAATCAGATAATCAAGACTTATATTATCGGGATATGAGTTCCAAGGTCACGCTAAGTTGGTCATAAATTTGTGTCCTTAATTTGACTTAAGCGCCATTTTGAATTTAGTGTCCATAAGAAAATTATTAAATAGATTGCTGGAATATTAATGAACGCAAAATTATTTGTGAGGTTATTTTAAAAGTGCACTACGAATATTGTCTAGTTTTCGTTTATTTAAAAAATTTTATATTTAATATGCTTAAATTTTTTGTCATTTAAGCCTACTTAATGGAAATAAAACAGCGTAAAAAGATAGCACAAACTTTCTTACTTAAAACATTCCTAAAAAGCAACCAAAACTATTTGTCAGACAAAAAGTAAAAATTAAATACGAACGTTATATATATATAAATATATATATATATATATATATATATATATATATATATATATATATAGACTATGAATGTTAATCTACAAACTCCGGTTGTGTTTATTACATTACAAATTGCTCTATGTTGGTAAAATGATGGTGAGAGCCTTACCTTGTTTTTTTAGCTCAGATTAAGTTCTCGAAATGGCTACCATTTACTTCTTGGCAGAAATAGATTCTGTACTCAAAAGCATGTTGTACATTTCGTAACATTTCCGGTGTAACGTAAAATTCACAATTCAATTGGTCGCTATGTTGGGTAGGATGAACTTAAGAGACCTTTAGTTTGCGCCATTATACATATTTTTAAAAGGCTTTAAAATGAGGTATCACTCAATAAGGGTTGCTATTTAAAATTCTTGACTTACCCCCAAACTACCCCATTTTGGGGGTAAGGGTTGAAAATTTTTATACTTCAAAAAAACTCCTCCTTTGGTTATCTAAACTTTCCCCAAAGCAAATCTGTCATTTCCATTAATAAAAAAAAATAAGAGGGGGTGGGACTTTTTGGACATATGGTAGACTATATGTGAAGAAGCCTCCACTTGGGGGACATCAGGGTATAAAATAACATTTTTGACAATAACCTCGCTTTATGTCCTCTTAACGGAGTGGGGTTTTTCCTGCAAAATACATCCAATAACGCACTTTATACCAATAATAATTACAATAATAATAAACAGTAACAATACTCTGTCAAGTTCAGTTTGGCGGGTGGACCCGGGACTACGTGAGGCTGCCCTTATAATCCCTCTCCGCGTCCGTCTGAGCTGTACGCTGCCTAGGCGATGAGTCACCTACTGGCTGTGTTTATTCAAAGGTACACTTTCTTAACAGAATAATAATTTAACATGTTTAAAAGTATATTTGAAATCTAATAACAAAGTTATGAAAAATGATACCAAACTCGACCTAGGTATTAGAACATTTAATACGAACTTTATTAAGAATTGTTTACATTGTGACTGCAACTTTTTATTTAGATAATTTAGAAGGAAAGTTTTAAGCTGTAATGAATATTAAAAGCTTTACTTAGTTCAGACCACAGTAGGTTTAATAGTTAATAAACTATTGTGTAGTATTGTATTTTTATTGTTGTGTAGGATTTGTATTGTATAGTATTATATTCCATTGTATATAGCATATTGTGTATTTTCTCTTATTGTTATTGTAATTTGTATTAAACACATAATATCTCAGTAAAAGATTTACATAGATTTATGTAAAAAATTTTACGGTCGATTTACTTTTACCCTAACAGTCCCAACAAAACTACATTTTGAATGCTTAAAGGCCTAACTCTAAAACGAAGGCATTTTATGTAAAACAGCTTTCAACATGATTTGTCTTGTCAAATTTTACATGAAAATCATGTAGGCCTATCACTTGTCCACCTTCCTATTTAAAAACAAAATTATTCAAGATGCTGGACAAAAATTTCAAACAGAAACTATATGGATACGCATTTGTTTTTATATAGGGAACTTAGAACCCTATAAATCCAATTTTGGATTTAGTAAGTAATTATTTAAGTAGTAAATTCTATATTTAAGCACAAATAACAAGATTATAAACAACACCCAATTATTGTTATGAAGTTAGATAGGCTAAATTAGTGTTCTTAATTTATTATAATACCATTCATAACATTAATATTAACTTAGAACCCTATAAATCCACTTTTGGATTTAGTAAGTAATTATTTAAGTAGTGAATTCTATATTTAAGCACAAATAACAAGATTATAAACAATACCCAATTATTATTGTTATGAAGTTAGATAGGCTAAATTAGTGTTTTTAATTTATTATAATACCATTCATAACATTAATATTAACTTAGAACCCTATAAATCCACTTTTGGATTTAGTAAGTAATTATTTAAGTAGTAAATTCTATATTTAAGCACAAATAACAAGATTATAAACAATACCCAATTATTGTTATGAAGTTAGATAGGCTAAATTAGTGTTCTTAATTTATTATAATACCATTCATAACATTAATATTAACTTAGAACCCTATAAATCCAATTTTGGATTTAGTAAGTAATTATTTAAGTAGTAAATTCTATATTTAAGCACAAATAACAAGATTATAAACAACACCCAATTATTGTTATGAAGTTAGATAGGCTAAATTAGTGTTCTTAATTTATTATAATACCATTCATAACATTAATATTAACTTAGAACCCTATAAATCCACTTTTGGATTTAGTAAGTAATTATTTAATAGTAAATTCTATATTTAAGCACAAATAACAAGATTATAAACAACACCCAATTATTGTTATGAAGTTAGATAGGCTAAATTAGTGTTCTTAATTTATTATAATACCATTCATAACATTAATATTAACTTAGAACCCTATAAATCCACTTTTGGATTTAGTAAGTAATTATTTAAGTAGTAAATTCGCAATACATTTTTAATTTCGCAATATAAAACTGTTTCTATATTTAAAAATCACCCTGTGTATTTCTTTCACGACATCCATTGTTAATTTTGATGTTTTTACTGACAATTATAAAATTTACATTTTTTATGAGGTTTAATTTTCGTTTTGGGAATTTGAGAATGAACAAATAAAAGTGCAATATTTTTCGCATACTTTATTTGACTTAATCACATACTAAGTATGACAATTGATTAAACGTTGCTGACAAACAAGTCCGAACATATTTTCCTGCTGCCCAAGCAACTCGCTGACCTTTAGGTAGTTTCCGATCAAGTCAAGATAAAGAATACAGTGGCGTTAGACGACAAATTAACCTTGCCCCTTGGAAACAATTACCGTAGCGCAAAGTATGTAATATTTTTATGGTTTGTATATAATATTTTAAAGTAGGAAGATTGTAAACTGTTGCCAGGGATATTATCCTAGAACATGCAATCTCAGAGTCGAGTCTAACTATAAACTGCGGCTGCGCAGGTCATTATTACTTACTGAACTTGAAAAATAAAACTGTACACGCAGCTGATACGCTGTGTGATAAGACGCGAATTTTAGTTCATGATAAAACCTAACCTAACCTAACCTAACCTAACCTAACCTAACCTAACCTAACTATAAACTGCAGCTGCGCAGGTCATTATTACTTACTGAACTTGAAAAATAAAACTGTACACGCAGCTGATACGCTGTGTGATAAGACGCGTATTTTAGTTAATGAAATAAACCTAACCTAACCTAACCTAACCTAACTATAAACTGCGGCTGCGCAGGTCATTATTACTTACTGAACTTGAAAAATAAAACTGTACACGCTGCTGATAGGCTGTGTGATAAGACGCGTATTTTAGTTATTGAAATAAACCTAACCTAACCTAACCTAACCTAACCTAAGCTAACTATAAACTGCGGCTGCGCAGAGCATTATTACTTACTGAACTTGAATAATAAAACTGTACACGCAGCTGATACGCTGTGTGATAAGACGCGTATTTTAGTTAATGAAATAAACCTAACCTAACCTAACCTAACCTAACTATAAACTGCGGCTGCGCAGGTCATTATTACTTACTGAACTTGAAAAATAAAACTGTACACGCTGCTGATAGGCTGTGTGATAAGACGCGTATTTTAGTTATTGAAATAAACCTAACCTAACCTAACCTAACCTAACCTAACCTAACTATAAACTGCGGCTGCGCAGGTCATTATTTCTTACTGACCTTGAAAAATAAAACTGTACACGCAGCTGATACGCTGTGTGAGAAGACGCATATTTTAGTTAATGAAATAAACCTAACCTAACTATAAACTGTAGCTGCGCAGGTCATTATTACTTACTGAACTTGAAAAATAAAACTGTACACGCATCTGATACGCTGTGAGATAAGACGCGTATTTTAGTTAATGAAATAAACCTAACCTAACTATAAACTGCGACTGCGCAGGACATTATTACTGAACTTGAAAAATAAAACTGTACACGCAGCTGATACGCTCTGTGATAAGACGCGTATTTTAGTTAATGAAATAAACCTAACCTAACCTAACTATAAACTGTGGCTGCGCAGGTCTTTATTACTTACTGAACTTGAAAAATAAAACTGTACACGCAGCTGATACGCTGTGTGAGAAGACGCGTATTTTAGTTATTGAAATAAACCTAACCTAACCTAACTATAAACTGCGGCTGCGCAGGTCATTATTACTTACTGAACTTGAAAAATAAAACTGTACACGCAGCTGATAAGCTGTGTGATAAGACGCGTATTTTAGTTATTGAAATAAACCTAACCTAACCTAACCTAAGCTAACTATAAACTGCGGCTGCGCAGGTCATTATTACTTACTGAACTTGAAAAATAAAACTGTACACGCAGCTGATACGCTGTGTGATAAGACGCGTATTTTAGTTATTGAAATAAACCTAACCTAACTATAAACTGCGGCTGCGCAGGTCATTATTACTTACTGAACTTGAAAAATAAAACTGTACACGCAGCTGATACGCTGTGAGATAAGACACGTATTTTAGTTATTGAAATGAACCTAACCTAACCTAACTATAAACTGCGGCTGCGCAGGTCATTATTACTTACTGAACTTGAAAAATAAAACTGTACACGCAGCTGATACGCTGTGTAATAAGACGCGTATTTTAGTTAATGAAATAAACCTAACCTAACCTAACTATAAACTGCGGCTGCGCAGGTCATTATTACTTACTGAACTTGAAAAATAAAACTGTACACGCAGCTGATACGCTAAGTGATAAGACGCGTATTTTAGTTAATGAAATAAACCTAACCTAACCTAACCTAAGCTAACTATAAACTGCGGCTGCGCAGGTCATTATTACTTACTGAACTTGAAAAATAAAACTGTACACGCAGCTGATACGCTGTGTGATAAGACGCGTATTTTAGTTATTGAAATAAACCTAACCTAACTATAAACTGCGGCTGCGCAGGTCATTATTACTTACTGAACTTGAAAAATAAAACTGTACACGCAGCTGATACGCTGTGAGATAAGACACGTATTTTAGTTATTGAAATGAACCTAACCTAACCTAACTATAAACTGCGGCTGCGCAGGTCATTATTACTTACTGAACTTGAAAAATAAAACTGTACACGCAGCTGATACGCTGTGTAATAAGACGCGTATTTTAGTTAATGAAATAAACCTAACCTAACCTAACTATAAACTGCGGCTGCGCAGGTCATTATTACTTACTGAACTTGAAAAATAAAACTGTACACGCAGCTGATACGCTGTGAGATAAGACACGTATTTTAGTTATTGAAATGAACCTAACCTAACCTAACTATAAACTGCGGCTGCGCAGGTCAATATTACTTACTGAACTTGAAAAATAAAACTGTACACGCAGCTGATACGCTGTGTAATAAGACGCGTATTTTAGTTAATGAAATAAACCTAACCTAACCTAACTATAAACTGCTGCTGCGCAGGTCATTATTACTTACTGAACTTGAAAAATAAAACTGTACACGCAGCTGATACGCTAAGTGATAAGACGCGTATTTTAGTTAATGAAATAAACCTAACCTAACCTAACTATAAACTGCGGCTGCGCAGGTCATTATTACTTACTGAACTTGAAAAATAAAACTGTACATGCAGCTGATACGCTGTGTAATAAGACGCGTATTTTAGTTAATGAAATAAACCTAACCTAACCTAACTATAAACTGCGGCTGCGCAGGTCATTATTACTTACTGAACTTGAAAAATAAAACTGTACACGCAGCTGATACGCTAAATAATAAGACGCGTATTTTAGTTAATGAAATAAACCTAACCTAACCTAACTATAAACTGCGGCTGCGCAGGTCATTATTACTTACTGAACCTGAAAAATAAAACTGTACACGCAGCTGATACGCTGTGTGATAAGACGCGTATTTTAGTTAATGAAATAAACCTAACCTAACCTAACCTAGCCTAACCTAACCTAACCTAACCTAGCCTAACCTAACCTAACTATAAACTGCGGCTGCGCAGGTCATTATTTCTTACTGACCTTGAAAAATAAAACTGTACACGCAGCTGATACGCTGTGTGAGAAGACGCGTATTTTAGTTAATGAAATAAACCTAACCTAACTATAAACTGTAGCTGCGCAGGTCATTATTACTTACTGAACTTGAAAAATAAAACTGTACACGCATCTGATACGCTGTGAGATAAGACGCGTATTTTAGTTAATGAAATAAACCTAACCTAACTATAAACTGCGACTGCGCAGGACATTATAACTGAACTTGAAAAATAAAACTGTACACGCAGCTGATACGCTCTGTGATAAGACGCGTATTTTAGTTAATGAAATAAACCTAACCTAACCTAACTATAAACTGTGGCTGCGCAGGTCTTTATTACTTACTGAACTTGAAAAATAAAACTGTACACGCAGCTGATACGCTGTGTGAGAAGACGCGTATTTTAGTTATTGAAATAAACCTAACCTAACCTAACTATAAACTGCGGCTGCGCAGGTCATTATTACTTACTGAACTTGAAAAATAAAACTGTACACGCAGCTGATAAGCTGTGTGATAAGACGCGTATTTTAGTTATTGAAATAAACCTAACCTAACCTAACCTAAGCTAACTATAAACTGCGGCTGCGCAGGTCATTATTACTTACTGAACTTGAAAAATAAAACTGTACACGCAGCTGATACGCTGTGTGATAAGACGCGTATTTTAGTTATTGAAATAAACCTAACCTAACTATAAACTGCGGCTGCGCAGGTCATTATTACTTACTGAACTTGAAAAATAAAACTGTACACGCAGCTGATACGCTGTGAGATAAGACACGTATTTTAGTTATTGAAATGAACCTAACCTAACCTAACTATAAACTGCGGCTGCGCAGGTCATTATTACTTACTGAACTTGAAAAATAAAACTGTACACGCAGCTGATACGCTGTGTAATAAGACGCGTATTTTAGTTAATGAAATAAACCTAACCTAACCTAACTATAAACTGCGGCTGCGCAGGTCATTATTACTTACTGAACTTGAAAAATAAAACTGTACACGCAGCTGATACGCTGTGAGATAAGACACGTATTTTAGTTATTGAAATGAACCTAACCTAACCTAACTATAAACTGCGGCTGCGCAGGTCATTATTACTTACTGAACTTGAAAAATAAAACTGTACACGCAGCTGATACGCTGTGTAATAAGACGCGTATTTTAGTTAATGAAATAAACCTAACCTAACCTAACTATAAACTGCTGCTGCGCAGGTCATTATTACTTACTGAACTTGAAAAATAAAACTGTACACGCAGCTGATACGCCAAGTGATAAGACGCGTATTTTAGTTAATGAAATAAACCTAACCTAACCTAACCTAAGCTAACTATAAACTGCGGCTGCGCAGGTCATTATTACTTACTGAACTTGAAAAATAAAACTGTACACGCAGCTGATACGCTGTGTGATAAGACGCGTATTTTAGTTATTGAAATAAACCTAACCTAACTATAAACTGCGGCTGCGCAGGTCATTATTACTTACTGAACTTGAAAAATAAAACTGTACACGCAGCTGATACGCTGTGAGATAAGACACGTATTTTAGTTATTGAAATGAACCTAACCTAACCTAACTATAAACTGCGGCTGCGCAGGTCATTATTACTTACTGAACTTGAAAAATAAAACTGTACACGCAGCTGATACGCTGTGTAATAAGACGCGTATTTTAGTTAATGAAATAAACCTAACCTAACCTAACTATAAACTGCGGCTGCGCAGGTCATTATTACTTACTGAACTTGAAAAATAAAACTGTACACGCAGCTGATACGCTGTGAGATAAGACACGTATTTTAGTTATTGAAATGAACCTAACCTAACCTAACTATAAACTGCGGCTGCGCAGGTCATTATTACTTACTGAACTTGAAAAATAAAACTGTACACGCAGCTGATACGCTGTGTAATAAGACGCGTATTTTAGTTAATGAAATAAACCTAACCTAACCTAACTATAAACTGCTGCTGCGCAGGTCATTATTACTTACTGAACTTGAAAAATACAGTACACGCAGCTGATACGCTAAGTGATAAGACGCGTATTTTAGTTAATGAAATAAACCTAACCTAACCTAACTATAAACTGCGGCTGCGCAGGTCATTATTACTTACTGAACTTGAAAAATAAAACTGTACACGCAGCTGATACGCTGTGAGATAAGACACGTATTTTAGTTATTGAAATGAACCTAACCTAACCTAACTATAAACTGCGGCTGCGCAGGTCATTATTACTTACTGAACTTGAAAAATAAAACTGTACACGCAGCTGATACGCTGTGTAATAAGACGCGTATTTTAGTTAATGAAATAAACCTAACCTAACCTAACTATAAACTGCTGCTGCGCAGGTCATTATTACTTACTGAACTTGAAAAATACAGTACACGCAGCTGATACGCTAAGTGATAAGACGCGTATTTTAGTTAATGAAATAAACCTAACCTAACCTAACTATAAACTGCGGCTGCGCAGGTCATTATTACTTACTGAACTTGAAAAATAAAACTGTACATGCAGCTGATACGCTGTGTAATAAGACGCGTATTTTAGTTAATGAAATAAACCTAACCTAACCTAACTATAAACTGCGGCTGCGCAGGTCATTATTACTTACTGAACTTGAAAAATAAAACTGTACACGCAGCTGATACGCTAAGTGATAAGACGCGTATTTTAGTTAATGAAATAAACCTAACCTAACCTAACTATAAACTGCGGCTGCGCAGGTCATTATTACTTACTGAACTTGAAAAATAAAACTGTACACGCATCTGATACGCTGTGAGATAAGACGCGTATTTTAGTTAATGAAATAAACCTAACCTAACTATAAACTGCGACTGCGCAGGGCATTATTACTGAACTTGAAAAATAAAACTGTACACGCAGCTGATACGCTGTGTGATAAGACGCGTATTTTAGTTAATGAAATAAACCTAACCTAACCTAACTATAAACTGTGGCTGCGCAGGTCTTTATTACTTACTGAACTTGAAAAATAAAACTGTACACGCAGCTGATACGCTGTGTGAGAAGACGCGTATTTTAGTTATTGAAATAAACCTAACCTAACCTAACTATAAACTGCGGCTGCGCAGGTCATTATTACTTACTGAACTTGAAAAATAAAACTGTACACGCAGCTGATAAGCTGTGTGATAAGACGCGTATTTTAGTTATTGAAATAAACCTAACCTAACCTAACCTAAGCTAACTATAAACTGCGGCTGCGCAGGTCATTATTACTTACTGAACTTGAAAAATAAAACTGTACACGCAGCTGATACGCTGTGTGATGAGACGCGTATTTTAGTTAATGAAATAAACCTAACCTAACTTAACCTAACCCAACTATAAACTGTGGCTGCGCAGGTCTTTATTACTTACTGAACTTGAAAAATAAAACTGTACACGCATCTGATACGCTGTGTGATAAGACGCGTATTTTAGTTATTGAAATAAACCTAACCTAACTATAAACTGCGGCTGCGCAGGTCATTATTACTTACTGAACTTGAAAAATAAAACTGTACATGCAGCTGATACGCTGTGTGATAAGGCGCGTATTTTAGTTAATGAAATAAACCTAACCTAACCTAACCTAAGCTAACTATAAACTGCGGCTGCGCAGGTCATTATTACTTACTGAACTTGAAAAATAAAACTGTACACGCAGCTGATACGCTGTGAGATAAGACACGTATTTTAGTTATTGAAATGAACCTAACCTAACCTAACTATAAACTGCGGCTGCGCAGGTCATTATTACTTACTGAACTTGAAAAATAAAACTGTACACGCAGCTGATACGCTGTGAGATAAGACACGTATTTTAGTTATTGAAATGAACCTAACCTAACCTAACTATAAACTGCGGCTGCGCAGGTCATTATTACTTACTGAACTTGAAAAATAAAACTGTACATGCAGCTGATACGCTGTGTAATAAGACGCGTATTTTAGTTAATGAAATAAACCTAACCTAACCTAACTATAAACTGCTGCTGCGCAGGTCATTATTACTTACTGAACTTGAAAAATAAAACTGTACACGCAGCTGATACGCTAAGTGATAAGACGCGTATTTTAGTTAATGAAATAAACCTAACCTAACCTAACTATAAACTGCGGCTGCGCAGGTCATTATTACTTACTGAACTTGAAAAATAAAACTGTACATGCAGCTGATACGCTGTGTGATAAGACGCATATTTTAGTTAATGATAAAACCTAACCTAACCTAACCTAGCCTAACCTAACCTAAATAACTATAAATTGCGACTGCGCAGGTCATTATTACTTACTGAACTTGAAAAATAAAACTGTACACGCAGCTGATACGTTGTGAGATAAGACACGTATTTTAGTTATTGAAATGAACCTAACCTAACCTAATTATAAACTGCGGCTGCGCAGGTCATTATTACTTACTGAACTTGAAAAATAAAACTGTACATGCAGCTGATACGCTGTGTGATAAGGCGCGTATTTTAGTTAATGAAATAAACCTAACCTAACCTAACTATAAACTGTGACTGCGCAGGTCATTATTACTTACTGAACTTGAAAAATAAAACTGTACATGCAGCTGTTACGCTGTGTGAGAAGACGCGTATTTTAGTTATTGAAATAAACCTAACCTAACCTAACTATAAACTGCGACTGCGCAGGTCATTATTACTTACTGAACTTGAAAAATAAAACTGTACACGCAGCTGATACGCTGTTTGATAAGACGCGTATTTTAGTTATTGAAATAAACCTAACCTAACCTAACTATAACCTGCGGCTGCGCAGGTCATTATTACTTACTGAACTTGAAATATAAAACTGTACACGCAGCTGATACGCTGTGTGATGAGACGCGTATTTTAGTTATTCAAATAACCTAACCTAACTATAAAATGCGGCTGCGCAGGTCATTATTACTTACTGAACTTGAAAAATAAAACTGTACAGGCAGCTGATACGCTGTGTGATAAGACGCGTATTTTAGTTAATGAAATAAACCTAACCTAACCTAACTATAAATTGAGACTGCTCAGGTCATTATTACTTACTGAACTTGAAAAATAAAACTGTACACGCAGCTGATACGCTGTGTAATAAGACGCGTATTTTAGTTAATGAAATAAACCTAACCTAACCTAACTATAAACTGCTGCTGCGCAGGTCATTATTACTTACTGAACTTGAAAAATACAGTACACGCAGCTGATACGCTAAGTGATAAGACGCGTATTTTAGTTAATGAAATAAACCTAACCTAACCTAACTATAAACTGCGGCTGCGCAGGTCATTATTACTTACTGAACTTGAAAAATAAAACTGTACACGCAGCTGATACGCTGTGAGATAAGACACGTATTTTAGTTATTGAAATGAACCTAACCTAACCTAACTATAAACTGCGGCTGCGCAGGTCATTATTACTTACTGAACTTGAAAAATAAAACTGTACACGCAGCTGATACGCTGTGTAATAAGACGCGTATTTTAGTTAATGAAATAAACCTAACCTAACCTAACTATAAACTGCTGCTGCGCAGGTCATTATTACTTACTGAACTTGAAAAATACAGTACACGCAGCTGATACGCTAAGTGATAAGACGCGTATTTTAGTTAATGAAATAAACCTAACCTAACCTAACTATAAACTGCGGCTGCGCAGGTCATTATTACTTACTGAACTTGAAAAATAAAACTGTACATGCAGCTGATACGCTGTGTAATAAGACGCGTATTTTAGTTAATGAAATAAACCTAACCTAACCTAACTATAAACTGCGGCTGCGCAGGTCATTATTACTTACTGAACTTGAAAAATAAAACTGTACACGCAGCTGATACGCTAAGTGATAAGACGCGTATTTTAGTTAATGAAATAAACCTAACCTAACCTAACTATAAACTGCGGCTGCGCAGGTCATTATTACTTACTGAACTTGAAAAATAAAACTGTACACGCATCTGATACGCTGTGAGATAAGACGCGTATTTTAGTTAATGAAATAAACCTAACCTAACTATAAACTGCGACTGCGCAGGGCATTATTACTGAACTTGAAAAATAAAACTGTACACGCAGCTGATACGCTGTGTGATAAGACGCGTATTTTAGTTAATGAAATAAACCTAACCTAACCTAACTATAAACTGTGGCTGCGCAGGTCTTTATTACTTACTGAACTTGAAAAATAAAACTGTACACGCAGCTGATACGCTGTGTGAGAAGACGCGTATTTTAGTTATTGAAATAAACCTAACCTAACCTAACTATAAACTGCGGCTGCGCAGGTCATTATTACTTACTGAACTTGAAAAATAAAACTGTACACGCAGCTGATAAGCTGTGTGATAAGACGCGTATTTTAGTTATTGAAATAAACCTAACCTAACCTAACCTAAGCTAACTATAAACTGCGGCTGCGCAGGTCATTATTACTTACTGAACTTGAAAAATAAAACTGTACACGCAGCTGATACGCTGTGTGATGAGACGCGTATTTTAGTTAATGAAATAAACCTAACCTAACTTAACCTAACCCAACTATAAACTGTGGCTGCGCAGGTCTTTATTACTTACTGAACTTGAAAAATAAAACTGTACACGCATCTGATACGCTGTGTGATAAGACGCGTATTTTAGTTATTGAAATAAACCTAACCTAACTATAAACTGCGGCTGCGCAGGTCATTATTACTTACTGAACTTGAAAAATAAAACTGTACACGCAGCTGATACGCTGTGAGATAAGACACGTATTTTAGTTATTGAAATGAACCTAACCTAACCTAACTATAAACTGCGGCTGCGCAGGTCATTATTACTTACTGAACTTGAAAAATAAAACTGTACACGCAGCTGATACGCTGTGAGATAAGACACGTATTTTAGTTATTGAAATGAACCTAACCTAACCTAACTATAAACTGCGGCTGCGCAGGTCATTATTACTTACTGAACTTGAAAAATAAAACTGTACATGCAGCTGATACGCTGTGTAATAAGACGCGTATTTTAGTTAATGAAATAAACCTAACCTAACCTAACTATAAACTGCGGCTGCGCAGGTCATTATTACTTACTGAACTTGAAAAATAAAACTGTACACGCAGCTGATACGCTGTGAGATAAGACACGTATTTTAGTTATTGAAATGAACCTAACCTAACCTAACTATAAACTGCGGCTGCGCAGGTCATTATTACTTACTGAACTTGAAAAATAAAACTGTACACGCAGCTGATACGCTGTGAGATAAGACACGTATTTTAGTTATTGAAATGAACCTAACCTAACCTAACTATAAACTGCGGCTGCGCAGGTCATTATTACTTACTGAACTTGAAAAATAAAACTGTACATGCAGCTGATACGCTGTGTAATAAGACGCGTATTTTAGTTAATGAAATAAACCTAACCTAACCTAACTATAAACTGCTGCTGCGCAGGTCATTATTACTTACTGAACTTGAAAAATAAAACTGTACACGCAGCTGATACGCTAAGTGATAAGACGCGTATTTTAGTTAATGAAATAAACCTAACCTAACCTAACTATAAACTGCGGCTGCGCAGGTCATTATTACTTACTGAACTTGAAAAATAAAACTGTACATGCAGCTGATACGCTGTGTGATAAGACGCATATTTTAGTTAATGATAAAACCTAACCTAACCTAACCTAGCCTAACCTAACCTAAATAACTATAAATTGCGACTGCGCAGGTCATTATTACTTACTGAACTTGAAAAATAAAACTGTACACGCAGCTGATACGTTGTGAGATAAGACACGTATTTTAGTTATTGAAATGAACCTAACCTAACCTAATTATAAACTGCGGCTGCGCAGGTCATTATTACTTACTGAACTTGAAAAATAAAACTGTACATGCAGCTGATACGCTGTGTGATAAGGCGCGTATTTTAGTTAATGAAATAAACCTAACCTAACCTAACTATAAACTGTGACTGCGCAGGTCATTATTACTTACTGAACTTGAAAAATAAAACTGTACATGCAGCTGTTACGCTGTGTGAGAAGACGCGTATTTTAGTTATTGAAATAAACCTAACCTAACCTAACTATAAACTGCGACTGCGCAGGTCATTATTACTTACTGAACTTGAAAAATAAAACTGTACACGCAGCTGATACGCTGTTTGATAAGACGCGTATTTTAGTTATTGAAATAAACCTAACCTAACCTAACTATAAACTGCGGCTGCGCAGGTCATTATTACTTACTGAACTTGAAATATAAAACTGTACACGCAGCTGATACGCTGTGTGATGAGACGCGTATTTTAGTTATTCAAATAACCTAACCTAACTATAAAATGCGGCTGCGCAGGTCATTATTACTTACTGAACTTGAAAAATAAAACTGTACAGGCAGCTGATACGCTGTGTGATAAGACGCGTATTTTAGTTAATGAAATAAACCTAACCTAACCTAACTATAAATTGAGACTGCTCAGGTCATTATTACTTACTGAACTTGAAAAATAAAACTGTACACGCTGCTGATACGCTGTGTGATAAGACGCGTATTTTAGTTATTGAAATAAACCTAACCTAACCTAATATCAAACTTAAACAACCTAAGTTACAAATCTTATAAATTTATTTTGTGGTTTGAAGAGGATACGCCTCGAGGGTATCATTGATGACATAAAATGAGACTCAACCTAACGTAACCTAACACTTATAGCTTTAGGGTCGGAAGAGAACAAGAGTTGGTCAAGAGTAATAGGAAAGATGGAAGAGAGACATCTAAATTAAGACAAAATGAACAAAGGTTTAGGTGCAGCTAGGGTACTTCGGAATAGCGACACCCATACTAACTAAAACAGACCCCATAAGAGTTAACCACGCTGTAAATCTATGTATAAGCGTATCTATATTCAAACCAATTGAGTAATTTTAAAAAAAGTGTTTCATGTAATATAATTAATTATGAACAGCCAGATTATAAATCTGATACAATGTCTAAGAATTAGAAACGTAGAATAAATAGTTTGAAGTTCAGGTTGTATGCAATAATTATAACAATATTTTGATCATTTCTTTTATGTAGTATTTCAAACGATTTGATGATCACAATCCAAAGCTGATAATATCGTTACATTATATTGCAAAAAGTTGGTTTGGTAGAATTTGACGCCCAATTCAATTTTTTTTTTAAATAAATAAAATATAAAATATTAGTAAATAAAACAAACACTTTTTAATATAAACCACAACTTTATTTAAAATTTACCAACCATGTAAACTACCTTGACAATGCTGTAACTATCGAAACCATGGTCGGTAAATTTTAAATAAAGTTTGGTTTATACTAAAGACCACCAGGCACCGACGGTCTTTAGCATAAATAGTTTAAAATATTAGTGATAACATATCTACTTTATTCACAACATTTAATATTTCTGTGTGTTCGCGCTCTATAGTTGTATTTGCTGTTCTAGTTTCATTATATTTTAAATCTTTCAATTTAAAACAATCGTTTAAAAAAGTTAAATAACTAAAGGTCATTACGATTAATTTCATAGGTCAAGTATGATGATAAATGCCCTTGATGTTTAGAGTCAACTACAAATGATCAGAGTTCTTTTGTTTTTGTATGATGATAAAGCATTATTAAACCATTCGACATGTATTTACGTCAATCAATCTGGATTTACGAAACGTCCGTGAAATATGGATTTTTGATCTTGAAAACTTTTGAGGTGGATTAGATACGAAACATTGAAATGTTTTATTATTTATCATCTTTAATAAATAAATGTTAAAAATTATATAACAACTGTGTGATTTTAAAAATAGAAAAAAGTGTTTTATTATTGTTCCCTTATAATTTATATTGTAATTAAAATTATAAGTTTATTATAATTATATCACTTATTGTTATTATATATAGTGCAGTTCATGAAATGTTTGAATGTATAACCAAATACATATTCTAATTTGTTTAATATTTTTGACCATTAAAAAACAAATATTGCTGTTCATACAACATTGTGAGCGCTAATATATATAGTGCTGTTTATGCAACATTTGAGACTAGTAAGAAATATATATTGCTGTTCATGCAACATTGTGAGCGCTAATATATATATATATATATATATATATATATATATATATATATATAGTGCTGTTTATGCAACATTTGAGACTAGTAAGAAATATACATTGCTGTTCATGCAACATTATGATAGCAAAAAATATATATTGCTGTTTATGCAAAATTTGAGACTAGTAAGAAATATACATTGCTGTTCATGCAACATTGTGACAGCTAAGAAATATATATTGCTGTTTATGCAACATTATGATAGCTAAATATATATATATATATATATATATATATATATATATATATATATATATATATTGCTGTTTATGCAACATTTGAGACCACTAAGAAATATATATTGCTGTTCATGCAACATTGTGATAGCTAAGAAAGTGCTGTTTATGCAATATTTGAGACTAGTAAGAAATATACATTGCTGTTCATGCAAGATTGTGAGCGCTAATATATATAATGCTGTTTATGCAACATTTGAGACTGGTGAGAAATATACATTGCTGTTCATGCAACATTGTGATAGATAGGAAATATATAGTGCTGTTTATGCAATATTTGAGACTAGTAAGAAATATACATTGCTGTTCCTGCAAGATTGTGAGCGCTAATATATATAATGCTGTTTATGCAACATTTGAGACTAGTAAGAAATATACATTGCTGTTCATGCAACATTGTGAGCGCTAATATATATAATGCTGTTTATGCAACATTTGAGACTAGTGAGAAATATACATTGCTGTTCATGCAACATTGTGAGCGCTAATATATATAGTGCTGTTTATGCAACATTTGAGACTAGTGAGAAATATACATTGCTGTTCATGCAACATTGTGAGCGCTAATATATATAATGCTGTTTATGCAACATTTGAGACTAGTAAGAAATATACATTGCTGTTCATGCAACATTGTGAGCGCTAATATATATAATGCTGTTTATGCAACATTTGAGACTAGTGAGAAATATACATTGCTGTTCATGCAACATTGTGAGCGCTAATATATATAGTGCTGTTTATGCAACATTTGAGACTAGTAAGAAATATATATATATATCGCTGTTTATGCAACATTTGAGACTAGTATGAAATATAGATTGCTGTTCATGCAACATTGTGACAGCTAAGAAATATATATTGCTGTTTATGTAACATTAATTTGAGACTACTAAGAAATAATTATTGCTGTTTATGCAAAATTTGTGACCACTACAAAATATACATTGCTGTTCATGCAAGATTGTGAGCGCTAATATATATAATGCTGTTTATGCAACATTTGAGACTGGTGAGAAATATACATTGCTGTTCATGCAACATTGTGATAGATAGGAAATATATAGTGCTGTTTATGCAATATTTGAGACTAGTAAGAAATATACATTGCTGTTCCTGCAAGATTGTGAGCGCTAATATATATAATGCTGTTTATGCAACATTTGAGACTAGTAAGAAATATACATTGCTGTTCATGCAACATTGTGAGCGCTAATATATATAATGCTGTTTATGCAACATTTGAGACTAGTGAGAAATATACATTGCTGTTCATGCAACATTGTGAGCGCTAATATATATAGTGCTGTTTATGCAACATTTGAGACTAGTGAGAAATATACATTGCTGTTCATGCAACATTGTGAGCGCTAATATATATAATGCTGTTTATGCAACATTTGAGACTAGTAAGAAATATACATTGCTGTTCATGCAACATTGTGAGCGCTAATATATATAATGCTGTTTATGCAACATTTGAGACTAGTGAGAAATATACATTGCTGTTCATGCAACATTGTGAGCGCTAATATATATAGTGCTGTTTATGCAACATTTGAGACTAGTAAGAAATATACATTGCTGTTCATACAACATTGTGAGCGCTAATATATATAGTGCTGTTTATGCAACATTTGAGACTAGTAAGAAATATACATTGCTGTTCATACAACATTGTGAGCGCTAATATATATAGTGCTGTTTATGCAACATTTGAGACTAGTAAGAAATATACATTGCTGTTCATACAACATTGTGAGCGCTAATATATATAGTGCTGTTTATGCAACATTTGAGACTAGTAAGAAATATACATTGCTGTTCATACAACATTGTGAGCGCTAATATATATAGTGCTGTTTATGCAACATTTGAGACTAGTAAGAAATATACATTGCTGTTCATACAACATTGTGAGCGCTAATATATATAGTTCTGTTTATGCAACATTTGAGACTAGTAAGAAATATACATTGCTGTTCATACAACATTGTGAGCGCTAATATATATAGTGCTGTTTATGCAACATTTGAGACTAGTAAGAAATATACATTGCTGTTCATACAACATTGTGAGCGCTAATATATATAGTGCTGTTTATGCAACATTTGAGACTAGTAAGAAATATACATTGCTGTTCATACAACATTGTGAGCGCTAATATATATAGTGCTGTTTATGCAACATTTGAGACTAGTAAGAAATATACATTGCTGTTCATACAACATTGTGAGCGCTAATATATATAGTGCTGTTTATGCAACATTTGAGACTAGTAAGAAATATACATTGCTGTTCATACAACATTGTGAGCGCTAATATATATAGTGCTGTTTATGCAACATTTGAGACTAGTAAGAAATATACATTGCTGTTCATACAACATTGTGAGCGCTAATATATATAGTGCTGTTTATGCAACATTTGAGACTAGTAAGAAATATACATTGCTGTTCATGCAACATTGTGAGCGCTAATATATATATATATATATATATATATATATATATATATATATATATATATATATATATATAGTGCTGTTTATGCAACATTTGAGACTAGTAAGAAATATACATTGCTGTTCAGCAACATTGTGACAGCTATTTCTGTATATGCAACATTTGTGACCACTAGGCCCTACGAAATATACATTCCTGTTCATGCAACATTGTGACATCTAAGAAATATAATATTGCTGTTTATGCAATATTTGAGACCACTACGAAACATACAATGATGTCCATGCAACATTATTACCGCTAAGAAATATATATTCCTGTTCATGCAACATTATGTCCGCTAAGAAATATATATTTCTGTTAATGCAACATTTGTGACCACTTACCAATATCCATTACAGTTTGTTGAACATTTGTAACCACTAACAACATTTGTATACATTGCAGTTCTTTCAACATTTGTAACCGCTAACCAATGCATATTACTGTCATGCAACATTTGTGATCAATAATATAGGCCTATTGATTGCGTTTTATTCAACATTTGTGAGGATTAACAATTGCAGATTACTTCCTACTCAACGTTGTGTATAACTAAAAACTATATTGCATTGTGTCTCAACTGTGATGACTGAGAAATACATTTTCCAGTTCTCTGAATCACGACCAGCGCCAAGTCTTGCTCAACAATCAGCACTGTTTGTTCCGCGTATGCTAATCATAGATACGTCTTTACTTCTAAAGTAATTAAAATCTAAATTACGTCCTACATATTCGATTATCTCCCACCCCCTCCCTCCTCTCTGGCGCATTAATACAAATAATACATCTCGTAGGTAACACGTTGTGTTGGCTTCCTTATGTTCCAAGGTCTGTGATGACTCCCGTGGTGAACGAAGGGCACGACACAGTCTGAGTCACATCATCTCTCTCTGATTCTCCAGCATAAGTGAACAACTATAGCTGTTTTAAAAAATTCAGTTAGGCAGTTGTCGGGGAAAAAATGAAAATCAGCCATAGAGGCCATCTTATATTTTCTAAATAAGATCTAAATTTATTACACTTGAGAAATAAAGTCGTTTTAAGGGTAAATATTTCAAAATTAAATTATTTAAATGACCACGGTCATGATTTTATTTTATTTTATGGAAATAATTCCTTAATGGTAATTTTTTATTATTTACGATTTTGAGCCATGGTTTGAGTCCAATAATCTTCATTTTTTTATCAATATTTTATCAAAATGAGTAGGCCTACATCCGATTTTGAGAAAATATATTTTTTTGTTTATTGACAGCATTTTTGGAAATACGACAACAATAATTAGTTTTGTTTGGGAACCTAGAGGCTGAAAATTTAGCAAAACTTTTATCATAATTCATGGAGTCGACTTTGAGAAAATAAATAAATCAATTTAAATTGATTATATATACCAACTGTCCTAAAAGTCCCCACCGCCTATTATTTTTTTTATTAATGGAAATAGACAGATTTGCTTTGGGGAAAGTTTAGATAACCAAAGGAGTTTTTTAAGTATCAAAATTTTCAACACTTACCCCCAAAATGGGGTAGTTTGGGAGTAAGTCAAGAATTTTAAATAACAACCTCTATTGAGTGATACCTCATTTAAAGTCCTTTTAAAAATAAGAATAATGGCGCAAACTAGAGGTCTCAAATTCATCCTACCCAACATAGCGACCAATCGAATTGTGAATTTTACATTAATAATTACACCGGAAATGTTACGAAATGTACATGCTTTTGAGTCCAGAATCTATTTCTGCCAAGAAGTAAATGGTAGCCATTTCGAGAACTTAATCTGAGTTAAAAAAACAAGGTAAGACTCTTACCATCATTTTACCAACATAGAGCAGTTTGTAATGTAATACAAACAACCGGAGTTTGTAGGTTAACATTCACAATTCGATTGGTCGCTATGTTGGATAGGATGAACTTAGAGACCTCTAGTTTACGTCATTATTCTTATTTTTAAAAGTCCTTTAAAATGAGGTTTCACTCAATAGGGGTTGCTTTTTAAAATTCTTGACTTACCCCATTTTGGAGGGTAAGGGTTGAAAACTTCGATACTTCAAAAAATTCCTCCTTTGGTTATCTAAACTTTCCCCAAAGCAAATCTGTCTATTTCCATTAATAAAAAAATAATAGTGGGGGGACTTTTAGGACACTTGGTATATATACCGTGTGTCCACAAAGTTCCCCCCCACTTAATATTTTTATTTTTAAATAACCAATTAAACTTTGGCACATCTTTCCAGCATAAGATATAGTAGTTTTATACATAGTTTACAGTTTCACCCCCCTCCTTGAAGTAGGGGTTGCAGGGGTAACTTTAAAATGTTCAATAGTAACCGCATCTTTCGACCCCTTATTTTAAAGCTATTTAAAAAACAAAACCAATGGTTTGCTCAAAAATGTTTTTCGATGACCCTATAACAGATGGCAGCAAAAAATAATTGGAGTGATTTCAGTTCAACAAATTACTGTCAGTGGTTATTGTTAGTAGATTATGGGATACCGTACTATGGTATGGGTTTAGGTTAAATTAGATCTTTAAAATCAAGTCCTGTTTTACATTTTTTTAAATGTATGCAGCAGAGGGTAAGTGAAAAATCTCCCATAATCTGCTAACAATAACCATTGACAGTAGTTTGTTCAACTCAAATCTCTCCAAATATTTTTGGCTGTCAGTTTTTATAGGGTCATCGGAAAATATTTTAAGCACACCTATGGTTTTGTCTTTTAAATACCTTTGGTATTTAACAACGGGCTCAACTAGTCTTATATAAATTGCTCTTTATTTAGTATTACAATCTTTAAAATTAACCTAGCAAATTACAATCCACCTTTACGAACGTAATCAAACAATGTGTTTTTGTTCCAGAAGTGAATACGTCACAAGTTGAGTCCTGCATATTAAGGAAAGGAACCGACAGGAGAAGGACCTTTTTAAATTTGAAACTCAATAATTTTGTAAGGTTAGGTGAGTCCTGTGTTGATTCTTATTCAGTCCAATTTGGAATTCCCACTTAGAGGATAATTATACAGGCATCGGCTAGCCGGATTTTAATCAGAGATTTCGTTCAACTGGTCTTCTCGCGATGAAATGGTCTCACAACTAAACTAGACAGAATTACCGAAGCGGCTGTTTCTTCTAATAGATATGAAACTGTGTGGAAGTCGGTGCCAAATATTTATTTAGTCGATTAGAATAGCGAGATCTAGAACATTTAGAGATTATATCGATGTGTTTTTTTATAATAGAAAGTTTTATAGAAGTTGTTAAACAACACAGTTTATTTATTTTTTCACATATGCGTGGTAAATAGGTCATTATTTAATTTTTTTTAATAACATCGCACATGATTTTAATTTTTGACTAACAAAACTATTAAACTTACATTATTTGGTGACGGCTATTTTTGGTTCCTTTTCATTTGGTTTTCCGGACGGATTAGCGAGAAAGTTTGTGCAATTTTTTCTCTCATTCTTTCTAAATCGTACATAACGAAGAACATATGATCAATATAAACATTAAAAGGTGATATCACTATAAAGGGAATAATTGGAGTTCCTAGCATACATAGATTAAGCTTATATTTTTTTGTCAAATAATCTAATCTTACAGAAGAAAAGTGAATTAGGTTAGGTTTGGTTAGGTTAGGTTAGAACTTACAGAAGAAAAGTGAATTAGCAGAATATCGTAAAAATTGAGTTTAATTGTACATTTAATTAAATCTAAGATAGTAAAATTTTGATTTAGAGACAAAAAAAGTTAGGTTAGGTTAGGTTAGAACTTACAGAAGAAAAGTGAATAGCAGAATATCGTAAAAATTTAGTTTAATTGTTCATTTAATTAAATCTAAGATAGTAAAATTTTGATTTAGAGACAAAAAAAGTTAGGTTAGAACTTACAGAAGAAAAGTGAATAGCAAAATATCGTAAAAATTTAGTTTAATTGTTCATTTAATTAAATCTAAGATAGTAAAATTTCGATTTAGAGACAAAAAAGTTAGGTTAGGTTAGGTTAGAACTTACAGAAGAAAAGTGAATAGTGAAAAGTGTCTCCAGTCGATTTAGAGACAAAAAAGTTAGGACAGAAAAGTGGTGCTTCGATAGAGAAAAAATGAAGTTGTCAATATATAAGCTACAGGGTGTGCTTTATCTTTGGAATAGCACTACAATATTAAATGTATGACTATTTTTGGTTCCTTTTTATTTGGTTTTCGGGACGGATTAGCGAGAAAGTTTGTGCAATTTTTTCCTCTCATTCTTTCTAAATCGGACATAACGAAGAACATAATAATATGATCAATATAAGCATTAAAAGGTGATATCACTATAAAGGGAATAATTGGAGTTCCTAGCATACATAGATTAAGCTTATATTTTTGTCAAATAATCTAATCTTACAGAAGAAAAGTGAATTTGGTTAGGTTATTTTAGGTTAGGTTAGGTTAGGTTAGAACTTACAGAAGAAAAGTGAATTAGCAGAATATCGTAAAAATTGAGTTTAATTGTTCATTTAATTAAATCTAAGATATTAAAATTTCAATTTAGAGACAAAAAAGTTCGGTTAGGTTAGAACTTACAGAATAAAAGTGAATAGCAGAATATCGTAAAAATTGAGTTTAGTTGTTCATTTAATTAATTCTGGATAGTAAAACTTCGATTTAGAGACAAACAAAGTTAGGTTAGGTTAGTTAGATCAGGTTAGGTTAGGTTAGGTTAGGTTCGGTTAGGTTAGAACTTACAAAAGAAAAGTGAATTAGCAGAATATCGTAAAAATTGAGTTTAATTGTTTATTTAATTAAATCTACGATAGTAAAATTTCGATTTAGAGACAAAAAAGTTAGGTTAGGTTAGGTTGGGTTAGGTTAGGTTAGGTTAGGTTAGGTTAGGTTAGAACTTACAGAAGAAAAGTGAATTAGCAGAATATCGTAAAAATTGAGTTTATTGTTCATTTAATTAAATCTAAGATAGTAAAATTTAAATTTAGAGACAAAAAAGTTAGGACAGAAGAGTGATGTTTCGATAACGAAAAAAATGAAGTTGTCAATTAAATATATAAGCAACAGGGTGTGCAATTATCTTTAGAATAGCACTACAATATCAAAGTTAAGAATAGTAAAAGTGTTTTATGCACTTATAACAATGTCATCCTAACTAATATTAACTCATTTTGTCAAAGCTTCATACATTTAACGCTGCTTTGTAATGGAGCTGTTAGGTTCCATTGTTAAATGGAGTTATCTGGTGTATGGAAGTTTGGAATCGGTACAGCGTTTCTTCTTGAAAACAAATGTTTTTAATGTTCGAAAAATTGATATAAGACTTCCAAAATTCCCCTCATGGGCTCAATTAGAGGTATGGTTGTGTAAATTTCGAGCTTAACTGGGTCCACACTTTTTTTAATTTAGTCTTGGGTACCCATTTCTTCTCTAAGTTTCTCTTAAAAAATTATTATTCTTTTCCAACTCTGGCGATGTAAAGTATTCCAGGGCTAGTGGATTTTTATTTCTTCCCTTTTTTAAAAAAAAAGCGATGGACACCTTAATGTTGTTTGCTTTAAAACAACAAGAAAAAAAAACTGGTGTTTATGGATTATTCATATTACGTAGGCCTATATTTATAATAGAACTGATTCTCATAATTGAAGATTTTTATTAAAAGTTAGAAGAACCAGGGTAATGTTCTATATAATCGTTGAATTCTCAACAATTTCTACAATTAAATTTTTGTATTATGCTGCCTTCTTAACTGAATACATTGAACTTTCCGTTATAACATATCTACCTAGTTATAACGGGAAGTAAAATATATTCAGTTAAGAAAGCAGCATAACAATAGTTATTTGTGCAACTAGTGAGCAAAGTGGCACTTTTTTAAACGAGAGAAAAATGTTGATGCACGAGGCTTGCCGAGTGCGTCAATTTTATCGAGTTTAAAAAAGACACTTTGCTCACGAATTGCACATTATACTTTGTCTACAGTTGTTATTTTGTGACAAATAAAAAATATACTTCAGCAGTAACACAATTTAATAAAACATTAATTTAATACAATATTGTCCAAACAAACAATCAATTACAATTCAATCTTTAATAACCGCATTTTTCTTATTTTTCAGATTATTTTAAAATCTGAACTGTCCATATTTTAAAACTAACTACACAAAATATAGCAGTAGTGCTAAACAACACATCAACACTGAGTAGAAGTTCTCACGTCAAAACTGAGGTTATCTATGTATATTACAAATAACTTAGGTGTATTGTTGAGGAAACGGGATTGCCAACTTCAAAACTCGGCAAACGAAAAATATGTACATACATACTCGTGTACATACACTGTCAATCATCTTCATGAATAATTACTTCCTTTTTCAACTTTAAAACCTTGTTTTGTTGTTTATTTATGTTATTTTACATGTAAGAATTAATCTAACCTACATACGGGACATTTCCTTCATATAATAAATCAATTCAAATAAACTTAACCTAAATTTCGTTTTGTTCGGTTGCCATTCGGAGTGGGCAAAGTAGTGTGCAAAGTAGTGGGCAAAGTGAAACTGTTGAGAAATCAGCTGTTTTGCAAACTAATTTTAATGAACAAAATGCCACTTTGTCAACAACTGTAGACAAAAGATATTGAATTTCACAATTTGTGGAGACTACAACGATGGTATATAAGAGTACGGTTTTGTATTAATAGAAGATTTTTTAGGGGTAAAAAACACCCTTAGATTGGAACATTTTCAAAACCCTTACTTAGTACGCGTCTACAGACCTGTCCCAAATCATGTTAAAAAAAATTCATAGTTCTTGGATTCTTGGATCCAGAGATATGCTTTAGGGGTACAAAACACCCTTGGATTGGAACATTTTCAAAACCCTTACTTAGTACGCGTCTACAGACTTACCCCAAACCATGTTAAAAAATTCATAGTTCTTGGATTCTTGGATCCAGAGATATGCTTTAGGGGTACAAAACACCCTTGGATTGGAACATTTTCAAAACCCTTACTTAGTACGCGTCTACAGACTTACCCCAAACCATGTTAAAAAATTCATAGTTCTTGGATTCTTGGATTCAGAGATATGCTTTAGGGGTACAAAACACCCTTGGATTGGAACATTTTCAAAACCCTTACTTAGTACGCGTCTACAGACTTACCCCAAACCATGTTAAAAAATTCATAGTTCTTGGATTCTTGGATCCAGAGATATGCTTTAGGGGTACAAAACACCCTTGGATTGGAACATTTTCAAAACCCTTACTTAGTACGCGTCTACAGACTTACCCCAAACCATGTTAAAAAATTCATAGTTCTTGGATTCTTGGATCCAGAGATATGCTTTAGGGGTACAAAACACCCTTGGATTGGAACATTTTCAAAACCCTTACTTAGTACGCGTCTACAGACTTACCCCAAACCATATTTAAAAAATTCATAGCTCTAGGCTTCTTGGATCCAGAGATTTCGTGATCAGTCAGTGGGTTTTGACTTATATATATATATATATATATATATATATAGATTAGGGGTAAATAACTCCCTGGATTGGAACGTTTTCAAAAACCTTTCTTAGTACGCGTCTACAGACCTACCCCAAACCATGTTATTAAGAAATACACAGCTCTAAGCTTCTTGGATTCAGAGATTTCGTGATCAGTCTCTATATAAAATAGATAGATAATTATAAATATATATAGATTAGGGGTAAAAAACACCCTTGGAGTGGAACATTTTCAATACTTTTTGGATCCATAGATTTGGGGATCAGTCATTGGGTTTTGACTTTTATATAATAGATTTCCTTTAAATTAACTTTTTAAATATTGTTTATTTTCGATTACCCCTTCAACGCTTCTTTGAGCTCTACAATATTTTGAATTTTTAATAACAAAGACGTTAAAAAAAAGAATTGCTATTTCTTCTTCCTATAAAGAAATTCTTTCCACAGGTTGTTACATACTTATAATACTGATATCTTTAATAAAAAAACATTCAAGATCCAAGAGTATGTAAAATGAATAGTTTCAGATAGCTTCGGGCGCCATTTTGAAATGATAGGAGATAATTGATAGCAGATAAACTTATCCATGTTTGTTATTAAATTACATAGAAACCTCTTGAGTCCAGCAATAAAAATTTACAATGACTTCCCTTCGCAAAGTAAAAAATAGTCAGTACATTTTGGAAAAAACAAGTACTTATGTTTATTAACGTATGAATAACTCGAGAACAATATATTTGCGTATTAATTCCTAATGAATTTAATATCAAAGTAAAATATAATTATAGATCTCTATAAAACACAATTATATTATTTACACCAAACAATTTTAGTAATTATAGAGCAACAATAATAGTAACACTGAAAGACATGTTAATTGGCAGCCTGTAAATATCGCAAAACCAGCAGTCTTAGTTTTAAAGATTAATAGTTTTGAAAAAAAAAAATAGTTTAATGTTGCATGGTTTTGATTTCAACACGGAACTAAATTATAGCAAAAACCTAATGGGAGCAACAGAGATAGAAACAGCCAAAACATGCGTAAGTGCAAGCGAGAACTGGAAACACAATCCGGCAACACTGTAAGGAAACCTTGGTTACCGGAGAGAACACTTCTTATTGGTTAGAACGACCTCGTATCGTCTCTTTCTTTCACGTAAAGTTGCGCACTAGTTCTATCTCGCTCTATATTTCTTCTCACATTGATAGAGAAAGAAGAAGGGAAAAAAAAGACAAACAAAACAATAAACGACACAACAACAACGTTTGGTAGTCTTCAAATGTGAAGCTTATATAGATAGTCAGTAGTGTTTAAAATTTAAAAAGATGAAATTATGTTGTCGCTTTGTTTTGTGATGGAAGCAGTGTTGAAAGCTTGGATCTCAGATGCTGTGTAGTGTGATGGATTTCAGTTCCAAAGTGTGTGGTAATTGTGAGTTTTACAATCGGTGCTATTCGACCATGTGAATGTTACAAGTGTTTCAGTGGTTTTCCTATATCCAATCTGTTCAATTTAGTGTTTTAGTTTGTTATAAATCGTTTGGATTTCACTGGAAAACATCTCAATACGAAAATAACCTCAAAAACAACAAAAAACAGTAAGTACACAGATCAATGTGCGAGATAACTTGTATTGGTATACTTTTGAGGTTATATAGGCCTACTTTACTTTCAAATTTCACTTTTATCACTTTTAGGTTATTTTTTACCACAACACATGTAGTTTTCTTGGACTGATTCCCCGATATTTTAAGTTAGAATATTTACAAATAACAGCTGTTTTGTTAAAAGAATGCGGAAATATTTGAAAGGTGGGTTGTAATGTAAGTTATTAGTAAGGATAAACAATAAATTGTACTTCTGTCGTAGAGTTGTTTTCTCTTGGTAATTGATAAACAGTACAGAGTTATGTAAATGCGACATTTACTGCCGTTTAAAGGTTATACGGTATTGTCTTATTATTTTTTTAATTGGCTAGTGTTTTGAATAACAATTAGCCCATTTCATGGAATAAATTTTGAAATTCTAGCTCGTTATTTTGAGAATTCTAGTTAAAAATGATGGCTTTTCGGTAGGCCTACTTTCAAAAACTGTACAAGAAACCTTGTCAATTGTGTAATTTAACCTTACTTTAATTCCTAATTTTTGTTTTGAAATATCCAGTTTTGATTGTACGGATTAGGTCAGGATAACATATTCCCAGATTAGTTTGTGATAAAATTTGCCTCAAAATTATTATTGTTAAATGTTAAAAATGGGGGAAATAAATTTGATTTTTCTAATCTGTCAGGAACATTTAGGTCGTAAGTAAATAAATATTAAAAAAATTAGATGATATGCTACCAATTACAAAAATAACATGTTTGATTATTGTACTTGCTTATTAGACTACTTAAAATTCTATTTAGAAATTGTACTAGTCATGTAGATTGATATGAAATTGTACAAAATTGGGGAAACCATTTTGTGTCAGAATTTTCAACCTGCCAAAGTTTACACTCCAAATTTATAAAATTTAATTGGAAAATAAGTTAACTGTTGCTGCATTTTAATAATACTGAAACTCCATTTTATCTTTTTAATGTATTGCTTGAAAACTTCACGATTGAAAATAAAATAAACTCAATCAAAAAATAAGTGAGAAAGTAGGCCTATATTTTATTTATAAAAATAAAAGCAGATTTATTCATACTTACTTGCTTTGTTGTTTCTAGACATAAGCATAAATTAATTTGAATTATAATTATAAATAATTTATTTTCCTTAGTTTATAACAACAAAATGCAAAAAAATATGTAATAAAAGAGATTTGGCCAACAATGCCAGTTTAGAGGTTATCATTTTAAAAAAATGAATCCATTTAATTAGTTTTACAGTTGCACACATCTAAACCACAGCCAAAAAGAAATACAAAATTTCAAAAGAATGTTTATTATCATTTTAAATTAATTAATTTGTTTAAATAGGAGCACCAACTTTTTTTTTATTGTGAGCAGTTACCACAAAGACAAAAACACAACTCTACATTAAAACTTAATTCACATCCCATAAAACATTTCTTGAAGTTACCTAGAAATGTGCATTCTTTACCATTGTTTAGGCAGTTGAAAATTCTTCCTCCTCTGAGATATCTATATATATTTAAATTCCTAAAATTATTTTATCTTAGTAGTGCTCAGAATTTATGTGATGAGATTTTATATTGTGGTCTAAACCTAATAAAGATTTGTCTCGACCTTTTCAAGGAGCTTTTCTGAGATCTTATCTGTATGCTGGACCAAAACTATTTTAATATGATTCCTGTGTTCTTGAAAACTGTAAAATACAGAAAAATGTTTTTAATGGAACAAAAAACCTGATCTATTTCTCTAGATGATGTAGGGTGTTTGTTTAGTGATTATTTGATGTTAGTGAATTTTGTTTGTTTGTTATTGGACTTGCACTGTTTTTTTTTTTAGTTAGGAAGAGATCATTGTACTCTGTAATAATGATTCTAGGAAATTTGTGTATTTTAGATTTTATCGTTTTTCCTTTACATTCCAAATAGTAGATTCTACATTTTTTAAAATTACATAGCATTATTTTTCTATTACTATATAAGTTACATATATTTCTTATTTTAAAGCACTTTAGGTTTTCGTTTATTTTTTTCTGTTGCTGCAAAACCAAAACCAGGCTGAACCTATAGGGTTTCCTAAAGTTTTCATGAACAATTTGTGTAATATTAAGTTATGTATACTAAGTTTCTTTTAAGTTTATGTGCCTCAGGTCTTATGTTTATCTAAAGATTACTATATATTGTTGTTTTTCTCAACTCTATGGAAAATAAGGATTTCTTAATTAATTTAAACATTATTAATGTTAAATATTCACATAATAAACTCGAAAAACCCAATATTTTCAAAATATTGTAGACCTATTTTGAGTTGTCTGCAAGAATTTTGATTTATAATTAGATATTTTTTAAGGTTAAAATAATTAGGCTTCGTTTTATCAATTAACTTATCTACAGCAGAATTTTCTGATTTCATTGGTTCTGAAATGATCATAATAGCCAAGTAAAATTTGGTTCTAATGACCCCCCCCACCGATGACTCATAGACCGGTATTTTTTGAAAGATGCTGAAAAATGCGTTTTGATTTGATACTTGTAGGCTACTTTTGAGCAAAATGTAATCAAAATTAGATAATTTTGATAAAATCGTGATGTTTTTTCTTACCTCCAAATTTTGAGTTATCAGAAGAATGAATATGCTTCCCACATACCAAATTTCATTAAAATCGCTCAACATCTTTGGGCTGTATAAACATCAGGCGTCTACAGATTATTATTAATGCCACTTTTTTGAATGCAAGAGTATATACCATTGAAAATTTCGATGTTTATTGTTCAACCCATCTCGTAAAATATGTTTTAATAAAATATTCTGAAATTCTTACTGTAGGTTAAAATATTAAGTGAGACAGAAAGAACCAAACACTGTTAAAATCCTAAATTAGTTTATTTCACTGCTGGTTTAAAACTGTGGTGGGCAAATATCAAATAACACGAAGATTAGGTTTAAATAAAGGGTGAGGTAGAAACAGGTCCCTAGAGTTCAATGGAGCAGGTTCTTGACTATCATCAATTTTACATTATGAGTCACCATTTGTAATACGATCAACAAAACGAGATCGGAACTGCAGTAATGTTTTCTAGGTTAATGAAACTTTCCAATAAGGTCCAACGTGATACGTGTTTTGAAGCCCTCCAAATTAATCATATAGTCCAGTTGGACTTCCCCAACCCAATGCTATACAAGCAAATCCTTTAAAATAGGGGTACTTACGTATTAACGCCACCGCAGCAGAAGTTGCTAATGCGCATGCGCCAATATTTGCTTACTTTGCGATATAATTATATATCACGACAGGTTTGGACAGGTAGCTATATATAAACACCTGGCCAAACCTTATATATAAACAATTTATAAGGGAATTCTGCTTCCCTTAAACCAGTTTGCTCTTTATTGGCGCATGCGCATTAGCGCAACTTCTGCTGCGGTGGCGTTAATACGTAAGTACCAAAATAGGTTTCTTGGTCCTTGCAGGAAATATTAAATATTAGTAAATCAAGGGATCTAACCCGGCAGGTTAGGATTGATTAAAGCAGTTGTTTCACAGATTTTCAAAACATTGGGTCTCCTTATGAGTAATTTGTTAAAAAATTATTATGAGTATATTAAAAAATTCAACTCATTACGGTTGATACAATGTTTTGGTCCTGGAAAGCCACGATGGTAGAAATTTATGTGAATGAACCTTTATTTGATACGCTCATCTAGGTGACTCTTTGGTAACTATTAGAATACCATTTTCTTGTCAGTGACTCGGCCCTGCCGGATGTTGATAACTATTAGATTACCAATTTCTTGTCAGTGACTCAGCCCTGTCTGAAGTTGATAACTATTAGATTACCAATTTCATGTCAGTGATTCAGCCCTGCCGGATGTTGATAACTATACAAATACCATTTTCGTGTCAGTGACTCAGCCCTGCCTGATGTTGATAACTATTAGATTACCAATTTCTTGTCAGTGACTCAGCCCTGCCTGATGTTGATAACTATTAGATTACCAATTTCTTGTCAGTGACTCAGTCCTGCCGGATGTTGATAACTATTAGAATACCAATTTCTTGTCAGTGACTCAGTCCTGCCGGATGTTGATAACTATTAGAATACCATTTTCATGTCAGTGACTCAGCCCTGCCGGATGCTGATAACTATTAGAATACCATTTTCTTGTCAGTGACTCAGCCCTGCCGGATGCTGATAACTATTAGAATACCATTTTCTTGTCAGTGACTCGGCCCTGCCGGATGTTGATAACTATAAGAATACCAATTTCTTGTCAGTGACTCAGCCCTGCCGGATGCTGATAACTATTAGAATACCATTTTCTTGTCAGTGACTCGGCCCTGCCGGATGCTGATAACTATTAGAATACCATTTTCTTGTCAGTGACTCGGCCCTGCCGGATGTTGATAACTATAAGAATACCAATTTCGTGTCAGTGACTCAGCCCTGCCGGATGCTGATAACTATTAGAATACCATTTTCTTGTCAGTGACTCGGCCCTGCCGGATGCTGATAACTATTAGAATACCATTTTCTTGTCAGTGACTCGGCCCTGCCGGATGTTGATAACTATAAGAATACCAATTTCTTGTCAGTGACTCAGCCCTGCCGGATGCTGATAACTATTAGAATACCATTTTCTTGTCAGTGACTCGGCCCTGCCGGATGCTGATAACTATTAGAATACCATTTTCTTGTCAGTGACTCGGCCCTGCCGGATGCTGATAACTATTAGAATACCATTTTCTTGTCAGTGACTCGGCCCTGCCGGATGTTGATAACTATAAGAATACCAATTTCTTGTCAGTGACTCAGCCCTGCCGGATGCTGATAACTATTAGAATACCATTTTCTTGTCAGTGACTCAGCCCTGCCGGATGTTGATAACTATTAGAATACCAATTTCTTGTCAGTGACTCAGCCCTGCCGGATGCTGATAACTATTAGAATACCATTTTCTTGTCAGTGACTCAGCCCTGCCGGATGCTGATAACTATTAGAATACCATTTTCTTGTCAGTGACTCGGCCCTGCCGGATGCTGATAACTATTAGAATACCATTTTCTTGTCAGTGACTCGGCCCTGCCGGATGTTGATAACTATAAGAATACCAATTTCTTGTCAGTGACTCAGCCCTGCCGGATGCTGATAACTATTAGAATACCATTTTCTTGTCAGTGACTCGGCCCTGCCGGATGCTGATAACTATTAGAATACCATTTTCTTGTCAGTGACTCGGCCCTGCCGGATGCTGATAACTATTAGAATACCATTTTCTTGTCAGTGACTCGGCCCTGCCGGATGTTGATAACTATAAGAATACCAATTTCTTGTCAGTGACTCAGCCCTGCCGGATGCTGATAACTATTAGAATACCATTTTCTTGTCAGTGACTCAGCCCTGCCGGATGCTGATAACTATTAGAATACCAATTTCTTGTCAGTGACTCAGCCCTGCCGGATGCTGATAACTATTAGAATACCATTTTCTTGTCAGTGACTCGGCCCTGCCGGATGTTGATAACTATAAGAATACCAATTTCTTGTCAGTGACTCAGCCCTGCCGGATGCTGATAACTATTAGAATACCATTTTCTTGTCAGTGACTCGGCCCTGCCGGATGCTGATAACTATTAGAATACCATTTTCTTGTCAGTGACTCGGCCCTGCCGGATGTTGATAACTATAAGAATACCAATTTCTTGTCAGTGACTCAGCCCTGCCGGATGCTGATAACTATTAGAATACCATTTTCTTGTCAGTGACTCGGCCCTGCCGGATGCTGATAACTATTAGAATACCATTTTCTTGTCAGTGACTCGGCCCTGCCGGATGTTGATAACTATAAGAATACCAATTTCTTGTCAGTGACTCAGCCCTGCCGGATGCTGATAACTATTAGAATACCATTTTCTTGTCAGTGACTCGGCCCTGCCGGATGTTGATAACTATAAGAATACCAATTTCTTGTCAGTGACTCAGCCCTGCCGGATGCTGATAACTATTAGAATACCATTTTCTTGTCAGTGACTCGGCCCTGTCGGATGCTGATAACTATTAGAATACCATTTTCTTGTCAGTGACTCGGCCCTGCCGGATGTTGATAACTATAAGAATACCAATTTCTTGTCAGTGACTCGGCCCTGCCGGATGTTGATAACTATAAGAATACCAATTTCTTGTCAGTGACTCGGCCCTGCCGGATGCTGATAACTATTAGAATACCATTTTCTTGTTAGCGACTCAGCCCTGCCGGATGCTGATAACTATTAGAATACCATTTTCTTGTCAGTGACTCTGCCCTGCCGGATGTTGATAACTATTAGATTACCAATTTCTTGTCAGTGACTCAGCCCTGCCGGATGTTGATAATTATTAGAATACCATTTTCATGTCAGTGACTCAGCCCTGCCGGATGTTGATAACTATACAAATACCATTTTCTTGTCAGTGACTCGGCCCTGCCGGATGTTGATAACTATTAGAATACCATTTTCATGTCAGTGACTCAGCCCTGACGGATGTTGATAACTATTAGATTACCAATTTCTTGTCAGTGACTCAGCCCTGCCGGATGTTGATAATTATTAGAATACCATTTTCATGTCAGTGACTCAGCCCTGACGGATGTTGATAACTATTAGATTACCAATTTCTTGTCAGTGACTCGGCCCTGCCGGATGTTGATAACTATTAGATTACCAATTTCTTGTAAGTGACTCGGCCCTGACGGATGTTGATAACTATTAGATTACCAATTTCTTGTCAATGACTCAGCCCTGCCTGATGTTGATAACTATTAGATTACCAATTTCTTGTCAGTGACTCGGCCCTGCCGGATGTTGATAACTATTAGATTACCAATTTCTTGTCAGTGACTCGGCCCTGCCGGATGTTGATAACTATTAGATTACCAATTTCTTGTAAGTGACTCGGCCCTGACGGATGTTGATAACTATTAGATTACCAATTTCTTGTCAGTGACTCGGCCGCGCCGGATGTTGATAACTATTAGATTACCAATTTCTTGTCAGTGACTCGGCCGCGCCGGATGTTGATAACTATTAGATTACCAATTTCTTGTCAGTGACTCGGCCCTGCCGGATGTTGATAACTATTAGATTACCAATTTCTTGTCAGTGACTCGGCAGCGCCGGATGTTGATAACTATTAGATTACCAATTTCTTGTCAGTGACTCGGCCCTGCCGGATGTTGATAACTATTAGATTACCAATTTCTTGTCAGTGACTCGGCCGCGCCGGATGTTGATAACTATTAGATTACCAATTTCTTGTCAATGACTAGGCCCTGCCGGATGTTGATAACTATTAGATTACCAATTTCTTGTCAGTGACTCGGCCGCGCCGGATGTTGATAACTATACAAATACCATTTTCGTGTCAGTGACTCAGTACTGCCGGATGTTGATAACTATTAGATTACCAATTTCTTGTCAGTGACTCGGCCGCGCCGGATCTCGTAACTATAGAAATATAATCTAATTAGATGTCATAGTTAGAAATTATATTAGACAGATGTGGTTTGTACCATTACATACGGAATTGAATTATGCAATTTCGAATTATTTATAACTTGGATAGCACTGGAGATATGAACAGAAAACTATTTAAAATGGCTGCCATTTTAAAATTTTTAATTTGATTTTTCTGTACTCAATAGCTTTCTAAATGAGCACACTATAGTCACTCTTTACAGAAATTGAATGTTGCTCTCTTTATTTGTATGTTTACGTACAGATGACAACGACGTCGAACGGACGGCTTGACGTAAGTAAATTCTACGTTCACGAGTCGTTTAAACGTAAAGATCAGCCGTAAAAACGGAGGTAGAATTGCGACTAACCAGTGACTTAGTTCGTAGATTTGTTAACATATAAGTAACAGATAAACAAGAATAGGTTGGAATACAGGGTGGTGTAGGAGCAGGTCCCTGTAGTTCATTGGAACAGGGAAGGAACAGGTTCTTGCCTTAAGAACCATTTGACATTATGAGTCACAAATTAGAGACGAAATCGGGATTGCAGTTTTTTTTCTAAGTTAATGGGATTTTTTTAAAAGGTTCTAACGGTTATTTAAGCCTTTCATAAATATTTATTTCATTAAAAAATATCTGTGGGTGTGAAGTCCTAATGACTAGTCTACATCCAATGGCGCAAATCTCCTCTGAGGATCGTAGCGCAGAGCTACTTTGATTTTAAACTTACCCTCCTTCTGCATACCTTATATTATTGGTTAATAGGGATAAATAGATTGAAAATTAAAATATTTTAATTCCGAACTTTCGTTCAAAAACTAACATTGCTGTCTTAGATCAACGTAATGGAGTCGAGTTTTTTAGGGAAATGTATGTTTTGAGAAATTTTTATTAATAAACAAGTGGTTTTTGGTGTGGTGTCTGTCTGCTTCGGCGCAACGCTCTACGATTTTAATAAAATTTTGAGCATGGGCATGTTTTTATCCATATTTTTAACAACTCAAAATTATCGTAGCTAGCATAAAAACAACATAAAATATTATTTTCTCCAAATTGTCTGTAACAATTTTCATCAAATTTTGCATTAGAGTAGCCCATTGGTCTCTCCAAAAATGGCGGTTCTTGAATTATCGAGAAAAAACCAAACATTTAGGTTATAAAAGATTTAGATTTTCAATAAAAAAACCTCTACAGATTTCGATAAACTCTTTGTGAAATTTGAAGATTAATGACGCAAAACCCGTGTGAATAATCGTAAAAAAATGGATTCAGGAATAATCGGGGAAAAGTGATTAAATTGCTCGAGTATATTTCATCACTAGGACCAAAAGTGAAGCTTTCGATACAAGCTCAAGTAACGAGGAAAATGAGCGAGGATCGAAAAGCTTCTTTTGGTCCAAGAGATGAACTATATTTTTCGTTATACTGTACTGCAAATAATATAAGAAAACAATTTCACAAAAACTAAAATATTATAACCTATTTACCTTCAAATCGACGGTAACGGTAACAGCTGTTTTAACGGTTACTTACAATCGAGAGTATCGGTTGTTTTTATAGATGCTTTACAATCGTTATTTAATTCGTATAAACGGAGTAGCCTAACAGCTGATTATCTCGATCTCAGCTGATGTTTTTAGGTCCTAGGACTAAAAAGAACAACTTTAACATTTCAATGCATGTATTGAAAACAGCTGTTTTTGAAGCAGTATGACGAAAACAATTTTTTGTTAATTGGTTTTTTTAGGTTACACCCACAACGTATCTTTTGTTCTTTTTTGTTTTTTTGATTGTCAACCGTAAAACATCGTAGCTCACAACAACAACAAAAACACGATGTGTTCACCAGGGCAGGATCACCTTTTGGTTTCCTGCGACTGTTAGCGCCCTCTTTGGTCATTAGTAGGAGTGTTAGTACATAACAGCATTGTAGCATGAGCTGTATACACAGGTTTCTGGGAGATATTCATAATGCCAAGAAAAAACAGCTTACAAACCTGAATGCATTCTCCACTTATAGAAAAAAAATACTTAAAAAGTAAATTTTTGCCATGATTTAGGGGTATTTTTAGCCCTATGAGCACAATGATCACTTTATTCTTCTTGATGATTTGACTCACAATTTTCTTGATTTAAAACATTGGATTTGTTCAGTGGTCTTTCTGTCTTTGTTCTTTTTATGTTATTCAACAAAAAATGTCTCTTATTAGTTGCAGATGCAAGGGCATAGTCAACACTAGTAAATTTTAAGTAGATGACAACACAATATAACAAACACACAGAACACAATTCTCACAAGAAAGACGCCTAAGTTTTAGACGCGTTTCAACAAGGTCGTCCTCTTCAGTGATACACGAGCTACACCAATCAAACTATAACTATTAGTATACAATAGTTATAGTTTGATTGGTGTAGCTCGTGTATCACTGAAGAGGACGACCTTGTCGTTGAAACGTGTCTGATACTTAGGCGTATTTTTTTGTGAGAATTGTGTTCTATGTGTTTGTTATACTGTATAATTTTTCTCATAAGTCAAGCTCAACATTTAATATAGATGACAATAATTTTAATACCACTAACCTCTTCATTGAATGATGTGGGTATTCACTGTCTGATGAAGATGATATCTGTGAAAGTTGTACATAATCGTCATAATCAGATAAGTCTTCATAGGATATTTCATCCATCTTTCATTCAATTGAATATAATTAAATAAAATCAATTTCGGGTGAAACCTAACATGATAGGAAGAACACACTTTCTGTTGATAAACAAACAGAGACAACAACAACTGAACCAATAATTAGTCTATAAACAGCTGATCTGGCATACCACAGAGTAAGGAGTCAGATACATCCTTGTCATTATACATAGAGGAAAACAATATCCTGTTAGATAGAACTTTGTCAAATTAGTATCTCAGTAATACTAAATTAAATATATAGCGTAATTATTTAGTTTTCCATGTAGCCCGGATTAAGGAGAGTCAAATAAACCGAAAAATCCATTTTAGCCAAATTTATCAGTTACAACCTCGTCAAACCTAGGTAGCGACATGTGAAAGTTACCGTTTATTTAACTGTCGTTAAAGATAAATAGAATTCACAAAAAAACACTTGAAAAACATGCACACGCATGAATTGTCTTTTTGGGAAGGTGGGTGTAGCCTAAAAAAACCCCTCCTAAGAAAGGTAATGTCTTCTAGAACACAAAATTTAGAACAACTAGCCTATCGAACTGAAATTTTCGTTAAAGAATAGTTTTGTTTTGATTTTATTTAGTTTTGTGAAATGGGCGAGTGAGAAAGTTTGTGCAATGTTTTAGCACCATTTAATTTAAATGTATCTACACTCAAAGTTTTATGTAAATTTAATTCTGAAAATGATAATTATATAGCAGAGCTGCCTCACTTCAAAATCAATTTTTATGGGTTTTATTCGTCAAATAAATGTTGGAAAAATATTTTATTATCGAAAAAAAGTGTCGGAAAGATGATTACATAATACAATAATACAATTACACAAGTAGTTTTTTCGTGAAAAAATTAACTCTGTGTTATCTTTCATACTCATGACATTCACTTCAATAAACGTACGGAAGGTTTGGCCAGGTGGATATATATATATAGCAACCTGGCCAAACCTTTCGTGACATATAATAATACAGCCCTACATATGCGTACACTGAAGCACATACGCAGACAATTGAACGTCAATGGAGGGAGGTGCGAGGAAATGTGCTGCGATATGGAAATTCAAAACAACATTTCCATGGCCATATAGCCGAATTTATGTTTAAGAGAAAGTACAATGAGTATAATACTCGTTTTCATCATTTATGGCGAATTACGAGTGAAATACATTTAAATTCAATAAATTCCTCATCTACTGAATTTGCAGCAGAATTTGACTCTGATTAAGATTTTCTTGTGTAATCTTGTGAAATTATGTTATGTAATCATCTTTCCGACACTTTTTTTTCGATAGTAAAATATTTTTCCAACATTTATTTGACGCATAAAACCTTTAAAAATTGATTTTGAAGTGAGGCAGCTCTGCTATATAATTACCCTGAAAATTTGTTACAAAACTTTAAATCAGAAGTTTTACAAAAATAAAACACAACTCGGATAGTAACAATAGTAATCAAATCGTACAATTATCCTTGAGTAACAGCTACTTGTTATTATTAGTAATGTTAGTTAGGCCTACCTACATTCCAACCTACCTACCTAACTCTGTACTATAGTGGCATTGAGCTGTACAATATTTTTGCAAATTATTCCTTCAACGTTATTTTATTTTACACAATGTTCGAGCCAGTCTTCACATTTCACTAAAATTTAAACAATATCAGTAGATCCGATTTTGAGATATTACGCCATTTTCTTTCCAGCATGACCAATGTTAACTCAAGAACCGCCATTTTTTTGAGAGATGGAGACCAATACGTTTGTGGTTTTTGATCAAATCGTTGGAGTCAAAATCCGGGTTCAAGTTTCCCCTCTACAACTCCACTAAAATACTCCTATCCGCCGGTTCTTAGTATCTACCCCACATCCAGAGTAACAGCATCTTCCCATTACTACATTGAACAGCCTTTTGGTCTTTTATCTTTTCCAAAAATCTCTTTTAGCTTTAAGCATCTAAAGTGTTTCACCGATGTTCTATAGCACTAATATTTTTCTTATGTACTTCTTATAGTGAAAAGGCAAGTATAGAAGGAAAAGTTGTTAAACATGAATGTTTTCTTACTTTCTTATATATATATATATATATATATATATATATATATATATATATATATATATATATATAGCTCCTAATGGCTCGCTCTCTCTCTCTCTATATATACAGGGTGTTACAAAAAGGTTGGGCTGGGTATGCATTTTCATATTCTATGTGTGATTCTAAGCTGAAAATAAAGAATACATTTTCCACAATTTCCACGCCGTTTTGTTTTTTTACAAAAACTCACTGTAACTCTGGAAATAGATAAGATATAGAGTTGAAATTTGGAATAAGCATTTCACATGTTACGATTAACAAGTTTACAAAGCACAAACAATTTATTTTTATAATTTTCAAAATGGCGGCTGTTACAAATATTTAACGTGGAATATCTTGAAAACCGTTAACTTTACAAAAAATGTACAAGCGACAAAATATTTTTATTTTTTAACAACAGACACAATGCTTTTTTTGTAGTTTCAGTAGGTCAAAAGATAACCGAGTTACCGACAAAAAATAATTTGTTTCTTGTACGTTTTTTGTAAAATTAACGGTTTTCAAGATATTCCACGTTAAAATTTTTTAACGGCCGCCATTTTGAAAATTATGAAAATAAATTCTTTGTATTTGGTACACTTGAAAATCGTAACATACAAAACGCTTATTCCAAATTTGAACTCGATAACTTTTCTATTTCCAGAGATATAGTGAGTTTTTGCAAAAAAACAAAATGGCGTCTAGCTGCTAAACAAAGTGGAAATTGAAAAAATATTATTCTTCATTTTCAGCTTAGAATCACACATAGAATAAGAAAATGCATAGCCAGCCCAACCTTTTTGTAAGACCCTGTAAAATAACGGAGAAATTGACCAAAAAACTGTTTGTGTTATCTAATTTATTTGTTTGGGGGGGGGGGTGACTTCACTGGTGTAGTTGGAGAGCTTGGAACTTTCTTGAAGGAATAGCTAGCAAAACCGGGTATTACGACTTTGAATTACAACTAGTTTTTCATAGAAACCCACACTATGTTTAAAACACAAAACGGCGTCTAGATAGAAAACTAAACATTTTAGGAAATATCAAAATTTTCGTTAGTTTTGATTTTAGGAATAAAACTCATAAATTCCTGAAACAATTTAAACATTTCGTCATCTACGAGGCTAGTATAGTTGAAAAAAGAAACAATTGTTTTTAAAAAAACACACCCTACTGGCTACTCCTTGATCTATCATTACAATTTATCATTTCCTTACAAAAACAAATTATAGGTATTGTATTTAGTGGTTATACGTGTTTTACATTGTGTGTTGGGGCTGAGTTAGTACCATGATGGTCCCAATGTATTCAACTTGGTGCATTGTTTTTACACGGTATATTATGATTAAGCCTAGTATACTCTACTATATAAGGAATAGAAAATGACTAGGTGTCCCGGCGTGTTAGGCAAAATTAGATTCTGTTGTAGACCTAACGGTAGCTAGCATCCATACATCATTCGTAAAGTAATAGGTAGGTAGATAGAGAAAGGCGTAGATAGATAAATATGTTAGAGAGTGAGAGAAATATCAGAGATAGTGAGATAGTGCCAGTTTGTAGATGTGGTTTTTACAACTGAATAGTATTTTATGTTTCGGCTTTTGATTTTCACATACAGGGTGTTTCGAAATCAGTCTGTCAAATTTAGGAAAGTTTTTCTGGACGTCAAAATTTCGATAAACAAATCTTAAAAAATGTTTCGTGTTTAAAAACAGGTTATAAATCATGTTATAATTTCCACCATGAAACGGAAGTTCAGTCAAAAAAAGGAGGTAGATATTTTTTTGCAAAATTACCCTTCACTTGTTGTACTGGGTTTGTAAACATGTCAAAAATGCTTTGTTTCCCGTCTATCTGTCTTCAAAACAATTTATACTTCAAGAAAGGATTTAGATATGGGTTTGAAACTTTGAAAAATGTTTTATACAGTTTGCAGTGTATCACAAAATTTCATTTTAAATTTTCAAAATGGCGTTTATAAAAAAATTTTGATGGCAAATATTTTGAAAACCTTTGATTTTTAAAACCATATAAAAGTTTAGTACTTTTTTTTTATAGCGGACAGGGTGTTTCACAATCAGTTTACCAAACTTAGAGAACTGTTTTTCTGGATATCTAAATAATAAAAAAAAAGTTCTTTATGCCCAAAATGCTTCGTTTTGCGTCTGTATGTTTGTCTTTTACGATATAACTTTAGAAAGATTTCAGATACGGATATCAAATTTGATGAATATTTTTAAACTGTTTCCAGTGGTTTTATTTATTTTTCGGTAAAAAAATCCCAATAAATTTCACAATTTTTTAAAAAATCGTGAAGGAATAATTGTATTAAAAATTCCTCTAAGTACAAAACACATTGTAAATATAAATTGTACTCAATATGTCGCATTACAATTGTAAAAACTGTTATAAACAACTTAAAATGTATTATTTATATTTGGATACTGAAAGCGTTACAAAAATAATTAATTATAAATTGTAGAAAATACTAAACCTGGGGGAGACTATATATTAAAAAAGATTGCCGTAATACACAAGTAACTAGATATCAATGACTGCACTAACACAAGACACGTGTTAACTAAAGAACTTTCCGTTGTAACAAAGTAAAAAGAATGTTTTGTCGGAGGAAATAATATAAAATTATAAAGTCATCTAATGATTATATAAATTGCACATAGAGTACGCTGCGGTTATCCCCACCTCTCTCGAGACCTCGAACTTCTCACGTGAGAGATTTACTCATTTGTCTTTTATACATCTGTGTTAGTGATGGAACTAGTTGTGTTAAAAGTAATCACTTCTAGTTAGCAATCGCAGTTTGGTTAATAGTGATTTTACATGTTGTGATTTCGTAATAAAATTCACAGCTATAAAATTAAATAATAAACTTATTACAATCGAAATAATAATAAAGGAAAACTATTACTTGTTAAAAATTAGTTGAGTAGTTAGTGAAAATCATATATAATTCATATTGTAACAAGGACTTGAGAATAGCAGGGTTTTGTTTAAAATTAAGTCAGTAGCGTACTATTCTATACCATTGTTGAAGTCTCCATAATTTTTAAAATTCAATACTGTATTTAGTTATTTTGCCTTCTTAACTATTGTTATAATATAACTAGATCTATGAATTGAAGGTTTTTTTTTTAAATACAGCAGCGAACCATCTTTGAAATCATCGCAATTTTAATATCCAATAATTTTTGATAAGTTGCCTCCTTCACTGGATTCATTGAACTTTACTTTCTGAGTAGTTGTTAGTGAAAATCATATATAATTCATATTATAACAAGGACTTGAGAATAGCAGGGTTTTGTTTAAAATTAAGTCAGTAGCGTACTGTTCTATACCATCGTTGAAGTCTCCATTATTATTTTTAAAATTCAATACTGTATTTAGTTATGTTGCCTTCTTAACTGAATACCATTAACTGTTGTTATAATAGTGTTATAATAATATAACTACGAATTGAAGGTTTTTCTTTTAATACAGCAGTGAACCATCTTTGAAGTCAGCGCAATTTTAATATCCAATAATTTTTGATAAGTTGCCTCCTTAACTGGATTTAATGAACTTTTCGTTCTAAGTAGTTGTTGTTAGTGAAAATCATAATTATATAATTCAAATTATAACAAGGACTTGAGAATAGCAGGGTTTTGTTTAAAATTAAGTCAGTAGCGTACTGTTCTATACCATTGTTAAAGTCTCCATAATTTTAAAAATTCATTATTGTATTTAGTTATGTTGCCTTCTTAACTGAACACCATTAACTGTTGTTAATATAGCTAGGTCTATGAATAGAAGGTTTTTGTTTTAATACAGCAGTGAACCATCTTTGAAGTCAGCGCAATTTTAATTTTCAATTTTTTTTTATAAGTTACCTTCTAAACTGGATTCATTGAACTTTTCGTTCTGAGTAGTTGTTAGTGAAAATCATAATAATTCATATTATAACAAGGAATTAAGAATTAATAGCAGGGTTTTGTTTAAAATTAAGTCAGTAGCGTACTGTTCTATACCATTGTTGAAGTCTCCATAATTAAAAAAAATCAATACTGTATTTAGTTATGTTGCCTTCTTAACTGAATACCATTAACTGTTGTTATAATATTGTTATAATAATATACCTATGAATTGAAGGGTTTTCTTTTAATACAGTAATGAACCATCTTTGAAGTCACCGCAATTTTAATTTTCAATTTTGATAAGTTACCTCAACTGGATTCCTTGAACTTTTCGTTACAATATGACGTCACTTTGTATAGTAAATAATAATATTTTTCATTTTATTTGAGATTAACTTACTCATAATGGGTACTCTTGTAAAGTTTTGTTGTTAAATTCCACATAAGTTTCTTATTAAAGCCTGTCAGTTGATATATATATATATATATATATATATATATATATATATATATATATATATAACTCGATATATATAACTCGGATTCAATTGTCAATAGTAGCGCATCATATTGGGACTGAGTTGTTTTAAGTCGGTTAAGTGAAATACAATGAATTTTCTGAAGTAGCATTTCATGAGCGCAAATTCTGATTTTATTTAATTAGATAAATACGAGTTATCAATCAAAATGGCATTTAAAAAAAATGAATTGACTCTTTAAAATATAAGAATACTAAGAGGGTTTTCTGAAAAATATATTTTCCAAAAAATCCCCAAGCATAAAGTAATTGTGTTGTGTGTTCGAAGTAGAGAGAATTTTAAACGGAAAAGTCTCGAAAAACTGTGTTCTGTTTTTCGAATTTTACTAACTGTTTTATCCATGGATAACTGTATTAGTGTTTAAAGGGGCTCAGTCATCATTGCCCTATAAAAAAAAGAAAGAAAATAACATTTAATAAAGCCTCGAATACTCTAGTAACGTATGCGTCAGATAATATACAAGAGTTGGTTAAAGGAGAGCGGAAAGGAAAGATGAAAGATAATGATATAACCTAAGACTACATGAAAAAGTCCCTCGAGATTTCCAAAACCGTGAGCAGTTGAGAGCTAATTCTATATAAATGTATTTTCCTAATAGAATTGTTAAGAAACAGAATTGTAAAAAAAACTTAACCTTAAAACTGTATAATTATAAAATCTTAAATTGGCTTCCATTTGAAACATTTTTTCTGTAGAAAATTATTATTTAAATCCTACATAAGCCTGCATAATGTTATCCAGTTGGCTATCTAGTGGAAGTTTTCGTTCGGTTACGAACAAAAAAACATCAAATGAAATCAGTTGATCAGCTGTCGATTATTAAAAAATTATTGTAGTTAAAAATGATTGAAATTAATGGTTTACAAATGCTTGATGTAATGTTTTTAGGTGCAACAAAGTACTGTAAGAAAGTATGACAATTTGCATATGAAAGTAAAGGAGTAGGCATGCGAGTGGGAGTGTGTGTTTTCTTTAATAGGCTGTAACTTATTTCGTACAATCCTAAGTACTTTCGACAACAACATTTGTTTTCATTTGTGTTTATTTGAAAATTTACATGATTAACCAATAAACTGAAGTAGTTCATTATTAGCAAGTGGTAGTGATGTGGGGGTGAAATGTACTGCGACCTCTAGTGGTCTATTGTGTGGTTCAGATGGGTGATTCCCGTCTATAGCACATGAAGAGGATCAAGGGTAGTTAACTCCTCTACGATTAGTTTATCCTACTTATTCTGATCCATGTTCGTGAACTTCTGATATTATAATTCCCCAGGAGTGCTTTGGTCTGTTTTTCCCATAAGTGGTCTCTTCAATGGCCTTTCTAGTCTGCCTACCTTTCTTTATTAAGCGTTTCTTCTGTCAGTCTTGCAGAATGGAGAAAAACTATTCACTAATTTTCTGATACAACAATTCAAACAATAAGGAATTAAAAAATATTGAGGGTTTCTTACCAAATATTCCGTTTTGATAGTGATTAGTCAAAAGCTGTTTAAAAATCACAAAATCTGCATAGACGATTTTGATTAAATTTTGATGAAAGATTATGATTTATAATCAATGTGCCGGACCGAACGTAAAAGGAAATGACGTCAGTGCGCGAGTGATATGGAAAAAACCAAAACGAAACCTTGATCTGTCAGGGTTTGTTTGGTAAAATATCCTAATTTTCTCTTAGGTGTGGTTTTTAGTTTTGGTTTTAAATTTTCACACTTTATCAAAATTGCTTTCTCCGATTCTGAGATATCGTTACTTTTTAAACGCTGTCCATGATTAGTTGTTTTATTTTGACAATTTTATGAATCTTAATTCTTGAGAAGATGGTTTTGACGGTGTTCTTAGATACAGCATTTCAGCAATATTTTATCAAAATAGTGTCTATTTAAGAAAATTGGAGTTTTTTGTTTTCATCTTATTTTTGAGTGTTCTAAAAATTAAAAAAAAGCATTGGCTGCCTAATTATAAAAAAAAGTTATAAAAATGGAACCAATGGTATTATCATGCGCTTTGCTCAAACAGACATCATTACAAAACTTTTTTTCATTGTCTTATGAAATGTCTCAGTTTGAAGCTGAGGACTTCTGTTAGCACAATTTGTCTTATCATAATTTCAGACAGTTACTTTGATTGTTTATAATATTTATAAACCATTTTAAATGAAGTTTACTGAAAATAATAAGAAGTCTTCTGAAAATATTTTAAGAAGAACGTTCAGTGATAAAACTGCTAATATTTACGTTTTATTAAAACATACAAAGAAAAGTAAAATATGTTTAACTATAACAACTGTTTTTTTACGGTGTTTAAATTAAAATTTATATCAAAATTAATTATGAACAATTTGAAATTGTCTCGTTAAAAACAAAGTGCTACAACATTTTCGGATTATAAGAATAATTTTGTACAAAACGTAATTATATATGGTTATTATATAAAGAATGTTTTGTTTCTAAAAGTATTATCCATACTAAAAAAAAAAAAAAAAATTATTAACTCTTAGGTGCGACCAAGGTTTAACCTTATTTTGCTAATTCCTATTTAAAAAAAAAAAATCTTTCTTCTACAAATTTATGAAAAGAGAGAGTTTTTATTTTAAAAGTTTAAATTGATTTCCAATATCACTTCCGAACAATGTAGTTACATAATAAACATTGTTAACAAATATAAATCGTTACTAGACCAGTATAATAAATTGGACGTTCTGTTCTATCCCACCGTTGAAGTCTCCAGTGTTGCAACCTTTAAAATCCTATTCTGCAATTGCTAGCGGTCGCTCGTTAAACAAATTAGCGTCATCAATCATCTAGTTAAATTGTTGCAATGTTTCTGCACCAATTATTTTTCATAAATTATTTACTTTTTACTTTCTCTGGAAAATGTTGGACCGTTTTTGTTAATTTTTAGTATTTAGATATATTGGTCATCTTCCAGACTACTTATATATTTTTGAATAACTGAAAGTTTTAGGGTATCTCTCTCAGTTGAAACCTTTCATCAAAATCTGTTACAATAATATAAATTGCAGTTGGTTCTAATAATCTCTGGAGAGCTATCCCTGCAAAACTTGTAAATAAAGTCAAGAAGTTACAATAATGTCACATTGGTAAAACTGATAAATTTCACAAGCGATTTTGATAGTTTTAATTGTCTGTCCATTTTTATTATCCACACCACTGTACTGTAGGTAAAAGAAAATTAAGGTTCTCAAGTAAATTGTTTATTTTTAATTCCAACGTAATAACGAATCGAAATCTTCACATTTATCGTAATTTTTATCGAATTAATTAAAGACGATTTTGATATATCGATTCTCATGAATGTGGCAAATTTAACATGATTTTTTTTTTAAAGCTATTTTAATATAATTACATTAAAGACTGCCATTGTAGTTACATTAGTTCAAACACGTTGTTTCTTAGTATATTTCTATTTCCATCAAATTTTTATAAAAATTCGTATAACATGATAATATATTTCATTTAAAATTGTTTTATAACCCCTACCTTTCACGCCCAAATGGAATAATTAAAGCGATTTTGATATATCGATTCTCATGTGGGAAATATAAGATGATTTTATTTATTATTATTTTTTTTTAAACTTAAACAATAATTATTAATCTTAATATAATAATTCCGATTATGTGTTTTTTGGCTCCCAACTTGTTAAGAACTTCATTTTTTATATAGTCACGTTAAAGCCTGCCATTGTAGTTACAATAGATCAACATGTTGTTTCTTAGCATATTTCTATTTCCATCAATTTTTTTAAAATGACCTTTATTTCATTTAAAATTGTTTTATAACCTCTACCTTTCACGCCCTTAAATGTTATATTCTTAAATGTTAAATCTTAAATTCAAAATTGGAAAATGTGCGCTCATAAAAACAGCCTTTCATTACGCAAACCGTGTTTAGCTATGTTAATTAAAAGCAAAGTTTAAAGACGATGCAAGTTTCTCTTCAGATATCCTGTATGTAATATTTTAATATATACAAAAATTCCAAAGGAGGCTAAAATTTTCGTTTATACAGATTTTTATCGAAATCGGCCTTTATTAGGTATTCTTAAATAATTGTAATTTAGTTCGATAACAACCCGCAATTTTCTTTGATTTATTGGTTTGGATTATAAAGCTTTACAGAATAAAAAAAAAATTGTTAATAATAAAAAATCACGCGTTCTGTTCTATACCACTGTTAAAATCTCCAGCGATGGAACGTTTCAAATCCTATTTGGACAATGCAAGCGGTCGCTTATTAAGAGATTAACTTCACCACTTTATTTACTATGCCTTACAAGTTTTCTGTATTTCGAATTCTACCGTTGGTCCATTATTAAATAAATGGAAACTTTGCTGGATAACGTCTCCTGGTGAAGCGTAGTGGGCTGACTCCGAAAACGGGTTCTAATGTGATCAAATAGGAAACGCCAATCATTCTCACAATTACATTAAACATTCATAATCCTAGTGGAGCGAGCTCTCAATATAATCTCGTAGGAATTTTAATTTTTAATTTCTGGAATATGTTTTTATAATTCCAAATCAGTTGTAAGTGACTGAAAAATATATTATTCTTTTTAAAAAAAATCAAAGTATATAATTCGCATCCACAAGTTTCTTACAATTATCACGAGTAGATCATGAAAGTTTGATAATAAAGTATAAAAAGAAACTTTATATATTCTATATTTTTATTGACGTTATTGAATATTTTTGTTATGAAAGAAGCTGGTAAAAAACAAATTCTTTGATGGCCATATTTATCCTTATTTCGTCTGTTTACTGTAAAAAGTGACTTCTAAAATAAGCTTGTAATGTAATATTCAATATTGCTTATTGTGGTGTTAGGAATTGTCTGCTAAAACTGCCTAAGTAGGCCTAAATAATAATATAATACTTTTTTTTTTATTATTATACATTTTTCGGACATTTGCCATCATTTGTGTGTTAAAAATCAAAACACGACGTTTCGGGAATAAGAATCAATTCCCGTTATCAAGTGACTAAAAACTAAAGAAACATGAATCTAGAAACTAAGCCTTTGTAAGAAGTAAAATTAAATAAGAATACCACCAACCCTTATATCTAAGCATTCATCTCAGAGCTGAAACTGAGAAGTCAAAAAACACACACGGTAACACACAACTAAAGTCAAAGTTGTTGTATCAAAGATACAGCAACAAGTGACGTGGTCCAGAAGGCGTGACAAACTATTAGGGGAGTGGCCTATTGTTAGTTGTATTAAGCTTCCTAGCACGAGAGCGGGTTACAACCCCTTGTGGCGATTTAACAGGTAAAAATTCGGCTTGTTTTTTAGTTGTGTGTTACCGTGATTGTGTTTTTTGACTTCTCAGTTTTAGCTCTGAGATGCATGCTTAGATATAAGGGTTGGTGGTATTCTTATTTAATTTTACTTCTCACGTATGCTTAGTTTCTAGTTTTATGTTTCTATAGTTTTTAGTCACTTGATAACGGGAATTGGTTCTTATTCCCGAAAAGTCGTGTTTTGATTTTTAACACACAAATGATGGAAAATGTCCGAAAAATGTATAATAATAAAATTGAAATTCCATCATTAACAAATAACTTCAAACAGAGAATATAATACTATTATAATAGATTACTTGATTTTATATTGATGGTTAGAATTTTAACACTCGTATGAAAAATAAAAACTTCGTTTTTTCAGAATTAACAATTTGCAAGTTGGTCACTTTTTACAGTAAACCGACGATTTTTATTTGTATAGGAAAATATCCATTTTAGGGTATTTATTAGTTTAAAAGAATCTATTTTTAATTATTTCTGTCGTGTGTATTGTTCTCTAGAGTCTATACGTGTAGATTGCTTTTGATCACATTTATTGTACAGATTTAAAATAAAATTTCCCTACTTTTTCCCTCAGTTTTTGTCATATCGATTTCGCATTAAATAACGTTAATCGTGCGAGACATGTTACTGCACTAGACTTTGATTTTCACCTCAATAATAAAGACCTACAGAAATACTGAAGGTCAATATGAACATCTTGATTTATCATTACTATTGAGTGTCTTGGTTTATTATTTAAAAAAAGCAGTTTAAAACTATTTTGAAGTTGTTTTATGATGTAATATGAGTTTTCCAATGTTCTATTGAAGTGAAATTCAAAGTTTACTGCTGTAACATTAGTTTCATACAGTTAAAACATTATACAGGGTGTATATAAAGTCCTGCACGGTCTTAATATTTTCTAAACGACAACAGATAAATCAATAAGATTTGGTACATCAACACCACACCTAAAAATCTACTTTTTTAAGGAACTATCAATTTTCTGTCATATCATGGGGACGTCCCGCAAGGAGTCAGAAAGAAATCTTAAATAGGAGCATAGGTCAATATGCACATCATTTTAAAGGGCTTAGCTAGCAGAGTTTAATGCCGTAAACCGCATTCAAAAAGGTTGATTCAGTACAAAATGGTGGCTGTTCAAAGGTTTTATTTTGTTACATTTTATTAGTACAGTAGCCACAATCCCATTAAAGCAAAACTGCAACTAAATGAATACCGCAGCTAAATACTACATTATGCGTGTCAATAGAGAAATGAATTATGAACAGCCGCCATTTTGTACTGGATCAACCTTTTTGAATGCGGTTTGCGGCATTAAACTCTGCTAGCTAAGCCCTTTAAAATGATGTGAATATTGACCTATGCTCCTATTTAAGATTTCCTTCTGACTCCTTGCGGGACGTCCCCATGATATGACAGAAAATTGATAGTTCCTTAAAAAAGTAGATTTTTAGGTGTGGTGTTGATGTACCAAATCTTATTGATTTATCTGTTGTCGTTTAGAAAATATTAAGGCCGTGCGGGACTTTATATACACCCCGTATGTGCTCTATTCGAAAAAGTCAAATTGTATACATTTTCTTTGTATTTTCATGAATTACGGGAGATCGTGAGAGTATCAAAGAAATAATTAAATGGTCGCCATTTTGAAACGGATTATTGGATTCAAACTAGGTCTTTACATTGATGCAAAATTGTTACTACCGTGCAAAATTCCAAATCAATCTGTTGAAATCACTCTATAGATATACATTATTTTGTAAGTTAAAAAAAAAAAAAATGGCGGAGCTTGTAAAAGAAGCGTTTAAGGACATATGTTTATAGGAACTTTTTCTTTATTTTGACCCATATAACCACCCCCTGAATTATCTCCGGCCATTACAGAAACACTTTGTATAATAATATTTTTCGAAGTTGTACAAGTGTTATTAGCTTCTATCGAAAAACTACCACTACACAAAACCAACAGTTTTTGAGATATTCCATATTACAAATTTGAAATAAGCGCCATTTTGAAAATCTATCAAAAAAAAAACCTTTTATATTTGTATATTGGTACACAAAACCAACAGTTTTTGAGATATTCTATATTACAAATTAGAAATGGGCGCCTTTTTGAAAATCTACCAAAACAAATCTTTTATATTTGTATATTGGTACACAAAACCAACAGTTTTTGAGATATTCTATATTACAAATTTGAAATGGGCGCCATTTTGAAAATCTACCAAAAAAAGTCTTGGATATTGGAAATTTACTATCGCAAAATATGTCAATTCGGTAGTGATCAATCAGTAAAATAATTGAAAAGAAACAATGGGCGTTGTTCTTGAAAAATATTTGTGTAATTAAACTCAACCTAACCTAAACTTGTTTTGCTTGCGACATAAACGTGGCTAAGCGTGAATCGTTTTTGATTATAATTGAGCTTCTAATGAGAGCATTTGAGTTTATTATTATTTTATTTTTTTGCCAATTATTCCAAAATCGTAATATGTTTTACTTGTGATTTAAGGTTTGGGTTATAAATCTTCACATTCACTAAAATTTTGACGAAATCGGTCTAGTCAGTGTTGAGAACTCACGAGTAGGTATGATTGGAGAGTTGGGGACCAATACGTCTTGTTTGAGTCCATAGAGGCAAAATTTAAAGATAATCATTATTACCGATTTTTAGAAAATTGTAATTTTCTTTTTTTTAATGCTATTCCTAAACTATTGAAAAAACACGCCCCTTCATAAGGTCATACAAGTGGTTGATTAAATGCCAACTACTTTAATTTTAAAAAATCTAATAGCAACTGCCCTGAACATTTTATATTGTCTTATTGGAGAGGGGGTTGTAAAATTTTGATACCACCAGGCATTTTTCCAATATTTCTTCTAAATTCGAAATTTCTTATAAAAAAACCTATTTTTTTTTATGATGGTTTTAGATACTACAGACAATTTTAAACTAATTTTATTGATCCAAATCTTACCTTAAAGTAGTAAAAAAACGAAATTTTAGACGTTTTCAGAAGTAGATTTTATGTACTTACAACAGTTGAACCGAGATTAAAATTGGAAGGTAGAGTATAAAGAAATTATAAAAAATGGATATTTGAAAATTAACAAAATAAATTTGGTAGGTTTAATAAGTGGCGATATTTAGTGAACGATTATATTAACGTCTTACGACTAATTTGCAGTTTGTCAAAAACCTTTAATTTTTCATTGAACGGTTTCAAAATGGCGTCTATAAACATGTTACTAGTTATAGTTCCTTCAATGCTAACTAAGATTGTAGTTTTATTGAACGTCATAGTAAATATTGGTAAAAAACTTGAAACAAAAAATTGGTATTTACAAGACCACACTTGAGTCCATTTAATAACATGTTATTTAAATTTAATACTTGTAAAAGAGATCGTTCCTCATTAGCCTAATTACACAACTATATAGTTTTAATGTAATTTATAATTTAGTTTTATTCAAAGTATGGGATTACTTTATCAGCCAATTTTAGTTTAAAGCCTGCATTAAATTGTTGCAACTGTTCTAAAAGGAACCTTAGTGTGATATTAAAATTTCCAGTAGTTTTTATTACGTTATCCTTTATCTACCTTATAATTTTAATCTTGGTTTAACCGTGTGAAAACGCCCTAAAATCTTATTTTTCACTTCTTTGGGCCTCGCTAGCTCATAAACAGTTCGATGTATAAAATAAATACAAGAATAAAAATAGTCTAAAATTATTTGTAGAACTTAAAACTTTAGTATTTCTATAAGAATTTAGAATGTAGTCTGCCATATTTTTAAAAAAAAGGTTGATGATATCAAAATTTTAAAAACCCTCAAATATAAACAAAGACAACATAAACAGTTCGGGGGTGTTCAAATACTTCCCAAGTAAAAAACAACTGGTACACTTTAACAATCGCCTTGTAGACTATAACAATATTGTTTAAAATCAGTTCATGAGTTTGCACTGTAGAGACAGACATCATTCAAAAAAAGCACTTCTAAAGAATTTAAAAAAATCTAAAAATTCAAATATTTTGATCCATCGCATAACTGTTTCTATACTACCACAAAATAAACGTTACCCCCCCAATTTCCCCCTTTTTTCTCCTAATATTTCCGCACTTCCGGCAATGTTTGTAAAATAGTTTCTCACAAATAAAATGAGATGTGTTTAAATTTCGTCCATTGACATATTTACAACAAGCGAGAACGTTTAAATCAAACACACTCACACACGCGCGCGCTGGCTGACTGAGGGGTGAATGCCCTCTCGATGCACCTGTAAGGAGATACCCTAGTAATTGTAGGGTGGCACTAGGAGCAACTGGCACCAAAAAACATTAATCATAATAATTGGATAGGATCATTCTCTCCATGCTTCCGCGCGAGATACAAGGTTCAACATTTTTATTAAAGGAAGAGAGAAAAAAAACTGTCTCACATTTAGCAACGTGTTAAGTGGACTAGTCGGGTTTTAATATGAATAAATGTTGGACAATCATTGCGCAAAGTTCGTGACGTACAACGGTGGAGAAATACCGCAGTAACTCGTTTAAAAAAATAAATATTACCAGAAATAAAAATGGTTGCCATCTCTCTGTAAATATCTCAATTAGAACTTGTAGGTAACAGAGAAATCTATTTTTATTTTCTACTAAATTCTCTCACTCACATGTTTATTTGGTATAGAAGGGTCGTCCTTTTAATTTTTTATAGTTGGTACTATTTATCGTAAACAATCAAACTGAAAATAAACTTTAAATGCATGATAAATGTAACTTTTTTTTTCATATAACTTTCAAATCTCTGAAAGATGGTTGAAATTTTGAAATATCGCTGCCAAATTTTTAATTTCTTTTTTAAACATTTTTAATGGGGATTTTTAATGGTATTTTTATATTCTGAACACAATTTTAAAACTTTTTTATTCTCAGTTATTGTTTCATAAACCTACTCGTTTAGGAGTAAATAGGCGCTAAATTTTCGAACGTAAAACATTTGAAGCATCTTCAGGAGGGGATTTTCCAGACTCCCCATTGTTGAATCAAGATAAAAATAAAGTAGGCTAGGATGTTAAATACAAATATAGGACTACGAATAACTGTTTTTTTTCAGGCTTTTTAATTCCTTATTTACCTTACTAGATTTATTACTACTACTATTTTTACAAATTATGTGACGCCATCATGGTGCTTACCCAGCCCTATCATACAATGTACAAACCGATTCTCTAAAAATAAAACCCAAAAGTTTGTTTCTCAAGCCTTTGTAGGATATGTTAAATTGGTAGTTCAATGGCTCTTACTTAAAGAGTAAGTTTGTTTAAAACAGTTGTTACCCAGGTGTTTGAACCTCGTAATTGTGTATCAGTACTTTCTTGTCGTTGGTTGGCACTAAAGAGCCTCGTAGATGGTATGTCTCTACTCGCTTCGCTCGTATCAATTTCTCGCCCCTAAAGGTACATCGAAGCTGTACACATGTAAAGGAGTCTCCATTCGCTATGATCGTCTTGGTAACTATGCCCTACCGGATCTCGTAACTAAACGCATACCACATTTTCTTTAGAGGTTAGGTTTCGAAATTACATTTACATCACACACTGTATAAATTAATAATTTCCAAATACAGCTGTGAATATTCAAAGTGATATTTTCCCGGTCTAGTCCGGGAAAGACAGCTGGAGAATTTCCCCGTAGTTGTGCATTCTAACACCAGTTGTACAAGTAGCAAGTTGTTTCTAACAGTAGGTATTTGGAATCAACTGTTCTTATTAACTTAACTGCAATTGTAATACAACAGTTACAAACATTTCAGATCCTATATAGAATACCCAACAAAGGAATAAACGTAACAATGAAAACTGCAATATTCATATAAATTTTCATTCGTAAGTAAATTGTCAATAAATAATTGGAGTTTATAATGTAGAAATTATAAAATTTAATGATAGTAAATGTTTTGTGGTAATTACATTGTGCTGATAAATGCACTTCTTTTATTATTATTATTATTTACAGTGTGTTGAAAAGTGTTATTCCGCTCCTTGATCGCCTATCGGAAAAAGACCACTTTCAGCACTAACGAAGAAATATAGTATTTTGACAATATCGACACCATATAGTCATAGTTGAAAGATAGGATTATAAGGTACCATTAAATGCACAAAATTTGTAAAATTGTATCTAATTTAGTGTGTTATAAATTGAATAACACGTGAAGGAACAAAAACTGACGGGGGTAAAAATAAATTTGTCGGTTCCGAGAGAGAGAGAGAGAGAGAGAGAGAGAGAGAGAGAGAGAGAGGAGAGAGAGAGAGAGAGAGAGAGAGAGAGAGAGAGAGAGAGAGAGAGAGAGAGAGAGAGAGAGAGAGAGAGAGAGAGAGAGAGAGAGAGAGAGAGAGAGAGAGAGAGAGAGAGAGAGAGAGAGAGAGAGAGAGAGAGAGAGAGAGAGAGAGAGAGAGAGAGAGAGAGAGAGAGAGAGAGAGAGAGAGAGAGAGAGAGAGAGAGAGAGAGAGAGAGAAGAGGAGAGAGGAGAGAGAGAGAGAGAGAGAGAGAGAGAGAGAGAGAGAGAGAGAGAGAGAGAGAGAGAGAGAGAGACCTCATTTATGTCTGAATGAGAGAGGTAAAGTAAACTCATCTATGTGTGAATGAGAGAGAAAAGAGCTGTGTAAACGTTTTGTGCGCAAATCCAAGTACAGTACTGTAATCGTTTATGTGAAAGTAGATAAGTGTCCAAGGCATAGCAATATCGCAGGATGAAGGCGCCCCCGAGTTGATCAAGGCAAATACTAGTCGACCACTGATTACAAATATTTTCCATGCATAATAGTTTTAGTACGTTTTTACGAGCGCATTAGCTATTAAAAAGTTTATTACTTCTGACACTGGACCCGTAGTCACTTTGCAGTGGTGTTGGTTGTTTGAGGTTATGATACTGAAATAGCCTACAGCAGCCTCTATCTTCTCGGATGAGAAATATTTAGCTTTCAGTATTATTTGGACTGGTGGAGAGTATCTGTCGATTGTAAAAACATTTATTTTTAGCTAGATGCGTTTCGATGGTTATGTCATCATCTATTAAGGTACAACAGTAAAATACTGCTGAACTACGAGTATAGGGCATTGAGTTTGTATACAGTATTCTCATGGTTGGAATCTGTCTGGAGTGGAGAGGAAAGAGAGGCAACCACACTTTGTTGGCGTTACTTTCAGCGGTATAACCCCAATAAAAAAATATAGGACCTCAAATGCTTCTGTGTAAACACGTACCCTACTTTCGTTTCTTTTATCGGTGTAAATAAGAATAAAACGTTTACAAAAGTCTGTCACGAAGTTGTAACTTTAGAATTAAATGTAGCTAAAATAATTGGTGTACATAGTTTTCTTGGAATGGGTTGTACCGTCAAGTCAGGCTAGAGAAGCAAGTAGAAGGGAGGACACGACCCTTACACCAGACGCAATCCTAGTCTGAGGTTATTGTACGTGTAACGACTGATGATGGTAACTTTGTTATCGAAACGTCATCTTGATGAGAGTATAGTGTATGTTTTACTTTCGTATATAGGTTTACGTAGTAAGGGAGAAAGATGGGTTAAAATAATTGTCACGTTTGGGCCGATATAATCAGTTTTTAGGTCTCCGGAGTCCAAAAAGGGTTTTGGGGGTGATATCTTTGTGTTTGGCTTCTGAAGTCTGTCCAGTCCTGTCTCTACAACTCCGGCGTGGACCAATTTTAACCACATTTTGTTTGTCATATTTTGTGACGTTTTCTTCATTTGTTCGATAACGTATAAACGTATAAATATAGGGGTAGGTGCCATGATAAAGAAATACGAAATTACTATAATTCAAAATTGTTTAAACGATTTTGATCAAATTGTGGTCTCAACTTGTTTGTGACCATCTTGCCAAAACGTCGGAGTCCTTTTTCGGAACTTTCACCCACGGCATTTTTCCTTTTTTTAGAATTTTAACCGGATTCATTTCATTTGTCATAAAATGAAGTTCTTAATACTAGATTCCGCAAGATCATCACAAATAGGTTAGGTTAGGTTGTTATGTAAAGGATGTTCCTTCCCAAACTACGTTCCAAAACTTCAGGTAAAATAAGTAAAATAGTTGCTATAAATAGTATGTCTTAAAATTATTAGTTTTCAGTCTGTCAGCCATTTTGTGTTTTTTTTTATTTAAAAAAAAAACATTTGTGAAAATAAATTAGATATCAAGTCAAAATTTGGTAATGCATATTTTTCATGTGTCCTTTTATCGATGTACCAAAAACCAGGACCTTTTTGGCATGCTTTTAAAATGGCTGCCGTTAAAAAAATTTTAATGTCGAATATAATAGAAACCTTTACCTTTACAACAAAATTTAATCGGCTGCCATTTTGGAAAGATAAAAAAAAATCCTCGTTTTTGGTGGATGGATAAAAGGTTACATAAAAAATATGTCACCAAATATAGACTCGATATCTATTTTATATCTAAAAATATGTTTTTTTGAAAAGAAACAAAATGGCGGACAGACGGAAAACTAACCATTTTATTAAATATGTTCACAGGAACGTTTTTACTTATTTTAACCCAAGGAACCATATCCTGGAGTTTTGGAACGTAGTTTGGGAACATCCTGTATATAACCGTGCATTTCCGCGGATAAGTGATAAGATAGCCTAAGTCGATATGTAGATAACTTGTATAACCGATGTCATGGAAACTTTGTACTTTGTTTTTTCCCTTATTTATTTATTTCCTAATTCCATATCCATTCTATGCCGATAAGAAGTCAAATTAAACACAGTAAAAGCGTCTAAAAACCATGGAGTCAAAAACATTATTTTTTAAAACTTTTTCGTTACTTTGTTAAATACGCATTTCTCTGACTCATTTTCAATTTAGAACATCATTTTATGACAAATGAAAGGGATTATATTTTTTAAAAGCGGAAAAAGTGGAATTGAGATTCCGAAAAAAGATCAGTTGTCGGTAAAATACAAAAAAATCGTTTTTATAAAATCGCAATTTTTCAAAAACAGTTCCACAGATTTCGTTTAAATTTTGTTCCAGAATCTCTAAGAACAAACATATTAGTTGCATGTATAAAGATACCGGTTCGTGAATTATACCTAAAAAAAAAAGAAAAAATAAATAAATCGGCTACACTATACACCACTATAACTAGGCTTACCATATTTTTTCCTGAGTTATTGAGGACTTCTCTCAAAAAATGGAGGACAACTTAAAAAAACTGAGGACATGTTACACTACGCCAATGGATACAAAAAACGTCAATGTTACTTATGTTACTGCAACCTATAACTATAACCTAAAGAATGGTTACATAAAAAAATATTTATTTAAATGAAAATAGAATATGATAATTTACCTTTACCATTCATTATTAATTTTAATAGGCTATTTTTAAGAATTTTTAATCCTTTATTGATTTTTCATTACAGTAGAGAGAGGCACCATACCCCGCCCACCCCCACCGTGTAAAGGGACAGAGGGTTGTAGCCAATAATGAGATGTCACAAAATGTGCCACTTTCTAAACCTGTTCGGTCGTTTCACAGTACTTCCCCAGTGTCATGGGGTTGGCTCGACATATTGGCCGCCCCAGTTAACAGCAATCACTTCCTGGAAATGTGAACGGATCAGGTACCAGTCGGGCGGGTATAATTAAAATCAATAAAGATTAAATAGAAAATAAATATCACTGTAATTTAATTTGTACTGGATGAAATTATCTGCTTTTGAAATAGGAAAAAAAGTACATTTTTGGTGGTGATAAAAACCTTAAATCAAATCGCCAGATTATGTTGGGAAATTTACACGTTACATTTACTCCCACAAGAATGCATGAGAAGTAGTTTTTATAAAATATCTTGAAATATACCCTTGTTGTCGTCCAAACCGTTATTGTAGACAGTTTTTCTTTTTAAACGATCGTATTTTTTAGGTTAGGTTAGGTTAGGTTGGCCAAGACCTGCGAATAACAAGTCATACTATTCTGACAGACGACGAACCTCGTCACTTGAGTGTCGCTCTTCGGCTGACCGAACAAACAAACACCTCCAATTCCAAGAAGGGTTGCTCATTAAGCAGGAGTTTGAACAGATGACTCTAGTTCCTCAAAGTGTCGAGCCAACCCCACGGTATACTAGTGTCGAGCTTACCCCACGTCGAGCCAACCCCACGTAATCACTTCCCCAAGACAGCCCTAAGTCTAAAGTCAAAGCGTTTCTCGGTTTTCTAACAACCGCGGACAAATGATAGCCGCAAACATTTCTGCGGACGAGGTTAAAAAAGCGGACTGTCCGCGGTAAACGAGGACGTCTGGTAAGCCTAACTATAACGATTTTCAAAAAACCTGTGTAACAACTGTTTTAAACAAACTCACCCTACTTTGTAACACCCATCCTACAAGGCCAAAGAAACCAACTTTTGTGTAATACATTTAGAGGATCCAGCTGTATTATATTGTATGTTAGGGCTGAGTAAGTACCTTGATGACTCTCATCAACTTGAATTTTATTAGGATATGGTACAAGTTTCAAACGGCGGGTTATTGATTTTTAAACCTGTTCCGACTGATTTTGCGGGACATTTTCTTTCATGGATGTATTATATATTTATTGTTGTAATAAATTACTAACCTATTCTATTCTATTGTACGCGTATATTAAAGCGATCATAACATCAAGTTAATAAACAATAAATATAAAAACAGCTGTTATGTAATAACATATGGTGGTGTAATCGGTTAGTAATAGACCGGGAAGAATAAAAATTTCATTGCGTTACCGTAAATGCTCTCAGATGAGACAAAATCTAGCATCGAATGACGTGTAAAATCTACGCTGTTTTAATTTCAAACAAAATTTTTCGTAAATTTTACATTCGTGTTATCAAAGTTATCAAACTTGTGGTTTGATTGAATTAACACTAAACAGCTAAAGATTGAATTGAACATTCTGTGGTCTTTTAACATTTTTAATCTCTTTCATATTTAAAATACAAAAACATGTGGTAAAATATTGTTAAAATAATGAGTGACCCTAAAGAAATGGGTGGAAGTACTGAGCAGGAATATGTCCTGATGATGGGAATATTTACAACGATATTTCAATCAGAAATGTCAGCCTTATTGGAAATTGGAGTGTATCCAAGAACATATGGGACTTTGATGCAAGGATAAGGATATTCGTATCCAAACATGCCGGCTTTGAAAGTTAGCTTTGGATTGTTGCAGACACACATTACAGGTGGGGAGGAAGAGGGAGGTTAACAATATCGCTTTGCTGGGTTCCTAGACAGCGTGATGATGTGTTGGCTAACAAAGAGCTAGCAGGGGAGGTTAACAATATCGCTTTACTGGGTTCCTAGACAGCGTGAAGATGTGTTGACTAACAAAGAGCTAGCAGGGGAGGTTAACAATATCGCTTTACTGGGTTCCTAGACAGCGTGAAGATGTGTTGGCTAACAAAGAGCTAGCAGGGGAGGTTAACAATATCGCTTTACTGGGTTCCTAGACAGCGTGAAGATGTGTTGGCTAACAAAGAGCTAGCAGGGGAGGTTAACAATATCGCTTTACTGGGTTCCTAGACAGCGTGAAGATGTGTTGGCTAACAAAGAGCTAGCAGGGGAGGTTAACAATATCGCTTTACTGGGTTCCTAGACAGCGTGATGATGTGTTGACTAACAAAGAGCTAGCAGGGGAGGTTAACAATATCGCTTTACTGGGTTCCTAGACAGCGTGAAGATGTGTTGGCTAACAAAGAGCTAGCAGGGGAGGTTAACAATATCGCTTTACTGGGTTCCTAGACAGCGTGAAGATGTGTTGGCTAACAAAGAGCTAGCAGGGGAGGTTAACAATATCGCTTTACTGGGTTCCTAGACAGCGTGAAGATGTGTTGGCTAACAAAGAGCTAGCAGGGGAGGTTAACAATATCGCTTTACTGGGTTCCTAGACAGCGTGAAGATGTGTTGGCTAACAAAGAGCTAGCAGGGGAGGTTAACAATATCGCTTTACTGGGTTCCTAGACAGCGTGAAGATGTTGGCTAACAAAGAGCTAGCAGGGGAGGTTAACAATATCGCTTTACTGGGTTCCTAGACAGCGTGATGATGTGTTGGCTAACAAAGAGCTAGCAGGGGAGGTTAACAATATCGCTTTACTGGCTTCCTAGACAGCGTGATGATGTGTTGGCTAACAAAGAGCTAGCAGGGGAGGTTAACAATATCGCTTTACTGGGTTCCTAGACAGCGTGATGATGTGTTGGCTAACAAAGAGCTAGCAGGGAAACTCAGGACTTCAGCTGTTTAGTTAAAATCCAAGAGGCTGACTGTAGAATTCGTGTACTTGGGCTCAGAGAAATATGAGTTGGTCTAAAGATGAGCATACTGTCACTTTACGACAATCTTACGAAGTGGTTACCTATCGACCGATAAGTCTTACATCTCTCTAAGGTAATGGAGAAATTTTTCGATACCCATATATGAGATAAGGTTTTGGAAGGCTTACCGCTGCATTCAAATCACCAAGCTTATCAAAGCGTAAAATCTTGCGAATCAGCGCTGCAAGCTTTGGTTAGCAAGTTTGAACTAGCAATATCATGTCTCAAATGAAAATGAAATCTTCCTGTCTGTCTTCTTGGATATGGAAAGGCTTTGATGATACGAGGACTAACTAGATAGTGTCAGCGCGAATTATTGTGAGAGGCTACTTTGTGCTGAGTTGTGGGTCAGAGGATGTCCACAGGAGGGCGTACTTTTCTGGTTCTATAGAAACTAGTGGCAGATGACCTGAATATGTATGTTCAGAAGTATGTTGATGATTTTGTTACACTAATCAGAGACAAACACGACTACCTGCTTGGATGTTATACAGAAAGCATTAACCATTGCAGAAGGATGGTGTAACAAGGATGGATTTTCGGTAAATCCTCTAAACTGTCGTGGTACCGTTTTACCAAACGTAGGACTGTGGAGTTTACTGAAGGACCCGTCCTCTTTTGGAGCGGTTCCAGGTATCCAGATATCTAAATTAGCTAGGAATAAGGTTTAATAATATGGTGACTTGGAATAGCCAAATTTCATCGATGATGAGGAGACCTTTAGGGTGCACTTGGGGATAAATCCTTCAGATGGCGAAAGTGTACAATCCGAAGCATTTCACGGTTTACCCAAAACCTGTGACTGGATTAATAAGGAAGGTCCTGCGAATTAGGATGCACTATATAGCTAAGAGGTATATTCAGGAGAGTGAATACTAGCCCTCCTACCAATAAGAAAAAAATCACTTGAAGCTCCCTCTAGCATTTTACACCTGACGTTATTTATTTAAGTAGTAGGAACTGTCAGAGGACACTGCCCCCTGTTACAACATACCCACTGCAAAGCTTCTGTGGAGAAAACGTGACCTGCAAGAGGAAACTGTAAAACACATGAAATGTAAATGCCTCGATCGGAAAAGGACTGAGATTCTTGACAAGGGGGACAGACAGTCTTCTAAGAAAACCTTATCAGGAAGATTCTGAAGTCATAGAGAAAAGTCATACGGTTCATCTTGGGACTTTACAATATATATTTCCATTTGGGAACGCAAAAGGCATTTTGGGGCTGACGTGTAAAAAGAATAGACCAAGCAGTTGTAGAAGAATATTAGAAAACTGAAGCAATATTTAAATAAATGTATTTTTCTAACCTCTTTTTAGATTATTATTATTAGAAAGTGTTTTTTAACAGTGTTTTTATGGATGTTGGGCACAAATTACAGTTTTGCTTTCATCGCAATAAAAGAGACCATGAAAAGGCGTGCTGACGTTTTAGTAAACAGATACATAGCTAATCCCAAAATTTGTGATGCTAGTTACAACTGTAATACATTTTACATATGTAAACTTTTAATTAAATTTTATCGTTGCTTACAAGAAAAGTTTTTTTAAGTAGTCTGTGTACCGAAAGAACTCTCGAAGAAAGAAAATATTTTTTTCCATTATTCATCAAATCTTGAACATTCGTAATTCGTGTACCTTACGCACTTACAGACAGTAATATGAAATCTAAATATTCACCCACATTCATGAATAATGGGGACCGGCTTACAAATCCATACTACTTCTCTTTTTTTCCACACAAAACCCTCTGTCTCACCCCGCTTGCAATCATTTGTGGTCATCGACAGAGTTATTCTCCGCGGAAGAATAAAAACTCCACCCTTTGAAACCAATGGCAATGTATAACTACCGTCTTTGTACGTATTGAAACAAAGAGCTTCTACTAATTAAGAGTGGTTGCTTTTGACATATACTGATATTTTTTACGAGGGTTGTTTCATAAGTAAAAAATTTCAAACTCCAAATTAATAAACAACTACAAATAAAACTAAACACAATTTATAAGATTTAAACAGCAATAACACACTGAAACTAGTTCACAAACGTAAATAAACAAACATGAAACAAGGTTGTAAAAAAGCCCTGTAACAAGTTAATAGTTATACAGGGTGAATCAGACCACCCGTGCACAATGTATAGCGATTGAATCAAATGAGCTACAGCCTTTGTTTTAAACTTAAATTCCTTTATTTCGACCCTAGAGAATTGAGTAAAAATGTTTTCATATCTCAAACAATGCCCAAAAAGTCCTTGGGGGGGGGGGGAATTTTCGAATGTAAAGGTAAGTCGATTGATACCTCATTTTAAAGCTCTCTGTATACTGATCATTTTTGATAAAAGTTTTAACTTATCTTACTGCTTATGTACAGGATATTCCAAAAGTCAAAAAGTAGTGTTTTACAGTTAGTTTTATTGTTACCACATAACATAGCCTAAATAAACCAAATTTTTATCGTAGATTCATGTGAAGATACCCTTTCCAGAAATGTGCTTAAGTTGCCCCTTACTCAAAATTTTCAAATTAAAACAAATATATACAAAAATATTTGCATAAAACAGGTAAAACTGAAAAACTCCAAATAGAAACTTTAGTTGAAAAGTTGGGTCATAAACAATTTAAAAAAAATTAAAATAAGGTATTATTTTACATTTGAAAATTTTCCAAAAACGACCCCCATGCTCCAAAAACCCACTTTCGGACCATTTTGAGTTTTGAAAACATTTTTACTGAATTCTCTAGGTTCGAAATAGGGGGGGGGGGTTAGGTTCAAACGAAGGCTGTAGCTCATTTGGTTCAGTCGATATACATTGCGCATGGGTGGTCTGATTCACTCTGTATATTATTTGACATAAAATTAACAAATAAAAACAAATAATGCAAGACTCTAAAAGGGGCGTTGCAATGAGTTGACATGGATAAAATTTAAACAAAACAATAAATAGTCAAGTAAACATAATAATACAGAGCTGTAAAACGACTGCAATTATTTACCAAGAACTAGACTACTCCAGCTGTTTGAATGTAAATCTACATTTTATCACTTAATTCTGTAAATGAAAATTTTGATATTTAAGTGGTTTCGTGTTTGAATCAAACTAACTAAGAAACTTGTAAAGCAAAGTCTGTCATTTGGTGATGAACTGGTTATTTCACAATACTGCAGCCGGGTTGTGCAACATGTCGCTCAATTAAAACTTTGGTTATAAAGGTTTCGTATAAATTAAAATTACTAATAAGCTAAATGTAAAAATGTACAGAGCTTACAAATTAAAAATGGTGGTTTAAAGTTGAACAATTATACTTATCTAAACTTGTTTTCCCATAGTTTTTGAAATATATTGTCTCTAGGTTTGATGTAAAGCCAAGTTAAATTTTTAAACAATTCGGCAGTAGTAATTTTTGAAATTGTTTAATTAGGAAGTTTAGGTGTAACCGCTTACTTGCATACCAAAATCAATTTCAGTTCCGCTTGGTTAAAACCTCACATTCAAACGTTGACGCTAAAAATCAGTTAGGTACCACTCCGTTAGCACACACCCCTTATTCGTTGACAAATGTATGTACTAAGTTGAACTTGGTGTTTGTAATTTCTTGTGTATGTGTTGTGGTTTTGTTTATCACGTATAGTTCTAAGGATCATTCAGGAATCGTTTTAAATTCCTTATTTGGTTTTTTCTATCAGAGTCTTGGAGTACTAGGGTACGATTTCTATTTTTGATTTATTGGATTGTTTTAATTATTATAAATATCGTTATAACGTGCAGAATTATTTTTTGTCTTTTTACTCCCTCACATTTATTTAGTGACCGATTAAAAAAATCTTATGTCGTTTTTTGCTGATATGTCGTTTTGTCATTTATTTGAATTGTCGTCTGAGCAGTTGTCTACAGACAAATTGGTAAGGGGGAATATTTTGATCATATTTCGAGATGTTTATTTTATTTTTCGATAACTCCAAAAAGAGGTGGTATCTATGAGAAAAATAAACAATAAATAACGATTTTCTCAAAATCCGCTCCACCTATTTCGTTAGAATTTTGGTAAAATGTGAAGATTAATGACACAACGCCGTATATATATCAACAATTGGGGAAAGCTGCTATAGGGAAGAAACACGTACTTATAATTTGATCAAAATCGTCTCTGATGTATTTTCTATTTTATACATAAGTAAAGATATTTTCTTTTATAAGTAAAGATAAACAAAAAATGGCTTTTGGGCTGTTATAAAAAACGTATATGAATTATACGTATGTGGGTATTATTAACCCACATTCTTGTACAAATCGCAAGTAATCAAATAAAGGAAATTTCAAATAGGATTTATACTGAGCAAGTTTCCACGGCACAAGCGAAGGAAGTGTAGTTTCTATTTATACAGGGTGTTACAAAAAGGTTGGGCTGGCTATGCATTTTCATATTCTATGTGTGATTCTAAGCTGAAAATGAAGAATTTTTTTTTTTTTTTTTCCTTTTCAATTTCCACTTTGTTTAGCAGCTAGACGACAAAAAACTAAAAACATAATTTCTTGGTAATCGTCTACAACAACCAAAATTAGCCTAAACCATAATTTTTTTTTAAATTTAACAATTTTTTTAGTTGTTTTTGTAGCGAGCTATGCAGAATCAGGTTAGCATTTTGAAAACAGGTTGGCGCATTTTGAAAACCCAACACACATTCAAAGAGTCCAAGCACTTCTTCCGATTGACCTACGAAACAGGCAGATACCACCTAAAAATTTGTAACGGCCTCCATTTTGAAAATTATTAAAATTAATTCTTTGTGCTTTGTACACTTGTTAATCGTAACGTGTAAAATGCTTATTCCAAATTTGAAGTCGATATCTTATCTATTTCCAAAGTTACAGTGAGTTTTTGTGAAAAACAAAATGGCGTCTAGCTGCTAAACAAAGTGGAAATTGAAAACAAAAAAATTCTCCATTTTCAGCTTAGAATCACACATAGAATATGGAAATGCACAGCCAGCCCAACCTTTTTGTAACACCCTGTATATATATTTTTTGCTGTGAGAAGTCGCAACTATCCAAAAGACTCCTGTATCCGACACCATTAAGCGGTGCCATTCATTTCATCAGAACGGAATGCTTTACGCTTTAAGGTTACGTTGGAAATGGAAGAAAATGAAGATGATAGTGAAGACATAATAAGAGAGAGTTAATATGAAAATGGTAGAGAGAAAGATACAACTGTAGAGGAGTAGGAATGACCTCAGAACAACAGTAAGAGTAGGATCTGAGGAGGCTGTGTAAGATGACCACTGGGAGATGAGTTCGCCATCCCCTACATAATGTTCGAATATACAGTATCAATAATATGACAATACATTGTTATCACTAAAAATAACTTAACAAGTATCGATTCCCATTTGTTTTCAACAACAATTTCTAGTATAAATAAACACGGTAAATAAGAATTCAATATGCCATTTTCTTGGCAGCTTTATTACGTTATATAATTAACTAAATAGTAATCATAGAAAAATAGAAAGTTATATAAAATCGAAGTGAAACCGCACCAAGTAAATTAACAGAAATACACGTACATGTTTACGATTAATCGAAACTACTTCGACATTAGCTGTCAATGCCACCTGTATTTAAAATGCAATATATCGTTGATTGAACGTTACTCGATATTTATTAATTTACTGCTATTAGATTGATTTTATAGAGCGGATGTTATTTAGTAAAATAATTACACGTACATAGTTACTACGCACTCTTAGTAATTAGAAACACTTTGAAACACTTTCTATGGAAATAATTGACTTAATTTGCATATTAAATACACCGGGGACATAAATGGCAACGTGACTTATATTTCCTAGTTTTATAGTACTTAGGATGTTTTATCCTTGAATTGTCCTATAATGCATTTGTACAACGGATTACCGCATATCCCTGTTATGGAGCCTATCTTATTTTTTCTTGTGCACTAAGTGGGACATCGATATGTCTTATGAAGAACATGACACATTCTGTGGTGTTCAATAGTCAGGATCATATTTGCTACAGTATCCAGTACAAGTAAAACAATAATACATCCAGAAAAAGTCTTATCTTTACTTTTTTTAACTGTTTAATTTGTTTGTCATTAATATTCACAAATTAATTACTAAGTCAATTTCAACAAATTGAACTTTAATTTTCTATTCATCCAAAGTCTTTCGTTTACGGCTGTACATAATATTTTCTCCCCCCCCCCTAAAAAAAAATCTATAACAGTAAGATTAGGTGCCTACTCTACAGCTCCTAATCTCTCAATTTCTCTCTTGCGTTGATGAAATTACGGTCATTGCTTGAATAATTCGGTGTAATCCCGTTAGGTTGGAAGGATATTTCATTAAAAATTTCACCATGTACTAATTGATTTCCTGGATTGACGCAATTGACTAATATGTTTGAATATGTATCAAAAAAGAGTTGATGTGAATGACTCCAAAGGATGCACATGGATATACAAATAAAAATAGAATATAATCCTACACAAAGCGAAAGAAACTACTTCCTTAACTAAAAGACAGCTTCATTTTTTTACATTTGTTTTACTTAATTATAAATTTAATACATAACATTATACATCCAAATTACCATAGACGCAGTAAACGGTACAACAAGTGAACAAATTTAGGCGTCTCCTAGGCAAACACCGGTTTGAGACTTCCATCAAAAAGAACATAAACGATATCCAAATGGAGAGCTCGGTAGGTGCCCTAACTTAAACACAAGAAACAAGCAAATATGTTATTCAAATATACAGAAAATAAATGTTTGCTCAATTATTACATATACAGTTCGCGTTAAACAGATTGGTTTAAGGTTTGTGTTGCAAGTGAACTTTCATTTTAGTGTAATCCGATTCATATCGCTTGGACAGATTTTACAATTTTTGATTTTCAAGATCCGTTGTTCAGTTTTACAATTTCATCGATATTTTCAGACACGACAATCGCAGATAAAAATTAATACTTTAGTTTTATTAGACCTTTAGTTTTGAATGTTAACCCAAATTTTAACCGAACATAACAACCCGAGGCAAATTTTACCTCTTCGTATACATATATGAAACTTTCTTAAATATTTTTAAAACTAACTTTAGAGTTTTGTTATAATTCGGGGTGAATATTTGAAGTTTAACTTTCGAACCACCCTGTTTCAGTTGCAGTTTTAAATCTTTATTAGTTCAAACGATATTAAGAAGTTCTGATAATTTTTATTCACGCTTATAATGCTATTTTCATTACGTGTTCACGCAGAAGCTTCGATTCAAATGAAATCACATTTTTGGAGACGATTAATAATTTTCTGTTGTACAAATTATTTCATTTCAATTTAATATATACACGATAAAAACATGTCATTAAAGCTTTGAATGAAAGTAAATTTGAATCGTTTACAACAGTTCTCGGAGAAAGTGTACAAATTTATTTCAGCCAACAATTTTTTTCAGGCACAGTCACACCTTAAACAATTGTTCAGATTCTCCCATAAACAATGGACAGAAAACGCCTCTCCCAAAGTCTTATTTGCAAACCATTTACGTATTCCAAGTTAACGCAATAATTGTCAACGAAACATATTTTAACCCGTGTTGCTAATTTCAATAACTAATAATGACAGCTTGGAGACTTTAACGCTGGTGCAGGCAAAGTTCACGTGTGGGAAACTTTAAACCTACGCTTGTCTTATTGTTCTAGTATGAAGTATATACTGATGACAATGTAATGGTAATACAACAATACGTTGTAAACAAACATTGTTAATAGTGTCTGTGTGTCTTTTGTTACCGATACTTTGCAAATCGGGTTAAAGTAACAAAGGTCAGTATATTGGTGTCAGCTGAAGATGGATTGTAACAGGATTTTCCTGTAACTGATACCGTGGTACTGGTACTGACCGGTACTTGATACAATTATCTGATACTTTAGTACCGGGTACATCCTACATCAGAAACGGATCTCAATATATCCTAATGAGGGATGATCTTGCTGAGGGGTACCGTGAATAATTTCAAGCAAACACATGTCTTAAAAGTTGTTTTTAAAATTAATTCTGATTTACTTTGATCTTTTATTTTAAATACAAAATTGATAAGCCAAAAATAGTTTACGTTCAGAATTTAGTACGTAGCTTTCTAGTGCTGCCGTCCAACCGGGTAATGGCAGCAAGCCGTATAGAGACGCTAGCACAGCTTGAACTAAACCTACAGAACTACATTATTGCCCTCGCATTGAATAGTCACAATGTAGCACGCTAAAGGACTTTATCCTATTAGGTACACATTCATCGCTTTTACTTAAAAACATATAAATGTAACCCGACCAAATTATTTGGCTTCCGCAACTACTCCGCCAACCGGTTGGCCAATTACTTGAGTTAATTTCTATACCGCCTACATGAAACATCTTCCTAGATGAAATCTAATGTCTTCTATCCTTTGCTTCGCTCCATCTCGCATTGACAGCCACCAGCTCATTTTAAATACTTCACCTGTAGGTTATTTTGGACTTACCTTTTCTTCTTGCTAATTGCAATACAGTGACTGCCATGGCTTCCGCAAGTTTTGATCTATCAGTCCTAATTTCCTTCACTTCATCTGCATTGGGACATTGGTTGGTGACTCCCACAATGGTTGGAGATAACTTTTGGCTATCGTATTATCATGTTTTATTCAGATTGACTAAGGTTAAAGCCTGGTGTTAATGTCTTTGTTCGCATTCCATGTGTCGCATCCATGCAGATATATGGAGTTGACGGTACTAAACTTGGGTTTTTACCAACAGATGTTTGTATTGGTAGTAGCTGTGCGAGATCGTTCCAGACTAGTCATATTAGAAATATATATTTTTAAATGTTTCAAATTTATCCAATTTTAAGGGTATTTTGATTAATAATTTATTTAATGTTACTGACCTTCAAATTTAAAATTAATTATCACACAGACTTTTACTACTAGGAGTAACCAAACTAGGAATAAAATAAATGGCTGATTAAATATTATAAATATTCTACTGTACAAAACAAAATCATTTACATAGAATTAGTTTAAATAAAAAAACATGATGGGAGCCATCACGGTACTTACCCAGCCCCATCGTACAATGTAATACAAGCAGATCCTCTAAATGTAAGACCCAAAAGGTAATTTCTTGGGGATGATAGGAAATGTTCAATTATTGGTAGATCAAGCAGTCTTTTGTAGTAGAGTAAGTTTGTTTAAAACAGTTGTTACACACTTTTTCTGAACCAAATAATTGTGTATATCATTCCTTTCTTGACATTGGATAGGACTCCACTCGCTTCTCTCGTGTCGATGACTGCAGGATCTATAGGAATATCACATTTTCTTTGAAGGTCAAGAGTCAAAATTACAATTTTATAATACCGTCGGAATTATGTCTTCGTAGAGAGTTGGTACCATGAGTTGGAGATTCCATGCTGAAATCTGAAACTGAAATCTGAAAATGTTTATGTAACTTAATGTGGTATTAGTTGTGTTACACAAGATGTGAACCAAAAACTGTTTAAAATGACCGTCAATTTGAAATTTTCTATTAGATTTTTAAAATATCATTAGGTTTGATATGAAACCCCCCCTTAAAAAGTTTAATATTCTTATTTTAATTTTTGGTGGCCGATATCGTGCTTACGTACAGACGACAACGACGCCAATGTTTGTGGCCGCTATCGTGCTTACGTACAAAAAACAACGACGCCAATGTTTGTGGCCGCTATCGTGCTTACGTACAAACAACAAGTACGACAATGTTTGGTTACCGCTATCGTGCTTACTTGCAGACAACAACGACGCCAATATTTTTGGCCGATCGCTTGCTTACGTTCAAACGACAACAACGCCAATGTTTTGTGACCGCTATCGTACAGACAACTACTGCAATGTTTGTAGCCGCGGTCGTGCTTACGTACAGACAACAACGACGCCAATGTTTGGTGGCCGCTATCGAACTTACGTACAGACAACAACGACGCCAATGTTTGGTGGCCGCTATCGAGCTTACGTACAGACAACAATGACGCCAATGTTTGGTGGCCGCTATCGAGCTTACGTACAGACAACAACGACGCCAATGTTTGGTGGCCGCTATCGAGCTTACGTACAGACAACAATGACGCCAATGTTTTGGCCGCGGTCGTGCTTACGTACAGACAACAACGACGCCAATGTTTTGGCCGCGGTCGTGCTTACGTACAGACAACAACGACGCCAATGTTTGGTGGCCGCTATCGAACTTACGTACAGACAACAACGACGCCAATGTTTGGTGGCCGCTATCGAGCTTACGTACAGACAACAATGACGCCAATGTTTTGGCCGCGGTCGTGCTTACGTACAGACAACAACGACGCCAATGTTTTGGCCGCGGTCGTGCTTACGTACAGACAACAACTACGCCAATGTTTTGGCCGCGGTCGTGCTTACGTACAGACAACAACGACGCCAATGTTTGGTGGCCGCTATCGAACTTACGTACAGACAACAACGACGCCAATGTTTGGTGGCCGCTATCGAGCTTACGTACAGACAACAATGACGCCAATGTTTTGGCCGCGGTCGTGCTTACGTACAGACAACAACGACGCCAATGTTTTGGCCGCGGTCGTGCTTACGTACAGACAACAACGACGCCAATGTTTGGTGGCCGCTATCGAGCTTACGTACAGACAACAATGACGCCAATGTTTTGGCCGCGGTCGTGCTTACGTACAGACAACAACGACGCCAATGTTTTGGCCGCGGTCGTGCTTACGTACAGACAACAACGACGACGAACGGGATGTAGAAAATCACTTTTTCGTTTCTCAAGGTCAAGAAACTTGAAGATCAGTCTTAAACACAAGTCGGCAATATTTTATAGTTACTAAACTTATCTTATGTCACAAGAGCAAACATCATTAAATAATAAACATGCTTGTATATAGTTCATAACTATGAGAGTCCACTATTATATTAATAATTGGCCCAATTAGAAACTCCAGCCGTCACGGTTTTCACTTGCTGAAGTGGTTTATGCCGTCCACAACATTGTTGAGTTTATATTTAAGTATGGTTGACAATGTAAGACCATTGAGGCAGTTTTCCTCCATGGTAGTCCTGAGAGGTAAGTCTTTAAATATCTGATTGTTTAAAATTTCGTTCAGTAGAAGCTGTTAAAACAACCGGAAGTGTCGCCAAAATTCTAATATTTCATTTCAATGGATTAGTGCAACGATGCCCATTGCTTTTCTTCTTGGAATGACGCAATTCAATTTGTTCCCCCAAAGAGAAATTTAAGCATTCAAATCTGATTTGGTGCCGAGAAATGTCCAACTTGAATTTCCGCTGATTTCAAATAACATGTTGTTAAATTAATTTAAATATTGTAATAATAAATAATTTAAAATAGTATTTCAAAAAACGATTGAAAACATATTTGTTTACAGTATACATTCTCAACGTCCTTTAACCCCTCCCTAAATCCTAACCTAACTTCACGAGAGGTCATGCAGTAACCCAGATTAAGGAAAGTAATCGGTTTGCCGGCTGGCATTATTCGGGGATTTACGTAGGATGAGAGTTAGGTTAGGTTAGATGATTATTACGGTTGCTGTAGAGATATGTATTTGTGTTTACTTAGTTTTGTATTGGGAGAAAACTTTTATCATCTTTGTTTCATAGTAAACATTTATTTGGCTCAGAAATTATCTGAAACGTAAGTACACTCTGTTCTATAAAAAAACCTTAAAAGTAAAAATCAGTGCACCTGAGATCGTACGATCTGCATGTCTACAGAATGATAATTTGAAATAAAACTGTCTACAAAGAAGTTAGTTATGAGAGCCACCACCATGTTGGAACTTGAGTAAACTCAATCAACTTGTTCCATAAATTCCGCCAAGATTCGTCCGTTAACCCCACTGTTAACATTTTCATAAAATCAGTTTACAATCCTCACGGCAGATATTGTTCACCAAACACCAATCTTGTCGGAATGCAGTGGACATTGATGTAAGGGTTTTCTGTCAGTAGGCTACCTAGAGTTCCAAACAGGTGAAATCATGCCTCGACCGTTAATTATGGAAAGAATTTCCGCCTTCAAACTTTAATGAGACTGCAACCATTGACAGTACTGAACTTATTTCTATATGTCTAACTCTCACTTGTTGAAAGGCATGAGTATTGTACGATAGTACATTTGCTTTCTCGGCTGCTTTTTTTGCATATCCATAAGATTTGCCAATATCTTTGGATAAAGTAATAAACATCGGCGATCATCAACATGCTCGCTGTTTTTCTTTTCCCCACATTCATTGAGGATGGATGCAGTTGTTTGTAGTTTCTATGTAATCCATGGAGTTGTAAGATTACCTGGCACGTTCCAAGCATCAAATTCAATCCAAAAGGCTTTTTCTTTAGCAAACAAGTTTGTAATCATGTAGGATTTCACAATAAAACCACTCCGTTCAATACTACTTGACGTGCTTGTCACAAGTAAGTAAAGAAGTAAAGAACACATATCACCGTAGCAACATCAATATCATCTAATTGTTTTCAGTCTCTTAAAATTGTTCTATAGATTTGAAGCAGTTTTGGTCAACGTTTACCTGTATCGCTTTCTGCAGGGTGTTTTAAAATGGACGTAACCCTATTTCTGATTTCATTTATTTCCTTTTATCTCCTATTGGAGCATAGGGCGTCCAGAAGAGCTCTCCATCTGTCCCTGTCTCCAGCAAGTGCCTTCACTTCTCCCCAAGTTTTGTTGACCTCTTTTGCTTTTTTAATAATGGTCCTCTTCCAGGTTTCTCGGGGTCGACCTCTTCTTCTGACACCTTGCGGGTTCCAATCTAGGGCCTCTTTCTCAATGGTTCCGTCTGGCTTCCTCAGTGTATGTCCTAACCACCTCCACTTCCTCTCTCGAATCTGCAGTTTGACCCCGAATTTGACCTGTTTCTCTCCATAAATCCTCGTTTGTAATGATCTCAGGCCAATGAATGTTCATGATTGGTGAAAACTTGCAGCCGAGACGTAATTAAACTTGTAACTTTCCACGTCTCACTTGCATACAGCAAAACAGACTTAACATTTGTGTTGAAGATGCGAAGCTTCGTTTTCTTTGAGATGTTTCGATTTCGCCAAATAGGGTACAGTTGTACAAAGGCGTCGTTTGCTTTTTTAATGCGAGTATTCACATCATCATCAGCTCCTCCACTTGTTGAAACAACACTTCCCAAGTAAGAAAAAGTGTTGACCTCCTTTATTTCTGATGACGTGAATTTATTACTTTAAAAAATTAATATAACATTATATAATTATACAATATTTAAATTACCTTCAATCTTTTATAATAAATGTTCAAAATAACTTCCTCCGCTTGCAATGCAGTTTCGGACACGTTTCATAACTTTGCAGCTACTTTTCGTAGTGTTTGCTCAGTAATATTTGAAATCTCACTTTCAATGTTATCCTTCAATTCGTCAAGTGTATGAGGATTGTCTTGAAAACCTTACTTTTTAAATACCCTCAAAGGAAACAATCTCCAGGAGTAAGATCTGGGAATCTTGGAGGTCACAATACTTTCGATATCACACGATGGCCAAAATTCCCGTAACATATCCAGCGTTTCATTAGAAGTATAACACGTAGCGTTATCCTGCTGGAACCATTAATATCGTTCCTGTAAATCTAACAAGGCTATAAATTGTTTAATTAAGTTGCGATAAACCACAACATCCACAGATTTGTCAAAAAATAAGAACCCTATAACACGACGCAGGGAGATTTCACACCAAACATGTTAGTTGTGATAGTCAAATGTTTGTACTTGGAAGGAAAGGGATCTAAGAGGGTGGTATTTGATCATGTTTTACATACCCTCAGGGGCTTGCTTTAGTGAGTACGGCTTAAAAATCCAGAGCGATCCTTATTAGATCTACAGATTTTTTCATTACATCCGTCTAAATCATCTTGCTATCAGGTCTCCCTTCAACTCTTGTTCTTGTCCGACGCTGATGCTATTAGAGCATTCAAAGGTCTTTATTTTATGTTCTCTTCGTTCTTTTTTTACGAAACGATGATGACCGATAGTTTTTTACCTTTAAACAATAACAAAACGTTCCACAATAGATCCAAGTTGTGTCGCTGTTGTCTAACAACTCCAAAGTAAAAGTCGTTGTAATTATTCTATTTACCGCATACCTTTGTGTTTTACATACGGATGTGTGAGAAAGTTTGTGCAGTGTTTGGAATTGTTTTCAAACACTGATTAATGAACGCACCGTGCCCACTTGATATTTACATACATGCCTAGCGATGCATTAATTACGGTTTTATATTAAAGGAGATCTTTCATATCCGACTTGCTCAAGGCAGTTTCATGGCACACGATTTAACAATGTTAAAAAGATACATTAGAGTTTCAAAATGGCTACAGTTTCTCAGTGTAATTACATTGCTTGATACGTGATTTGTTATAAGACCCGCCTATTTAATTATTTAAAACATTTCTTATTTCAGGTAGAACACAGCGAGTGATCATCAGTCTTGTCAGTATTTTGAAAAATCCACGTTCCTCTTTTTCAACGAACATTCGATCATTCTTTAGACTGTTGATCTTGCGTAAATACTTTTTCAAAGTTTTCGAGTTTCTATTTCTCCAGGCGTTGTTTCCATATAATCAATTATTCTTAATTTCTTGTTAATGTAACGAACATTAACGTGTTTTTGTTTTTTTTGTTTGTCTTGAGGTCAGGGCTTTATGAGCTGCAGGCTGTAATGTCCATCACTCTTGGGTTATTAATGCGAATTAATTTCAATAAATGAAAATTACTTTTATGTTGCATGGAGCAACATTATTCTATTATAAAATGTAATTTCGAGATAATTTTTTATTGAGTTTATGTGATAGTTGTTCAAATCGGTGTTAATGTTTTCGTGGAGATATCCGTTTATAGTTACTACGTGGCCTAAACAGTGTTTTTGGAATTATGGATCTGTTATCTATGCATTGCTCTATAGGCCAAATGCTCTCGATTATTTTGTGAATACAAAATTTACAGGAGAACAAAAAATGACGCAATAACGATTAAAAAAAAAATATTGTGGTCCAAAAATAAGAATTCTTTTATTATTGTTGTTGTGGTTGGGGGAAAACGTATTTTCCAAGATATACTCTCTTGAAAAATATGAAAAAGAGAGTATAGGAATTGAAAAAGTTGCCGACATAACTGAGAACTTCAAGAAGGTGTAAAACCAAAGAACAAGATTTTCTTTCCTCTACGACATCCAGGAAAACATATTTTTTTAGATATTTTGGTCCAAAAATAATAATATTTTTACTCTTGTAATTTTGTTTGGGGGAAAAACGTATTTCCAAGCTATTTTCCACCCTCTTGAAAAAACAAAACAAAAAGAGAGCAGAGGAATTGAACAAGTTGACGACAAAACTGAGAACTTCAAGAAGGTGTGATACCAAAATACAAGATTTCCTTTCCTCTACGACTCCAGGAAAATATTTTTTAAAAGATATTTTGGTCAAAAAAATAATAATATTTTTACTCTTGTCATTTTGGTTATGGAAAATCGCGTATTTTCTAACTATAGCGTCTTGAAAAAAATTAAAAAGAGGAAGAGGAATTGAAAAAGTTGTGGGAAAACTTAAACCATTAAAATTGAAAAATTTGTGGAAAAGATTTTTCAAAAAACCTTTCAAGAGACAAAAAATAGCCATATAATTTCGTGTGTTTTATTTCACTCTTTGATATACTGTATAAACAAAATGTAAAAATGTTTTAACATCCATAAAAATTCCGGGAAATTTTGTTTTATCCCGAGTTTTGTTTTGACATTTTATTCTTTTTTGAATTTTGCGATTAGACTTTATTAAATTAATTCCTCAAGCCTCTTAATTTATTTCCCAATTTCATTGGACTAGTTTAATATGAGAACGTTTATGCCTTGCACGTTTATATATTTTACTTCTTACAAATAATCAGTATCCATAGATTATCACAAAAAGTCTCTACAATGTTTTAAAATCGAAATGTTTACGAATCTCAACTCTCAAACTGCGACTAAAACTCACATAAAATCCTGTCTTTTGTTACGAACCAAAGTTTGAAAAGTTGAGCCCGGTAATCTGACACTCGAGACTCGGGAGAAAGTTCATACGCCTTGTGTCGGAGGATGTAGAGGATTAAAACCCCAGACCAGTCCTGCCAACCCATCCTTTCCAAAATATCAACTTTATAATCTGTCTTCGACCTTTTTAAAAGGTTGAGACTATAATATTTTAAAGTGAATTCGATTGTAGGTAGATTTGGGAAATATAAAATCCTTGACAGATATTGTATTTAATCAACGTTAGGTACAAAGCATTAAATTTAATTTTTTGATTACTTTTTTGTTATTTTGACGGTACTGAGTTTCTTTTCTTAGTTATTCCGAAGTGCTATTGGTCAGTTTTTAGGTGCGGTGAAACTCTCATTTACGCTTATGTTCTCGTTATTTGAAGGGTCGTGTTGAACTCTTCAAATTTTAACACTAAACTTTATTTTGTCTCCTTTGTCTAAAGAAAAGGACGCTAGTATGAAGACAAATAAACAGTACGAAATCATTGTATTAACTTTATCACACACTTTCTCCAATTAACCAAATATTAAAAAAAAAAATCTTTGCCATCTCTCTAAAATTGTCTCCACTATACTCCACTCTACTCATGTTTCCACTTTTACATTCTGCTTATGTCTTCACTCTACTCCATTTTACTTTTGTCTCCACTCTGGTCCATTTTACTTATGTATCCACTCTACTTCATTTTACTTTTATTTCTACTCTACTCCATTCTACTTAAGTTTTCACCCACTCATGTCACATAGCTCCATTCTACTTGTGTCTCCACTTAACTCCATTCTATGTATGTCTCCACTCTACTCCATTATACTTTTAACTCAACCCTACTCATGTACTCCACTCTACTCATGTTTCCACTTTTTTACATTCTGCTTATGTCTCCACTCTACTCCATTTTACTTTTGTCTCCACTCTGGTCCATTTTACTTATGTATCCACTCTACTTTATTTTACTTTTATTTCTACTCTACTCCATTATACCTAAGTTTTCACCCACTCATGTCACTTAACTCCATTCTACTTGTGTCTCCACTTAACTCCATTCTACTTGAGCCTCCACTTAACTCCATTCTACTTGAGCCTCCACTTAACTCCATTCTATGTATGTCTCCACTCTACTCTATTATACTTTTTTCTCAACCCTACTCATGTACTCTACTCTACTCATGTTTCCACTTTATTACATTCTGCTTATGTCTTCACTCTACTCCATTTTACTTTTGTCTCCACTCTGGTCCATTATACTTATGTATGCACTCTACTCCATTATACTTATGTCTCAACCCTACTCATGTTTTCACTCTACTCCATTTTACTTATGTCTCCACTCTACTTTATTTTACTTTTGTCTCTACTCTACTCCATTCTACTTAAGTTTCACTGTACTCATGTCTCCATTAACTCCATTCAACTTATGTCTCCACTCTACTCCATTTTACTCATTTCTTCACTCTACTTCATTTTACTTTTGTCTCTACTCTACTCCATTCTACTTAAGTTTCACTCTACTCATGTCTCCATTAACTCCATTCAACTTATGTCTCCACTCTACTCCATTTTACTTATTTCTCCACTCTACTTCATTTTACTTTTGTCTCTACTCTACTCCATTCTACTTAAGTTTCACTCTACTCATGTCTCCATTAACTTCATTCGACTTATGTCTCCACTCTACTCCATTCTACTTATATCTCCACTCTACTTCACTCTACTTGTACACTAGAATTTAAAATATATTTATTACTCAGTTTTTTGAAATCTGTTTATTATTTATCAAGAAACCCTCAGGGGCTGACAATAGTGAGTACGGGTTTGGCAATACCGACTGACTTTAGCTGAATCTACACCTTTTTTTACGTAGTCATGGGTTAGTTCCCTCTCTTTTATCTTTCCTATCGGGTCTGGACCAACTGTTGTTCTCTTCCTACTCTGCCGCTATTAGAGTATTCGAGGATTAGATGTCTTATTTTGTACCCATTACTTCAAGGCGATGGTGCCCGAAAGGCAAATTTTGTTCAAACTACACAGAGAAAAACAGTTAGACATTCCAATATATTTACAGCCAATCTGTTTACAGACTCCAAAAGGTGGCCCACAAAGAGTTTAACCATCACGAAAGACATAAAAGTACTTAAAACAGGCTCCACGAACATACAATTAATCTATCAAAGAAGTGATAATTAAATTTCGTTCCAGTTTTGTTTTTGGTTACCATAGCAACTGTCGCACTTGGCTAACCGTGACCAAAGCTAAGAGTAAACAAAACCATGACCATTAAACCATTAGTAAAGCTCATAAATTAGCAATAAACATAGAGATGAGTTATTCTATTGTTTTTTTTTCCTCCTTTTCTTATTTACCAGTAAACATTTCACGGTTGCTTAGCAACAGCGTGACTTATCGTTTTACCGCAAGAGCTGTGATTTGAATCAGCTGTGTTTACATTTCGTGTTTTGTTGTTGGTACGCCTGAACGCATGCGTAGTAGAGAGGTTTGGTAATTTAATACCAAAATGTTTATTTGTTAAATTGTCGAAGAGGAGCTCCGTATTTGATTGTTGAGAGGATGTGTTACTAATATATCAAATGCTGTACCCCGAAAATTATTTAACTGATAATCAACATTTAAATGTATTATTTTTTTAGTCAAATAAACATTGTTCGTAATCAAAATAAAAGCATATTTATTAGATACCCAAAACAAAATATTAAAAAGAAACTTGTTTGTATTGTTTTTCCCCATCATCACCCTAAGGTAATTTTTTCGTTACCGTAAAGTTTTTATAACAGTTATTAAATTATGTATTTTGTAGCTTATGTATCACGGAGGATGGCGACTTTGTCGTTGAAACGCGTTTGATTAAATAAACGTAATTTTGTGAGATCTTGTGTTCGAGTTTTTTTTAAATCTATTATAATATTCTTTTCTAAACACAAATACATTAATGGTAAATTAGACAGATCATGTTGTTCTAATATATTACAATTAGGTGGAAAGCGTTAATATAAAAATGATTATTTTGTTACACAAAAAACACACAAAACATGAATTAAGAATAAATTCTCTGTCGTTGACAGCCATATATAATTCGGCGAATTGTAGCACATCACTTCATATACCGTGTGAAACGGTAAAACTCATTTATTTTCAAGGTTAACATTCTGTCTGCGATTACAGTCACAGGCTGTGTTAGAGGATTTACATTTGATAATTTCTCTGTCGCTGACAGCCATATGTAATTCGGCGAATTGTAGCACATCACTTCATATACCGTGTGAAATGGTAAAACCATTTATTTTCTAGGTTAACGTCCTGCCTGCGATTACAGTCACAGGCACAGGCTGTGTTAAAAGCTTTACATTTGATAACTTCTCTGTCGTTGACTATCATATGTAATTCGACGAATTGTAGCACATCACTTCATATACCGTGGAAACGGTAAAACCATTTATTTTCTAGGTTAACGTCCTGCCTACGATTACAGTCACAGGCACAGGCTGTGTTAGAGGCTTTACATTTGATAATTTCTCTGTCGCTGACAGCCATATGTAATTCGACGAATCGTAGCACATGACTTCATATACCGTGTGAAATGGTAAAACCATTTATTTTCTAGGTTAACATTCTGCCTGCGATAACAGTCACAGACACAGGCTGTGTTAGAGGCTTTACATTTGATAATTTCTCTGCCGCTGACAGCCATATGTAATTCGGCGAATAATAGCACATCACTTCATATACCGTGTGAAATGGTAAAACCATTTATTTTCTAGGTTAACATTCTGTCTACGATAACAGTCACAGACACAGGCTGTGTTAGAAGCTTTACATTTGATAATTTCTCTGTCGCTGACAGCCATATGTAATTCGGCGAATTGTAGCACATCACTTCATATACCGTGGACACGGTAAAACCATTTATTTTCTAGGTTAATATTCTGCCTACGATAACAGTTACAGGCACAGGCTGTGTTAGAGGCTTTACATTTGATAATTTCTCTGTCGCTGTCAGCCACATGTAATTCGGCGAATTGTAGCACATCACTTCATATACCGTGTGAAATGGTAAAAGCATTTATTTTCTAGGTTAGCGTTCTGCCTGCGATAACAGTCACAGGCACAGGCTGTGTTAGAAGCTTTACATTTGCGCTATGGGTCGCTTAAACAATTTTAAAAACGCTGTGAGACCTTAAAAGAGCTAATTTGGTTATTTAATTTAACCTAATTTTCTCCATTTCATCAACATCCTTTGCTCCGTTTTCAAACTAAAATTTACCTGCAAGTTTTGCTAGTTTAATAATATTAAATCAAATTTAATACGCTATTTTTGGATGAGTTTTGTGGATGAATGCATGAGAAAATCCGTGCAAAGTAACAAGGTAATTCGATTTTACTTCAAAATATCGCCGCATCAGTGATTCTTAAATAAAACTCTTGTCTTGTTCTCAATTAATAGTTCAAGTCTCTCGATGCCCATCTCCACTAACCACATCATGCACGGGTTCCTTCTCCATGTCCACTATCACTAAACTTATATTAAAAACACGCTTGTTTTCTTCACTACATCATTAGTCAAAGGACTAAAATGTCATCAACCAAAGAATGCCGAGTCCTTTGTCCCGATTCCTGTTCACTGATAACAGCAACCTGGTTTAGATTCTTTGGTAATTTGCTGAGCGTGAACTTATTCTTTATTAATTCGCTCGCAGTTTGCACGTATTTGTCATGCTTGTGTTTTGACTCAGTCTGTGATCAGATACGCGGTTGGCAGTCTGCACTGATTCTGTTCAGATCTTATCGCTCAAAAAAATGTGAAATTCCGTTCAGTTGGATTGGTGGAAACAGTTTTTATTTGTTAAAAAATTAATTGTATTAATATAAGTTGGATTTTGGAGATAACGTTTTGGCCTTCTGGTATTTAGTGTTTGTTTTCGTGTCGGTAGGAATTTCGTTTTGCCGATGGAAAATATTCGGTTGAGGCGTTATTAAAACGGATTTGGTTTTTTTTGTTTTTGTACGAAATTTTTACGATTAAATTACTAAGAAGCCGAAGATTTCTTATTTAGAATGTTGGCTGTTAAAATAATTAACAAGAGATATTATAGTAGCAAAATTAATCAATCTGGAAAAAAAATAATTAAAATCCATTTATAGAAACATTGCAAAGTTATGTCTTGTTTTTTAATTGTACCTTTACTGAAAACAATTGTTTATTTTCAAGTCTGTTTTTTGTTAAAATTGAAGTCTGTTTACTGAAATAGAATTTAGATTACATTGAAAATTAAGACTTTATACCGAAAATCGAAGTCAGTTTAGTAAAACAATAAGTCTGTTTATTGAAGTTGAATTTAGATTCTATTGAAACAATAAGGCTTTAAACTGAAAATTAAGTCAGTTTAGTAAAACAATAAGTCTGTTTATTGAAGTTGAATTTAGATTACATTGAAACGATAAGACTTTATACTGAAAATCGAAGTCAGTTTAGTAAAACAATAAGTCTGTTTATTGAAATAGAATTTAGATTATATTGAAACAATAAGACCTAAACTGAAAATCGAAGTCAGTTTATTAAAACAATGTCTTTTATTCAAAATAGAAGGGAATTTACTACAAAAATAAGTATGTAATTGAAAATAGACGTAAGTTTATTTTAATTGAGAGTAGCTTTATTAAAAAAATAAAAACTTTTATGTAGTTAAACTTTAGTCAATTTACTGAAACCATAAATTTGTTTACTGAAAGTAATACTCAGTTTATTAAAATAATAAGTCTATTTATTGACAAAAGAAACAAATTTACTAAAACAATAAATTGTATTTTAAAAATAGAAATCATTTTATTAAATCAGTTCATTAAGTCTCGTAGAATTCAATTTACATTGAAATTCTAAGTACGTTTACAGAAATAAAAATCTATTTACCGTTATTATAAATTATATTATTATAACAATAAGTTTTTATACTAAAACTATAGACGTCAGTTTACAGAAACAATAAGTCTGTTTACCGAAACCACATGTTAGTTTCCCGATAGAAGAGGTTAATTTACCGAAATTATAGCAAGTTTACGGAGTAATGTTCTGCTGATTGGAATTGTAAGTTTAGTGGAACTAAAAGTACATAAGTTGATTGTTGAAAAATTGAGTTTATACATCGCGAAAAATACATGAATTCAAGTCTCCATATTTAAGTTTGTAATAAAGTTTTTTTTTATATTTTCCTGTCAAAAAATCGAAGTAATTAGTACTTTTTGAAATTTTTAAAATAATAAGTTGTATACATATAAACAAAATTAAAACTAACATGGTGTTACTCTCCAAAACATCCCGATTTTAAACGCACTTTTTTTAGACTTCGTGCTCTAATAGCTTTTCAACAGCGTTAAAATACATTTCTACAAGAATTAGAAGACGAGATGAAAAAATATATTCCCGACTTTTGTTATGTCTATACTTAGTATAGTGAAAGCAGTCTGTTGAATAGACCTTGTTACACGTTGCTAACAGAGTAGACCACTTTCCCCAGTCATGCAACATGTAACACAATTGTATTAACTTAAGAAATTTGTAACCGCACCCTGTAGTCTGTTCTACATCTATCGTTGAGATATTGTCTTTCTAATTTAAGTGACTTTGGTCTGTCTGTCTGTGTGGGTCTGGCTACCTGTGCAGCGCCGGCGCAGTGAAAGCCAATTAATTACGCTGCCAAGTAGAACACACGAAGCGATGCAGTAATATAAGTTTACGAACTGTTTGACCTATGTTTAATTAAGACAGGAATAAGAGATGTAAAAATGTTGCACAAACATTCTCGCTCACTCACCCCCAAAAACAAATGACAAACTAACGTCAAAAAATAGTTTTTTTTTTAGGACAACTACACATTTTCAGACACAACTATTTGAAAATGTCAACAAAAGCAGGAGGAGAAAAGTTAAAAAAAAAATAAAATCTTGTGTAAAATCAAAATTCAAGACATTTTTCCTTTGTGAAAACATTTTTTGATAACAGTTGATCCATAGGTGGAAATGGTCGTAAATTTTCTAAAATTTTAGAAATATCCATAAGTGTAGTTTGATTCAAGACGAAACATTTCTGTATTTTTAAATGTTTTGAAATACACATATTTTCTGTATTATGAGCAGTTTTACCCTGAAAAATAAAATCGTGATTGTATGCATTAAAAAAAAATTTTTTTTTTATGTTATGGGCTTTGAAAACCTCCGTCAGAGGCCTCACCGACGTCGACCTGAAGGTCTTTGCCGCCCCAAGTTCCATCCTACACCCACTCAGTAATACCTGTCATCCTTATGAAGGAACAGATGCTACCTATAAGGTTGTCTAGGATGGTTTCCATCTCCTTCCCCGGAGGGCTTAGAGAGTATATAACCTGGCTCGTCCTAACGCCTCCCACTCTAAGAGAATGTGTTCTGCGGACTCTTCAACCAAACCACATTTCCTCCAAATATTTTCTGCAGCAATCCCTATCCTGTGTAGATGTTTTCTGAGGTGACAGTGGTTCGTTAAAAGCCCTACCACCCACCTCATGTTATCCCTTCTAAGAGTGATAAATTTTTCAGCATGTTTCTTGCTTCGTCTAAGTAGCCTCTTTGCAAGTCTACTTGTAGTTGAATTCGTCCAGGCCTTATTCATCCCCTCCCGTATCCATGTATCAACCGCTGCTCTGGCATCATAGGAGATCTCGAACACCGGTTCAAAATATATGCATGCTCAAAATGTATAAAAAATCGTGTATCTTGAATTTTTTCAATTTTAAAAATGTCTTAAAAAACCGTGACTGCTGACAAAGATAATTTTTAATTAGAAGTACTTATTAATATTAACATTTTGATGAGTGTAATATTTTGTTCCGAAAAAATATTTGTAAAAATATAGCCCTTTTTCCTATCAGACATATACATTTAAAAGGAAATCAACACATGGGTTAAACAAATGATGTTTGTCTATTCATTTCCATTTCTGATTACGAAAAAAACTTTTTTTTGTCTATAATATGTTAATAGTAAATTTTTTCCAGTAGAAATATACAAGACATAGGGTTAGTTTTTTCTTAAAATTATTCACAAATTGTAAATTTTTTAACTTGCTGTTTGGAAAATTGGTTTGTGTTTTAAATCTACATTTCACCAAAATATGCTCGAAATCGTTGCCCCCTTTGTTTAGTTATTCGACGTTTACAACGTCACTAGTGGTTCATTCTCTTTTTCCTTACCGGAATTTGAGGACACTTTTATTTTGAGCAAAATCGTTGTTTATTTGGGGAAATCTGAATTTTTGTATTATGGTTGCTTCTATTCAAAATTTTGAGTTCGAAAGGTATTTTTGGTTTTGTGTATGCTGGTGTAAGAACGTTTATAATGAACGTTGACCGTTCAGTGACTCACTATAGGTTGTATGGAGATGGCAAGCCGGAGGGACTTAACTGGATGTACAGTTTTTTCATGTAATCCTGGGTTAAACCTCTCTCTTTCATCTTTTATTTTTGGTCTCTCGACCACGTCCTAGTTATATTCTATCCTAACGCTAACAGAGTAAACGAGGACTTTACTCTGTTATGTTACTCTGTTACCTCAAATGTCAGTGAACTTTTACCACGTCGGGGCGGAACTCTGCCGCGTTCCTAAATATGGAAATTATCCAATACAATACATTTCCCCAACACAATCTCTACTAATAAATTCCCTCAACACTATCGAATTCTCATAACATACTTTTGTCCTCAATAAACATAGATAAACCTTCAAGACGTTCATATCTTGTATTGTTTTAATTAACGCGATTCAATGGAACTTCGCCAAATGGTTAGGTTAGGTTAGGTACGATAAATGTAATTAGAGGCAAACGATAATACGACTAAGAACAAAACAACATTAGCACTTACAACTGGGTACTTGCTATCGCCTGTTTATAATATCTGTGATTTGTATGCGTACAGATTGTGAAAGCTGTTGGTATACTGTGCTACCGGTGGTAAACTGTTATTTCTACTTTATGGAGTTTTATTTATTTGGTATGAAGTAAGCTTAGCTATTTCAGGGCGAGACTTAGCAATTTTAAGTTCTCTTAATAAACTAAACCAATTGGGGGGGGGGGGTATTGTTTAAATTATGCAGTTTTCTACAGCTCAAATTAGTGGAGCGATTTTGATACAAATTTTTGTTAGGATATATTTTGGCTTTATTTCGAGATTTGTTTTTCTATTTTTTTAACTCAAAATTTAGGGGTAGTTGACAGAATACAAAATTACAATTTTCTCCAAACAAATAAATAAATAAAGTTAAATCGTGTTACTCGATACCAGTCCAGGTAGAGGGGAGAGGGAGAGAGAGAGAGAGAGATGGGGAAGGGAGAGAGAGAGAGAGAGAGAGAGAGAGAGAGAGAGAGAGAGAGAGAGAGAGAGAGAGAGAGAGAGAGAGAGAGAGAGAGAGAGAGAGAGAGAGAGAGAGAGAGAGAGAGAGAGAGAGAGAGAGAGAGAGAGAGAGAGAGAGAGAGAGAGAGAGAGAGAGAGAGAGAGAGAGAGAGAGAGAGAGAGAGAGAGAGAGAGAGGCGGCGAGAGGGAGGAAGAGAGAGGGATAGCAGTATCCGTACAATTTTCAGTCGTTTTTTTAAAGTTATTGGATAGTTTATTTCAATTATAGTTCACTCGGATATTTGTTAACATGTTTTCATTCTTGGATTAATTCATTATTTACTACTTTAGTTTTAGTTTCAAACGCAGTTCTAGGTTATGTTGGACCTTTTGTATTATCTCACATTTACGTAGTAAAGAGAAGGTTATGTGATGGGTCAAATATTAATATGGAGTTTTGCAAAGCGTTTTAGTTGCTTCTCGAATGAAGGATGTCGAGCGATATTTTCATGTTGCCAGATATTCGCGAAAGGTTTTTCCTTTTCAATTATGCACACGAGTTTAGGTCAACAATTTTCAAATCTCTCTCTCTCTCTCTCTCTCTCTCTCTCTCTCTCTCTCTCTCTCTCTCTCTCTCTCTCTCTCTCTCTCTCTCTCTCTCTCTCTCTCTCTCTCTCTCTCTCTCTCTCTCTCTCTCTCTCTCTCTCTCTCTCTCTCTCTCTCTCTTGGGGTTAGGTGGTAGAGAGGACTTTACAGTCCTAACCTCGCCCCTAAATAAAGACAATTCAATTCAATTCTCTCTCTCTCTCTCTCTCTCTCTCTCTCTCTCTCTCTCTCTCTCTCTCTCTCTCTCTCTCTCTCTCTCTCTCCATCTCTTTCTCTCTCCATCTCTCTCTATCTCTCTCTAAATGCCAATTTGAAGGTTATTAATAAAAATAACTCGACGCAATTTCACGGAGCTACTTTATGGTACAAACTCGTGTTTATGAAAAACCTTTCAGGAATAATTGGCAACATGAAAATAATTCTTGACCTCCTGCATTAAAAGCTTGATTTGTTATTAAATATGATTGGTCCGGCACTATATTTAAATAAACATCTTTCAATATACATATATATTTCACCGCTCCCCAGAAAATAACAAATTGTTTGGCGACTCAAAAATTTTAAATATGAACCTAAATCGATCCATCTTTTCAAAGACTGGTTATTTAGGTTAAACTGCGCAAACTAGAGGTCGCTATTTCACTGTAATACAAAATGGCGGACGGTAAGTATCCAAAAATTCAACTTCTCCATTAGAAAATTTGATAAAATAAAATATCATCGCTCACAAATTTTATCACTCACGTATTCTTCAATCTAAATAAAAATCAACAGAAACTTATGAACATATTGGTAAGATGGCAACAAAAAGGTTTCATTTGGAACATTAGAGGGTAAATGTGAAATAATTCAAAATCATAAAAGCAGTTTGATAAAATCTTAATTTTGTGTTTTCTCTTATGACAGCCTAAGACAATGGCTAAAACATTCCTACAAAAATAAGAAATCATTCTAATAACCATTCTTGGACGTTTGGACCTTAAAACGGATATACTCATAAACGCGTTCCAAGGAACAAAGGTTGGCACTCCTGTTGGGTATAGACGAATCTCTGGTCACGCTTGGAGATTCATCAATCGGATTTACCAATGATACTTCAGCAATTAAGATGGTAGTTGATCAGCTGCCGAGACAGAAAATTTAGATGTAATCTGTGGT
>OY740778.1:43210715-43296525 GCA_963513935.1 Aphrophora alni
ATTAGATGAAATAAAATTGCGCCTCTTTTAAAATCTCTTACGGTATTTTAGTCATAAAAAGCAAAGAAGTGAAATATCTTGGGTTCAGAAGTTCTAAAAGAAATATTGTTTGACTCCAACCCCAAGTGTAGAAAGGTGAAGTTAAATGTTGGCATCCCTGCTTTCCCTTTATTCGATGTTTCCGCTCACGTGGGATATTTATTACCCCCTACTTTCAATTTTACTTGTAGGTTGTTTATTTTAGTTTATATATTGTATCTTTATATGTTTGTTATTAAAAACGGTATAAGATTACGTTGTAAATATTTATGTAACCATGTAATAAGTATTAGTTAGGTATTTGGTTGTGAAACAAGAAATTAATTATCTCCCTTAGTTTTATAGTTTTATAAGTACGATGTACTATTGTTACGTTGATATATTCTCTGTTTTTTTTTAAACACAATGTTGGCAGTACAATAAGGGACTGGAAATAATACAGAATGCAATTAAAATTTTCTATTCTCTTCATTCATAAATGGAAATTGTTGAAGAAAATAGTTTTAAATATCTATAAATTTTTTCCCCTTGAATTCATTACTCATAACATAACAAACATAACACATTTATTGCTTTAAAGTACAGTGTACATAAGCAAGATGTCACCATTTACAAAAATAACATATTTTAAGACATTGTTCGTTTTTATCCTTAGTTTGTCTATAATTAACTTTTTTGGTGTATTTATAATACTTACAAAAATATTTATATACAATTATAACACGTATCACAATTCTAGGAATCGAAGTAACCAAATTATACGAACTACAATAATATCAGTACATTTACAAACGAGTTAGTTGTTTGAAGATATTTTACCAAACTAATTTATTACATTAAATTTAAAATAGATTTTCTATGTTTTAGGCTATACATAACAAAAAAATGTAGATATTTTCCATGGCCTGTACTGAGTTTGAGGTTAAGATTGTCCCCATATTATATAAATATTTCACAGAATTGTAATTGTTCAAATATTTACATCTAAAAAGATTATACCCTTCACATTCCAACAAAAGGTATCATTTCCTGTTATTACATATTGGGCAGATTTCACTGGGGTTAAAGCTATAGTTTTCTTTTTGTAATATTGATCTATTATATTTCTTGCCAGCAAGGCGTAATTGAGCAGTAACTCTTAGTATGTATAAAGGACAATTCTCTTCAATCACCCATCAATAAAAGAAAAATCAACAATAACTATTCGTCATCTAAAATATTAGTTCGGTAGTGTGTGTAAGAGTGAAAATGAATCACGTACTCTGTCTTTGAACACAATAATTATCACTCTCGTGCCTTGAATGCGTGTTCAGCATGAATTGTATTTGATTAAAATGGAAGTTTTAATAAAGGTGGGCAAATTCTATTTTTTATTCCTGCCACATTTTTCACTTGTTTCTGCACTTGGATTAGCCTTATTATTTTTCAAATTTTATTGAAGTCATTTTAACAAAATAACGTCTTTTATAACAGCCTCATGTTCAGTTATTTGTTTTCGCCGATAATTCATTAAGTAAGAATCGTACCAAGTGGTCGGTGAATCGTTTTTGAAATTCAGAAATAAGATTTTTTACAATAAACGGAAAATTGTTAAACTACTCACTGAAGATTTTATATCTGTTAAATAAAAGCCCTTTCTCCAGTTTCCCACCCAAGCCAAATATTATCAAATAGTATTTGACGTAATACAATATTTTCATTAATAAAGTATTCTTTACAAATATATGTAAAATCGAAAATATATTATTCAATCAAATTCCTGGCGATATAACAATATTCCACAAGGTATTAACATCTGTAATTCACCCAAGCTATATTCCATGATTATTATATATAGAAGAACTATTCTGTGACTTCTATTATATACTTTTATTGAGCTCATATTGTATTGTACTTTATACGGTTTTATGTTGCGATTTTTATATCAACTTTTAGATTTAAACCTATTGTTGAACTTTATGTTATATTTACTGGTGAAACTTCCTATTCCTGTTGTTTCCTAATTATAGACTTTGACAACAAAGGAGACCTTCAATTAAAAATCTTTGGGGAAAAGATTTATATTCACGATTTTTTTTTGATTTTTTTTAGAAAATGGCGGAGAACTAGAATTTTATCTACTCGTTTCTCTCATAAGTTTTAAAACAAACATAACTAATGAAAAATATTTGAAAAGCCTTTAGGGATTTTTGGGTGCTTATTTCAAACTAAAAATTTGTTATATATAGAATAATATATCCATGAAGCGATTTTATAGCACGGGTATACTCAATAAAGTTTTTACTTTCTCCCATATTTTTCTCCTTAATTGGGAAAGTTGCATCTTTGGTGATTAAATTTGTTTTGACATTCCCTAAGTGTAAATACCTGGTTTTAAAAATATGTCTTTCTGTTATGCTATGCTCTACAGGAAAACAATGAAATGAACCTGACTGGTGTCAGATTCAATTTTCGTTTTACAAATTTGTAATGAATCATAATTTATTTTACGCGATTTGACATAATAGTTTATGAAGTATCAATTAACTTTTTACCTAAAATTCATCGAAATTGCATGAGCAGATTTTAAGATAATCGATAAGTTCATTAAGGTCCTTGAAAATGTTTAAATTAGTTTTAAGATAACGTCTAAAATTCAAAACATAAAGGTGGGTTGCAACCTTTTCTTTTTTTAATATGTATATAACATGAAAGTTATAACGTTCAGTTAAACTGCATACTCTTAAAAATCGACAACGAATCGCTTTTATATTCGGAACTTTAAATTAAATTTTAATATAAATTAAACCTTGGTTAGATTAAACTTTATCCTAAATATGTTCATACAGTATAAATAAAGTCTGGAAACTGGTAATCCGTTTTTTGAGATATAAATTACAAGGATATTTTTATAGCTGGTTGTATTAAATTATTAAAATTATATTTGATATATTGGACATCATCCATCAAGTTCGTAAAGTGTGTTTGTAGAGTAGTCAAACAATTAGTTTGAGTTAAAAGAAGCACAAAAATAATCTTTCATACTGATTACTTGGTAATTTGTTTTTAATCTTAAGGGTCAATTTTTGTTTTGATTTGTAAATTATTGTTTTACTCTTAAATATAGGTGTACCTTTATGAGTAATTGTAAAGTAATTTGTAGTTTATATATAAACTTGGAAAAGCAGAGAAATCAAAACACTGCTTCAGTTGGTCACATCCACTAGCAAAGAAAATCATAGCATACAGGTAGTAGCCAAACTTATAGAAGGAAAATCTAAGAAAGCTGTAATCGTTTCTTATACATTTTTTATGAATACTTTACCTTTTGTAATTATGAATAACAAAATATAGACTAGGATAAAATAAAGCAAAAGCTTAAAGTTTCAAATATTTTAATAATATAAATGAGCTGCAATTGTTTCGCCTTGCAGCATCATCGGGCAACACTTACTTTATTTTATCCTTGAATATGGAGTTTCAACAAGAAATATCTGCTATTACATTAAAGTTAAATATAGACTATATTGATGCCTGTATGATTTAAATACCCTGGCAATACATCGCCATGTTACACATGTCAATTGAATGCGTAGGTTTGTGAATTATTTATCTCGAATCTTGTAAGAACTGCTTTTTAAAACTTACACATTTCTCATTATGTGAACAAATTAGGTTGAATTCATCATACAAAAACTCTACTATATGATTGTGCCTTAAAATTTAATTTAAAACGCAAGTAAATACACAATACTAGTGAACTGGAACAACCTTTTTTTCAGATGTTTGGAGATTTGCGATTGTAAAATAGATCATCCAACACCGACTATGACGACTTGGCAACAATGCAAGGCGGGAGAGGGAGGGTAATACAACTACCAACTGACAATCAAGTGAATATATCACGACTTTACTAATATGCTTAATGATTATCGATTATCTCCTTGTACGACAATGATTTGTGATATTTTAGCGTTTTCTTTGAACCCTTGCACAATATTTAAGGTTATACTTTAAGCAAAAAATCTCACCTTATAAACTATTGTGTAGAATAAACTTGGTAATTCTGCATAATTTTTAGAAAAGATTTTTTATTTTACCGGTACTGCAAATTTTGTTCAAATGTAATTCGATGTTAAGTCGTTAAATAATTTCTTTCCAGAAAGCAAGTTTTGTCTGATTTGACTGAATTATTACTTCAGGAAGCAAGGTTCCAATGTTCTACACGAAGTGACGCACGAACTAATCCGAAGTTAACCTGATCGTCCGTCACGAACGCGTTTATTATTGACAATGTTACCAGGTTTAATTTCACGCTATTTAACTTGATGTGTGTATAAAGAATAAACATATTTCAATATTGTGTCTAAAGTTTTCAGAAGTTACTAACACAAGGCTTGTTTTACAAATTATTCCATTTCTAGATCGTATACTTAGATCGTATACTTTGATTAATTTGTAAAAGTTCTGTCCATCTTTATTCCAATTTTTGGATACTGTATTGGTAATAAGCTAGAGTTTAAAATGATTTTTATAAAATTTGGTATATAAATATATTTTACTATTTCCTCCTGAACATTAAAAAAAAAAAAAAAAATATATATATATATATATATATAGACGATTGCTCAAATTTAGCCTTTTACGGTCCAAACAAATATTAATAAAAAATACAGGCACCGAGCTAATGAAAATATATCTCAAAATGGAATGGCGAAGTGTCGATCAAATTTTGAAAGTGTAAATATTTATGATCCAAACTAATGTTTCAAAAGAAGTTATTGTTTGTGAGTAAATTTTAAAGTACTAAACCGTATCTCAATAACCATCGGATTTACGATGAAATTTTATAAATTTGACAAATTGTGCGACATTCTGCATTCTAAGAATCCTACTGTTATTAATTTTGTATTTTGAAGGAGAAATCATAAGTTGGAATTTTTCAGGTAGATGGGGTTTATTACATTTCTTTACTTAGTATTAAATTTTATATTTGTGTGAAAGAGGAAATTAGTACCAGGATTTCTAACACTCACATTATTATTTCGCGTTTTCATTTGTTTCTCTGCAAAGACAAAATTAACAAAAATTTTCTTTGTAAATGATTTCGAACTGAAGAAGGATAATATTAATCATAACAATTAAAGGGGTTGCTATGGAAATATAATTAAGGACATCTATTTCAATAAGGGACTCCCTAACCTAAATGTAGACTAATAATCAAATTATCATTTCAATGTAGATATCGATTTTACACACAGATGAAGCGTAACAGTTTTGCCACTTTATCACTGATCGTTTCTCTAAGGGCTGAACTTAGTTCTTACTTAGTACTTACTGAACTCTGAAGGGCTCTGCAAGCTGAGCTTTTGATAAAATCGTGGAGAGAGGTTGTTTATCCGATCCGGTAGACTTCTAGAAATGAGGCTTCCAAGCAGTAATTCTGAAATAAAGAATATCATTTAAAAAAATTGTTATCGACAATTAAGTGAACATCATTCATAACTAAATTAAAATTTTAACACAGTTTTTTTTTTTTTTATTGACGATTCAAATGAACACACTCTGCGACAAACATGTTCTCTCCCCGAGCTAAATACAGTCGACTCTCGTTAACTCGAAATTCATGGGACTACATTTTTTTCTACGAGTTAGGTGTAGTTCGACTTAGGCATAGTTCGAGTTATAGAGGTCATTCTTGACTAAATTCGACTTACAGAGGTAACGAGATATAGAGGTAAACCAAATAAAAATTCGAGTTACAGAGGTAAAGAATAGTGTACTGTACTGTACTTTATTCCCTCTAAAAACTAAGCTTTTAACTGTATCAATAGAAAATAGGTGTATTTAGAGTATACATAATAAAATACGTGTACATACACGGTAAACAGTAAAGTCCTTTTTTTAATTTTCACGGATTAAAAAAGTCCGTAATCTTCTTCTGATTAAGACTGTTGGCAGCACGTTTGTCAATCTTATTTTCGATTGAAACAATCGAAGAAAACACACTGTCTGGTGCATCACTGGTTTTTTCTAAAAACATACGTAAAGTACGTACTGCAGCTTTGGCTTCTTTAGGTGTAATGTCTGCTGGCTCCTCTTCCTCGTTTTCTTCGTCAGAAGGAGCATCCTCATCGTTGCTCGAGATATAGAGGTAAACTTCGACTTGTGGAGGTAAAGTGCAAATTGAATTCGACTTATCTACTGAACTTCGAGTTATAGAGGTAATTTTTGTGTCTCTTCGACTTATAGAGGTAAAATATAACCGTAAAATTATTTCGAGTTATGTATTGTTATTTTTTCGACTAAGACAGGTTTTTCCAAGGGGATTGAAAATAATTCAAGATATCGAAGATTTCGAGTTATCGAGGTTCGAGTTAGCGAGAGTCGACTATATAATCAAAAGTTAGTTTACGTAATAAAATGTTCTTAAATAAAGTTTTCTTTCAAAATACAGTCAAAGTAAAAGTTGCATTTATTACTGATACATAAAAAATACAAATCAATTTTATCTCTCATAAAATGGGGTTGCATTCTTCCACATACTATTAAGGTCAATATCTCCTATGCCATATATCTCGCTATTATGTGACTTCTATTATATACAGTAATTTTATTGAGCTGATCCTGTGTATGTATGTTGTTTCTTTTATATGACTGCAGTTCAGTTAGTGTGTCAATATAAAACCATTGTTGAACTTATTGTTAATATTTACTGTCAAAATTTCCTGTTCCAGTTTCTTTTCAGATTGTAGACATTGACAACAAAGGTGAAGTTAAAAAAAGTTCTTTGTGGAAAGGTTAATATCCAGGGATTTTACAGCTGAATGACTTTGCATCCAGGAAATTTACTTTATCATTGCTCCTACGTTTTAGAACAAGTGAATGAAGAATATTTGAAATAATCTGAACGGATTTTGGGTTCTTATTTCGTCTTATAAAGTATAATGTGTTGCCTTGGACTGTTTAATATATAATATAGTTAATTACCTTAGAGGTTGTCCCCTATAATAAGGACTGGGGACAACCTCTAAGGTAATTAACTATATTATTCTTATCTCGATCAGGAACTTCGTTTTATATTTCCATTATTTGAGAAATTTTAGAAGTATGGTGTCCTTTTTAGATAGATACGTAATACAGGGGAAGTTGAATAACAGGTCTAAAAATTGATATCTAGTTTTATACGGATATATCCGTTGTCAGATTCCCAAAGTGGAAACGTGATTTTTGTCGTTCCGTCGTTTGTAGTGTGCTCTACAGCACATTTATCAGCATTTATCGAATTTAAATAAAACTTGTTATGTGGAAATACTGTCAGCCATATCAAGGGACTTTTTAAAATTTTGATACCGTAACTCATAATTTGATTGTAGCTGCTTGGAAACAACAAAAACGATTTTGATTAAATTTAAGTAAAGTGTAGAATTTAACCACACAACAAAGTTTATTGGTTGCCAACTCTAAAATGACTGTTAAGGGTTTTATATAAGACAACATTTCTCAAAATTGGTTACACCGATTTCATTCCAACTTTAAAGACAGTTGAATATTTAAGACCCAATCCCGTGTATAAATCGCAAGTGAAAATATTTCTGTTTAGAAAAATTGGTAAATATAAAATGAAACTCTCGCCATTAAAAAGTACATTTTAATTAAGTACAATAAACACTACTGCACAAATCAAGCAAGTATAGTACTGGTTTAAATGTATAAATATGTCCTTAAAAATTTAGTTTATGGTTCAATTTGTTAATTTATAGAAAACTAACGAATCTACGTTTTTCGTGACTAAGAATTTTGGGTGATTTCAATTTCAGTTTGTGGTTGTCCCTGTAAAAGCATTTGTGTTGTGATTTTGCTTCGTTTATTTGTTTTTCTACTAGTAACAGTTAAAACCGTTTACCAAAATCGTATTGAATTAGGAATTATAAAGATAGTGTGTTTCTTCAACTTATCTACAGCAGAAAGAGCCTTATCACATACAACTTAAAATAAATAGTATTAGTTTTATCGTTTGCAGAGAAAATCTGTAGCTTCTTATGATTCTAACTTTCAAGTTTATAGATGACACATTACATTCCTGACGCTTCAATATTTTGTGAAAGTTCAAATGTGTAAAAGACAATGGAAATGTTATTCTTACGTCTTGCTTTCTCATCAATATAATTTAATGTATGTATACAGGGTGGGTGAAAATAAATGAGCACATTCACCTCTATTTAACTTTGTTAATATTGAAATAACTGAATACGATTTGCAGTAATTTTTATAAAACAAGTATTCTTCTATGAGCGTACATTTTTCAAATTTGAACGTCAGAGAATAGGGGAAAAGGAGATAATACAATTTAAAATGGATTATATGGGCTGAAAACTTATTAAATTGGACAATGAGATAAGAAATGACAGGAAAAATTGGTTTTGTCTACAATTGTTGACAAAGTGGCATTTTGTTCATTTAAATTAGTTTACAAAACAGCTGATTTCTCAACAGTTTCACTTTGCCCACTACTTTGCACACTACTTTGCTCACTCCGAATGGCAACCGAACAAAACGAAATTTAGGTTAAGTTCATTTGAATTGATTTATAATATACAGGAAATGTCCCGTATGTAGGGTAGATTAATTCTTACATGAAAATAACATAAATAAACAACAAAACAAGGTTTTAAAGTCGAAAAAGGAAGTATATTATTCATGAAGATGATTGACAGTGTATGTACACGGAGAGTATTTTTCGTTTGCCGAGTTTTGAAGTTGGCAATCCCGTTTCCTCAACAATACACCTAAGTTATTTGTAATATTCATAAATAACCTCAGTTTTGACGTGAGAACTTCTACTCAGTGTTGATGTGTTGTTTAGCACTACTGCTATATTTTGTGTAGTTAGTTTTAAAATATGGACAGTTCAGAGGATGAAAACCTGTCAAATACCCCGCCTAAATTAGCGGAAAATGCTAACAACGTTGTACTAAATCTCCTTCCTGTCAAATCAAGGAAAAAGTACGACAGCCAGTATGAACTTTTTTTGTCATGGCTAAAGGAAAACAATGGTAACAAAATAACAACTGTAGACAAAGTATAATGTGCAATTCGTGAGCAAAGTGTCTTTTTTAAACTCGATAAAATTGACGCACGAGGCAAGCCTCGTGCGTCAATATTTTTCTCTCGTTAAAAAAGTGCCACGTTGCTCACTTGTTGCACAAATAACTATTGTCCCATTGTTAATTTGTTAATACAATGCTTTTTGGACGTAATATTTCTTTGCATCATGAAATAGCATTCTGTTGTTATTCGTCTTGTCTACAATGAAGTTTCATATGACCATTTGAGCTATTTAAAGATTTTGAGTCACCCTCACTCTATGAGGGATCGAAACCCTAAAATTAGGACTTATTAAGGTACCTGATATTACTGTCAAATAACAACATTGTTAAGATTGAGAGATACAATTTCCTTTTTAGTTATCTTAATACAATCACATTAACGGACACAACTTTAGTTACTAACAATAATCGCTCTTATTATTGTTGTTTTATTATTCAGACACGTTTCGTATATAAGAGGTTCTTTGTTCCTTGTGACGGGCTTATAAAATTACGGTGTTAACCCACTTTTGTCAGGATATATTTTCCGATTGATAGCGAATTCTGGTTACGTTGGCTTTAGGAAATTGAAGTACTGAACACACTCGCCGAAAAAGCACCTTTCAGGACTGGTGCGTCATAATATTCAATTAATAGTTAATATACTTATGAAGGTTAAATTATAACAAGGAATTAGTATTGATTAAGGTTTATAGGCACAATAACAGTAAGAGGACTCCGTTGGAATAGTAACTAGTCCTGGATCCTTCAAGCAAGAGTACTAGTTACTGTACCAACGGGTCCTCGTATTAATTATACATTATACATTATGAAGGTTACCTTAAGGAATACGAATGCTTAAAAAGTTACGTTGTCAACCTAATTTCGTGAGGTAAAATATATATTTCTGATTGCTAGGGAATTCTGTTTGCCTTGGTAAAAATTACCGTTTTAGGAACGCTATTTGCTGACCACATCCGAATGAAAATCCACCATATTAAGGGATGTTTAGCTACAAGATTAAATTATTTTTATTATGATCGTGACGATTTAACTATAACAAGAAAATACTACTGATGCAGTTATAAACACCACAGTTTGTAATAAATATTATTTACTTGTGGTTAAAACTCGAATGTACATTATCGTACGTTCGAGTTTTAACCCGTTATCTCCACCGTTTTTAATTACGTTTTTTCGTTATTACTTTTTAAACTTCAAATTTACATCATCATTTCCTGACGAGTAATCTTTATTGTCATAGATTCTGTTCTAAAGTTATTTTAACGCCAGTTTTACGACAGAAAAGTAGTTCAGTATAAAAACTGTTACTTTAAAACTAAACGTTTTTATACATTCATTAAGAAACTGACGAGACTGTATTTTATTATAAAACTACTTTTATAGTTTTCATTAGCAGTGATGCAGTTTTTATTACAAACTTAGAAATAATTACAGGTTATTTTGTCTGCATTCGAGAATATTATTCTAAAAAATATTTAAAGAAGAAAGGTTATAAAATTTAAATAGTTTATTATTTAAAAAAGCGATTTATCTAATGAAATGATATCTAATGTTTTATAATAAGAAAAAGAATTGAGATTTTATTTTGTATAGAGAATGTAACTGAGACAAGTCAAGTTACATATTTTAAGACTTATTTGGAATATTTTATAACAAAAATCTTTTCCTATAAATATTCATTTTATTAAATAAATGGGGAAACATATGACTTTATCTTGTAAAGGCTGAAATAAAACGACACAATTTTAAATCCATGCACTGTGCTTGTGGAATGTAGCTCCATCGGACACATATAGAACTTATTCAACATTATCTCACCAAATTGTTGTAGAAGGCTCTCTTGTTGTAGAAGGTTTTCAAAACTACGTAATGTAAATTCCTTCTCTCTGTTTTTAAATTTATTGGACAATAAAACATTATTCAACATATACCATTATTTGTGTATATACAAATTTAATACACGTCTTTTCGATAGTAGTTATCAACTCACGTTATCAAGTAATAAAGCTGGAACACATTTTATGTATTAGAAAGTTTAAAATAGAATAATAATTATTATATTAAGGAGAGTAATATACTAATTGTATTTGTATTGCAAAAATGATTGGCGGTGGGGGAGGATAAAATAAACAAGTTGTGGAATTAATGAGCAGTATAATTGAAGAATTAAAGTTAATATTTATTAACAGTAACAGTTTTATTATGTTTATTTTATTTTATTTTCCATAGTTTCCAAATAAAAATAGTGTCAGTACAAAAAAGGTAATATAATTTTAATTTATAATAAACATTACAATTATAATTGGTGTTGTTGTTCTAAGGTAATTATTCTATTTACTAATTGTTTTTTCTTTCTCCATTCTACATCTTGACTAATTTAACTCCCAGATAGAGGAATTCATTCATGGTTTCGCCTTGACTATTTATTTATGAGAATCCACAAGGAGCCCGTTAGAACATTTGGAAAACCCAAACGGGTTTAAGCGTTGGTGGGGAATAAAAGCCTTACAAAAATATATTATTATTTAATTTTAATACAATTCTAAGAATATAAGTAGTTTAGAGATGTACGTTTGAATTTATACAACTATCCCCTACATCCTTTTAAAATCTGAAATAAACCAAAACATTAAAATATTTTATTTAAATATTTTGATCAAATTTTTCATATCTTTCTTTAAAACACTAATATTAAATTTTACATCGTTTTTTTTTACTGGAAACTAACGTGTTAGCTACATAAATATTTAAAATCAATATCGTATAATCCACCTCTAGAACATATTCCGTCGTTAGTTTATGCTATTAAATACATTTTATAATTAATTTTCCTTGTTTATAGATTGTGACTTAAATATTCTCTTTGTATGTAAGCTAACCAAGCCGAAGTGACGCAATCTATAGAGGGAATATTATGAAGAGTAAAATCCCTATTAAAATGAAACGGGAAATTACGTTTTTCTCTTTGTGCATGACCTGATTGTAAGCCAATATATTTAAACTACAGTCTCTCATTGTCTTTCTTTATCGGAGTTATTTACCCGTTGAAACTTTAAATCGACTTTAAATCAATGTGACAGGCAGTATATTAGCAAGACAAAAGACAATTAAATGTAAGAATTGATTAATTCAAATAGAACAAGCGATTAGACGTAGTGCGTAAATAAAACATATTTAAAAAGAAGCAAAAAATTAAATTTGACAGGTAGAAAGAAAAAGGTTATATAAAAGAAAAATAATTGAATTTCCATACATAAAGTAACGGTAAATTAGCCAAATCAGTAACGAAAAAATCATCAATAAAAAATGAGGTATAAATGTACCTATTTTAATTTAGGTTAACATTTTCCGGTTAATTGAAATCGAAGTCCACAATACGATAAATTTTCTCGACTTGACGATTACAAATAATTCAACAGAACATAGTTTCAAAATCTATAGAAAACCGACACAGACGGACCATGTAATACATAACTCATCGTATCATCCTATACAACACAAAATGGCTGCTTTTAATTGTTACATAAATAGAATGTTGAACATTCCAATGAGTAAGAGTGACAAATACGATGAAACACAGATTCTGAAACACATAGCCGTAAACAATAGTTATGACGCTGAACTAATTGACAAAATAATTCGAAAACAGGAGAAAAAGAAATCCACAACAATCAAACAGGAAAAAAGTAACAAATACACCGTAATACCATTTAATCAACATATTGATAAAATAGCCCGAAATATTTTGAATGAGCATGGAATAAACTTAGCTTATAGGACAGACAATAGCCTAGGCAAATTACTGAAGCCGAAACTAACAAACTCCGACAATTACACGAAAAGCGGAATTTACAAACTAAATTGTAGTGATTGTACCAAATTTTATATTGGCCAAACGGGAAGAACTTTCCAAAAGAGATTTAAAGAACACATCCCCAATTATAAAAAAACAAATACAACAATAAAATCAACTTTTGCAGAACACTTGATAGATTATGACCACACTTATAAAGACATACAGACGAATTTGGAAATATTGCAATTCTGTCATAAAGGCAAATATATGGACGTACAAGAACAATATGAAATCTACACCCACGGAAAGAATACACCGACAGATGTACTAAATGATAAACAAAATTTCCAGTCGAATGTATTATTCGATCTCCTATCGAGATTAGAAGCAAAGGCTGATTGATAAAAAACCGGGTCAGTACAGTTCTAATCACAGCCGGATACGGTCGATTATATAAAGTTATTTCCGTATAAACTAAAAAAGTATGTTTTTAAAAGAAATTAAAAGTGTATAAATAAATGTGTTAGTGTAATAAATGTGTGTCAAATACGTACTAATGTTTTAAATGATTTTATAATAACGTTGAAGAGGTATATATATATGCTATATATAGTACCGAAAATAACGCATGTGACCATGGCTGAATAAATAGTCGAAACGGCCGTAATGCTTTGAAACAATTTTGGATGAGCAGACGTAAGTACAACAAAAAAAAATATTATATTTGTTTTGTTTTTTGTGTTTATTTAAGTGAAATTTCCAGGTATGTTTACAAAGGGGAATTTAGACGTTATAAATATATGTGATTTACGAACAAGAAAAAACTCCAAACCACAAAATAACACAACTACACAAAACTGTAAAATGCGTTTATATTACCTTATGTGCATTTCGATAGCTCGATAGAAATGTACATTTCTCAGGGTGAGTCCCATTTCTTAAGACATTTCTGAACTATAGATATTTCATATCTTTCTTTGCCTTTTGTAACTCGGATGTAAACGGATGTTTTTGATGGTGCGACTCAGCAAAGGAGAACGTTTCTAATTAGTGCATTCAGAACATCATTTGTTCATTTCAATCAACTGCTTTCGATTATAGTAAACAATCTGTGAGAGAGCCCTGATGTGGGAGAAAGACTTTTGGAATGTGAAATTCATGATAATTTATTAGAATTTTAAAATGATTTTCTCCATTTTTTTGAGAAACAGATACACAAGAATTAAGGTACATTGTTTAGATTGCGATAAAAAAATAACTTACAAAAATTTTAAATTAAGAGTGTTTTAAACATCGCATACAGTATCAAACACAATATAATTTGAGACAAACGTGTTCTTCACTTAAGGAAATATTTTACTATTTAATGGTATTCAATAAAATATTTTAGAAAAATGAATAACAACGTAAAATAACTTACTCTGTAACAGTTAAAGTTTTGTTTACGATAGAGAAATTTAAAAAATACCCTTCATCCATGAACAATAAATTCATCCACGAACCATCGCAGTCTCCGATTATTCACTATTCAGAGACTTTTGTTAAATTATATTATTTACTAGAACTAATACTGCATTGTGCTTTCTGTGCATTTATTTTGTATCTTTGATAAGTTATATTATTATTGTGTTGATTTAGAAAGACAAATTCTATTTTTTAATTTATCGTTACAACTATTCTTGATTTCAATAATGAAAATTTTTTTACAAAATCCATTAATTCTTGATTATAGTCACATTGAGTGTCGATTTACAAACACAAATTCCATTGTTGAATTATATGTTACAAGTATTATTGAATTGAATGATGGCACCTTTTAAACATTTTCGTTCAATATTGATTATAGTCACATTGAGTGTCGATTTACAAACACAAATTCCATTGTTGAGTTATATCTTACAAGTATTATTGAATTGAATGATGGCACCTTTTAAACATTTTCGTTCATTATTGATTATAGTCACATTGAGTGTCGATTTACAAACACAAATTCCATTGTTGAATTATATGTTACAAGTATTATTGAATTGAATGATGGCACCTTTTAAACATTTTCGTTCAATATTGATTATAGTCACATTGAGTGTCGATTTACAAACACAAATTCCATTGTTGAGTTATATCTTACAAGTATTATTGAATTGAATGATGGCACCTTTTAAACATTTTTGTTCATTATTGATTATAGTCACATTGAGTGTCGATTTACAAACACAAATTCCATTGTTGAGTTATATCTTACAAGTATTATTGAATTGAATGATGGCACCTTTTAAACATTTTCGTTCATTATTGATTATAGTCACATTGAGTGTCGATTTACAAACACAAATTCCATTGTTGAATTATATGTTACAAGTATTATTGAATTGAATGATGGCACCTTTTAAACATTTTCGTTCAATATTGATTATAGTCACATTGAGTGTCGATTTACAAACACAAATTCCATTGTTGAGTTATATCTTACAAGTATTATTGAATTGAATGATGGCACCTTTTAAACATTTTCGTTCATTATTGATTATAGTCACATTGAGTGTCGATTTACAAACACAAATTCCATTGTTGAATTATATGTTACAAGTATTATTGAATTGAATGATGGCACCTTTTAAACATTTTCGTTCATTATTGATTATAGTCACATTGAGTGTCGATTTACAAACACAAATTCCATTGTTGAGTTATATCTTACAAGTATTATTGAATTGAATGATGGCACCTTTTAAACATTTTCGTTCATTATTGATTATAGTCACATTGAGTGTCGATTTACAAACACAAATTCCATTGTTGAGTTATATCTTACAAGTATTATTGAATTGAATGATGGCACCTTTTAAACATTTTCGTTCATTATTGATTATAGTCACATTGAGTGTCGATTTACAAACACAAATTCCATTGTTGAATTATATGTTACAAGTATTATTAAATTGAATGATGGCACCTTTTAAAAATTTTCGTTCATTATTGATTTTAGACACATTGAGAATAGATCATAAACGTTTGTCTTTTCACAACATTGACGCTTGTTTGTATAATTATTAATTATTATAGTACGTTGTACCTTTGTATGTTTTTATTTATTTCTTTAAATTTTATGTATAAAAAAAAAACATTAACGTTTAAGTTTGACTAGTTGTAAATTGTAATAAAATTGTCTTGAATAAATAAATAATAGAAAGTGTGTTTTCCAACCTGTAGAAAATCGAATGTAAAAACAAATTTTTTATTATATGTGACATTTTCATAGAAAAACACTAATATCTTAAGTCTTGATTTTAAAAGTTTGTAGAGATAAAAGTGTTAAAACATATCTGTTTGAGACTGAACCATAAAATATGACAGGAAATATTCGGATGAATTGTCTCTATAAATCTATAAGTCTGGGCAGATTTTAATGGGGTTTTGAACTAAACTCTTCCTTAGAAGAAGAAGAAGAAGAATATAATTAATTAATGATAAATAAACAGAAATTACAATTATATCTTATCTTTTTGTTAACTAGATTGAAAAAAATTGATATTACAGTGATTATTGAGAACAAATAGATTTATCAAACTTCCTGTTTTTCTAGAAAATAGTTTGGGTTCAGTAATTTATGAAATTCTCTTTTGTTTTCAATATTCTCTGAAAGCTAAAATGTATTCAACATGTTTTTTTTTTCTTTTTTTTTTCAAATGTTTTTTGTGATAAAAGGTATCGCCTCTGTCACCATTTAGAAACTATCAAATTATATTACCAAAAAACTATTTAAATGTTATTGCTATGTGGATGTTTAATTTCTTTTAGAGTTTATAATCATCGTTTGGCAGCAGACATTATCATGATCTGTGACAGCTTCTTAAAGTTAAGATCTAATATCTTGTTAAACATTTTTATATTACAATTAAATCCATATAAAAACTTCTATCAGAATATTTGGGAATTTCGTAATGCAGTTTTCAATACTAATCTCACATAGTATTCTTAAAACGGTTTAATTGCCTCAAAATTCATTAAATTGGTCTAATACAAAGGTGAAATTGTTCTTACAACTGTTATGTTTTGGTCTGATTTCCTTAAACTATTTCATTATTACTTTTCAATTTAGAAGTTAAAGCCGTATTTTGTTCTAAAGTAATTTCAACGCCATATTTACGACAGGAAAGTAGTTCAACATAAAAACTACTTTATCTTAAAACAAAGTTTTTACAGTCAAGAAATTGTTTAAAGCATTTTATTATAAAACTACTTTGTGCCTCCATTAGAAGTGATGCAGTTTATATTACCAACTTAGAAGTAGTAATAAGTTAGGTTGTCTGGATTGTTGTTATTACTTGTGGAATATTATTTTAAGAGAGATACAGTGAAGAATGTTTGTGAATTCAGTAGTTAGTACAACTAAACTGTCTATTTCGTCTTGAGATATATTGTCTACGATTGCTGTCAACAGGTGTAGCTAATTTACAGATAATCTTTAAATGCTGTAAATAGTTTTGACAAAAAATATAAAACAAAATAATGTTTCAAGTGCATTTTTTTTTGTTGCCAGCTGTAAAAAAAAAAAATTCCTTTGGCTACTAAAAAGGAAAATCATGAAAAACAGAGATTGATTTTGATTATGACATTAAACTTGAGACTAAACTCTTAGCTGAGTAAGGGAAATGATCAGGCTTTGGGCATAGTTCCAAATATAATAAATTATTAATTTTTATTTATTCAAAAATAAAAGTATTGTCGTTCAAGGATCGATGTCTTGAGGGTTCTGTATCTCACTGTGCTGTTGTGGACTCGGATGAAAACATCCTTGAACTAATCGCTGTCATAAACACGATCTTTTTGATAAATACGAGGACGATATTCAAAGTGTTCCACAAGGAACGATAGTTGATATATCTGCAACGCAAATCACAGAAATAGGATGCTGCAACAGGTTTAATTTAGGAATCTTGTTGTTAAAGTAATGAAGTATCTCGCACAGAACAAGCAGAACTTACAACTGGCAATAGTCTTGCTAACTGGATACTCTCTGGTGTAATACCGGCTCAAAATTATGAGTCTGGCGGGTCTTTTGCTACGGTGGGAGGCTGTAGAACCGTGGAATGTTACGGTCAAATGAAATGTATAATATTTATATTTCACAGACGCCGATTTTGAATTTAACATTGGTTTTTATTTGTGTTACTTTAGTCATAAGTTGGTAACATAAGTTATATTTATAATCAATATGGATTTATGTTAAAGCGATGTTTTATGATATGTAATACAATTTACAATTTAGTATCTTAGTGTTGTTTATCGTAGAAATGTAATTTTCCCTTTGTAGGTAACTTAAACAAACTATCGTGATCTATGTGGTGATCTGCCCACCACGGTTCCCCCTGCGCTTGGGGTGGCGGTTGCTGGTCCGTATTCAGTGCCTAAACAGTTGCCCGGTGCCACAAATGCAGGGGCAGCAGATGATGCCTTGCACGTTCCCCCACCCTGCGAGCCTTGAAGTCGGGTCACGCACGAGAGATAACCAGTTGTGCACCCCATTCGGAAGGATCTGGACCTGTTGGAAGGCTGCAAGTATCACATTTACCGCGGATTCATCATTATACATACCTTTTTGTTCCTAGTTTAATCCCCCCAAAAAATAATGGCTTAATAGTCAAATTGGGTAGGGTCAGTCGACCCCGGGTTAAATGGTGCGCAAACATTCGGCCTTCCGCGATCGCCGGTGCAGTGTAGAACGGCGGCCATTTTAGGCTAGTGTCTACATCGGGACCACTATTTTGTTAGAGTCAATTCTTGTAAAAAAAACCATATCTGTTAAGTAAGTTAATCATATTATAACTAATTCTAGAAATCATTATTTAAAGTATTAGTAATAGTCCCTCATCACGTGCTGGCTGACTGAGTGGTATTTAGTTTTAGTCGATAGGTCTGGGCTGTGACCGTTGTGTCAACCAAGTTTCAAAAGATCCACTATCCTCTATTCCCAACCTTAAATTAATACCAATAATGATTTAATAGTATCCATATTGCCGCATCTATATAAGGATTATAATGGAGAGGGAAATCCCTATTAATTGAAGCGGGAAATTACGCTTTTCTTTTTATGCATGACCTGACTATTCATTATTTAAAGATCAGATTCACCTTATGTTTCTGTAGTGGAGTTGATATTTATGCATAGAAACTTTACATCTATAAAGGAAAACTGATAAATATTAGTGTTTTCTCATAAATTATTTCTCTAGAGAAGAAACTTTTATCTGTATGACTGTCTTTATCTGCAGAAGATTATAGCCTGAACGGGTAAAACTAACCTTATCTACAAAAGTTTTTCCTTTATAAATATCCTCGAAAGTACATTTTTACATTTTTTCAAAAACTTGTAAACTGCAAATTTATTTTACTGACAGTTTAAGACAAACATTCAATTTTCAGAAAATAAAATTTGAAAGTAAATAGTCTCATTTCAAAGTTAGGTACACGTTGAGGGTTTATTTACACTTTTCACCAATAACTCCTAATTTAGATATTTCATTGGGTATACTTAAACATGATGTTTAGGTGTGTGAGAAAGTTAGTTCAAGATTTTTAAACCAGTTTCACCATTACTGAAGTCAATCGAAATGTATAGGAATAGCATAAGCTCTCGCTCTGTGTGTGAAAAGTTTTTGGTTAAATCTCTGAGGGACTTAAAAGATACGCTGTTCATGTGTTGGCCCAGCATTCTGGGATCAAGTTGTAAGATAGCAATTTTTTACTAGGCTACGGATACGATATGCTGACCATACTTTATTGAACTGAACAGTTGACTAGTTAAACTAGACCATTCATTACTGCTTTTCAAGATTATTATTAATATTATTTATCGAGAAGTGTCTGTTTAGGTTATGTCTGTCTTAAAGTTTTCATTCACAAACATTTTCTTAATGAAGTTTTCCTAACCTAAAGAATGATCACTTTCTTACTGGTGTTATTCACAATTGAAAGTTATTACATCAAGTAATAACAATAACTCCAGCAATATTATTTCAACACATCAATGTGTTACAGCTTCCGTCATTTATCAATGTCAATACCTAGATGTATCAATAAATAAAACAATTACTTCGAGATTATTATTATTTATTGATTGCCCATAGAAACTACTCGCTTTGTGTCAGAACATTCATTTTCTTGACAAGAATTCCCTTAGGTGAGTATGGTCTCAACAATACCGAGGGACCGTAGCGGATCTAACTTTTTACATCTCTATCTTTTATCTTAACTATCTTTTCTTTATTGATCAACTCTTGTTCTCCTTCGACTCTGACGCTAATAAGAGAAGTCAACGACAAGGGGTCATTATTATAAACTATTTCCTTCTTTTTTTATGAAGCGATGATGGCCGAAAGATTTTTGAAGGAAAATAAATCTTCAGTGATTTATAGCGAATTATACCAAAGTATATAGAATAAAGCTAATTATAGCAACGCTAACATTTGTGTGGGGGGGGGTGGGAGTTTTTGTGAACACTTATAAAACGTTTCTTACAAAACCAATGAAACATATCTTATGAACCAGTTAGTGTGTATCTTATTGAATTATTAGTGATTTCAAGAGATTTCATAAGTTACAGGAAATAGTCACGACTCAGCGTAATTACATTAAAACTACTGTATTTTCCTCATCTACATTAATTTTTGATTATATATATATATATATATATATATATTACTAAGTAATATTGGTTAGAGGAATCTATATTTTGGCATATGACTTAATTTCCCCCATCATAAAGCGCAAAAGTAAAATTTGTTTTTATAAAACTACATTTAATTTATAATATCAGATTTGAACTAAAAAACAGAAAGTCAGTACCAGCAATCAAATATTTTATTCAAAAATATTTTATTTATATGTTATTTATAGTGCCAAAACTGAAGTTCTAAGAAAACAAACTGAATTAATAAATTCACCAAGAAATTCATACTTGTATAGGATATAGATTTAGATAAATAAAATTATTTTATAGTTAATTTTTCTTTTTTGAAAGCTTGGGGGATTTAACAAAACAAATCAATGCAGAATATATATAACATGATGTTACTGTTTATTGACTATTAATAATTGAAATATTTCTAGATACACCCAACTGTATCATACTTATTATTATTTTTTTTAAACAAACTTTGTTTTGTAAATCAAATTAAAAGGTTTGATTAATGAAATATATAGGTGTAATGTTTGATAATAGATTGAACGTTAGTTATATTAAAACTTAACTTAGAGAATTAATATTAATTTTATAGGTGTTATTAACATTTTAAATATTTTTAAAATACATGTGTATTTCCATTCTATCAGTCTCAATTGATAGGAGGAACTGGGTCTGCGCCTACACACCGATACAAACAAATATAGACATTGTTCAGAAGTCTGTCATGATTGTTGGACTGAGAAAATCGAAAAGTATTCATAAAACGAAATATTTAAAGACTTTGACGTTTTAAATATAAGAAAAAACTCTACTAATATTTTTGTTTGAAATTTGAAATTCAATTTTAGAAATTTAATTCACCAATATGTTATCCGTAATTCTAAATCATTTGTTGATGTTTTTTGTTTTTGTATAGAAAATTCTTTAGGCAGTAAACGAAAAGAACCTTATTAATACAATAATTAAAGAAATATATCAAATAGAATTTTTTTTAACATACCACATTTTTAAAAAGGACCAAAAAGTATAAAATAATTTTTCACGACCCTTCTACAATTTTGAGGGAGGATTATTAGTGGCTATTAGATATATTTGGAATACTTGGAAAGAGAAACGTAGGGCGCAGCCAGTAAATAATACAAGTAGACAATCCGGATGAATTCACAGCTAATTTCAGTGAATTGGAAATGAGATTCACTGTAATTTAATTTATTTACTCCTCCTTAACTGTCATAGATTGCCTGCGCCTCGCGTTTTTCTCTCCAAGTATACAAATATATACATAACCACTAAAAATCCTCCCTCAAAATTGTAGAAGGGTCATGAAAAATTATTTTATACTTTTTAGTCCGTTTTAAAAACGTGGTATGTTAAAAGAAAATTTTTATTTGATTTATTATTTTCTGTTTTTTAGTCTTATGTCCGGGTGAAAGATTTCAATCGGTTCTGTATATATTGAGAGGACTCTGACAGGGACATATGTAGGAAATTCCCAATGCATTTTACATCCTCTTTAGCTGCAAATGTCTGATATTCAAAATATTACCTATAATAGTTCTATTAGTCTTGTAACTCAGAAAATCAAACTAAAGAAGTAAACAAATGTATTTTTTTCATATACATGAATTAAAACAATACAATATCAGATCCTTCTCCATTACAAATTGTAAATGTATCATCAACTTATGGTGGTGAAGGTCGTATTTGACGCATTCTTCCCATCTCCGTCATGGCATCTTCATTGCAAGGTGTTTTGCCAGTGAGTTTTGAGCAATGGAGCTCATTTTTTAAATTTGATTTTTTTTTAAATTACTATACTTTTAAGTTCGTTTTAAAAACGTGGTATGTTAAAAAAATTTTAAAATTTGATTTATCCAATAAATCCATTAATTCTCACAAGCCATGAAAAATTTGCCTCATCCTACTTTAATATTCCGATTACCATTCAAAAGCGATAACGCGTTTACCGCGGTTGAAAAAAAAATCTATATTGGCCAATTTTTATTTGTTGAAATAACTATTGTTTAAACAAATGTAGAGACAATAAACCAATTTAATATTGTGTTGTCATCTAATTGTGACCTATGTTCAACATTTCAAGTCTCTAGCTTATTGGGAAGTTAGTTTAAACTCGATTGCAAAATTCCACCCGGACAGACTGACAGATATGACTGAAATCGAACTAATAAAAACGTGGTAAAATAACCTTAAAGTCAGAAGGAAAAGGATAAAAATCAATACTCTAAACCTCCTTCCCCTCGAGCACTCGATTATTTTAATAGCGTCAATGTTGCAAGAGAATAAAATTTGACAGGCATGACAGGAAAGATGAAAGAAAGCGATGAAACTCAAGACAGATGCAGCTCCTTCTCCGGATTGGCATACAACTACTGACTATATTTGTGCCCCAGAGGGTCAATCAGATGAAAAGAGAATGATGCAAAAGTTGAACAAAATATTTTCAGTCACTAACTCCTATTATGTTTCACAACTTATTTTTCGAAGTGTAGCTAAATAAGAATGTCAAAATTTTAATATTAACACATATAAAAGGATTTGGGTCGGACTGGAAATATAAATAAACCCAGGAACTTAATATGACCCTCCACCCACCCTGACTATCAGTAAATTTTACCGGACCCTTGTCGTTTTATTTTAGAAATTGTACAGATTTTTTTTTTAACATTAAATGTTTACATTTACTTATTTCATGTTTTTGTTAAAATTGACATGCACGAAAAAAAAAAAAATAAAGTAATAAATAATAAAATGACACTAGATAATCTATAAAAAATCTTCTAAAGTAGTCAAAAATAAAGATTTTTAAAAGTATATATATATATATATATATATTTTAAATCTAAATAAAATCTATATATATCAGTGTTTTAATCGTCTGTGTGAGGAAGAAGGAAGATCACACATTTGAGCAAAAAATGTCACATCATCCATTCAAGTTATTACAAAAATTCAGTTCAATAACTATAAAAACTGATGATAGTTACTTTCTTTGAAGGGTTTTATGTTCAAATTGATTTCTTTTTTTTATATAATATTATTATAAATTAAGATGGTCTAAATTTCTGCTAGGATATATGTAATTAGTTGTGTGGATTCTCCTGCCATCCTGCCACCCTTGCATTGTCTTATCTTCTAATGGCACGTTTCAGATGTACTTCAAATGTAGAGAACAAGGAAACATTTAAAATGGAGTGCATCACAAAACCTGAAAACTGTGTATCCAACTTAAATAATCAAAAGAACTTCCGAACTTTTAATTAAATGTTTTATTATAATGTTAAATTTATGTCAAATTTTTGGAAAAATTATTCTAAATTGGTTAATGTAAATGATAAATATGTGTTAGAGCTGATAACAGTTTATCGTGGAGTGTAATGTTTAAAGTTAATTGGAGAGTGTACGAAACATGTGTGAAAAATTAAATGTTAAAAATTAGGATGTTGGTTATAATTTTATATTGAATGCAATTTAAAAATATAATTTTAAACTATAAAATTGAAGTAAATAAATGACAAAAGTTTACAAATACTATTTCCACATAATTCATTATATATACATTTACCAGTCCCGTATGATTTATTTACCACTCCAGTAATTTTATTATACGAACTAGAAGTAAACGAGGTCGTTTAGAGTAATAAAATATCTTATTTTCAGTAAATTAAATGATTGTGTCATACTTCCAAACTGTTTAATGGCACAATTAATTACTATAAAGTACAAAACTAGGACAGTAACTTGTTGCAGTACGATCTGTTTATTGTGTGAAAGTAGTATAGGACAAGAGTTCATAAACAGTTTTAGAGCGTTTATGCATTTTGTAGCGGATGTTTGTATGGTTTTTGTACTTTTAGTTTGTTGAAACGAGGTCTATACAATAAACAGAGAAAGATGACAGTTGATTATCGCATGGTCTTCTCTTATAATAACATAATCTAACTTGAACCTATTTACTGACGTTCTGAGGGGAAGACTGAATGAAGACCTTGAAAGCAAATAAATTAATAAAAATCATTGTAATCATTGCATAACCACGTAGTTTCGATGTTGATTTAATTTTTAAATAACGTTTATTGAAGTTTTTAAATGAATTTACATGGTTTTTAACGTTTTACTGACAAGCGCTCAATGCAATGATTCTAGAATTAAAAAAAAAAAAAACTCAACACATAAGTTTGCAAAAAGGGTGTTTTTGTACAGGTTCTTGTAGTGTTCAAGTCAAAGCATAACCAGTTCCGAGGAACAGGAAGGGTATGCGTATGTAGAACCTCTCGCACGCCACCATACCCTCACTCCGGTAGAAAGAGTATCGGGGAGCAATCTTACTACTAGCACACCGCTGCCATCACGAAACCATTCCTCTAACGCACGCTGGCTGAGCATGCTCCCATGGTACTCATGTCGGCAAGATTTCTCTAGCTACGTTTGATGTCTCACCGCAGGGTCGCTTGCGCGATACCCACCCCAACGAAATCACCTACTTGGGGCGGCGCCCGTTGCCCAACTACATAAGATTGGATAGCCCACAAGACGATCCTGGAAGCTAGAAAGCTTTCCCCCAGTTTTGTTGGGACGGCACAAAATTTGGGTTGACTCCTCTCCTAAGAACATCCTACATCCATCAACATATTGACAGGTGTTTATGTACTGGTCAAACAAGGAGAAAATGTAACAAGTGTTTTAGTTATAAGGGGTGCCAACTGAAATTTATTTGAGAAACAAAATGTCGCTGTATAATTAAAAAATGACAGAGTAGTTTGGAATGAAGACGAAGATACATTCTTGGAAAGCAGTTTCTGGGCGTGTATAATATATAACAACTGATTTACATTTTGCCTAACTAATCAAATTAATTTTTTTTAAATAAACAAACTCTAGTTCCCAGATACCATCTATATTAATAAATTCTTTCAAAACCTATTAATCTTTATGATAACTAAATGAAATAAAAATAAAAGGTGCAAACCATTATACGAATATTCTTACATACAAACCCCTTTAAAAATTGTAAATCAATTCAAAAATTGTTATAACAAAAAACGATTTCAGTCTGACGTTAAAAGTTTTACCTAGTGTCTCTAAAAAATTCCGTGGGGTATAATGCACGACCCGATTTTAAGAGGCTCAACTTTTTCTCCTATACTCATGTTAGCAAGGTTCCCCAAGCAACGTTTGATGAGTCGCCGTCAGGTCGCTCACGCGAACCTTACCTCACATCTATTCCGACGGCGACGTCCATTACTCATCTATATTATTATTATATATCTATATAATCTATATCTATATATATCTATATAATCTATATCTATATCTATATTATCTATATTATATATTATTTTCTTGTAATACAGCAGGAAGTATTTTTGTTATTATTATTATTATTAATATTATTGTTTATTATGTTATTATGAATTTTATTTTATATGTATTACATTTTATAATGTGAACAGTTGTCTATTTTATTATTAAGCATATAAGATTGTCAAATTTTTCCTGTTAAAATTATGTATGAAAGAGGGTCAAATAAATAAATTTTCATTTTCATTTTCATATTTTTTCATATGGGATAGGGTAGTCAACCACCCGGTTTTAGGGGTCAGCACCGTGAGGTAAAATACGTACTGACCCGGGGTGTTTTTGTGCAACTGGATACTAATCATCACCGTCAATTTTCAGTCTATTTTAACTCCTAATAAATTTCAGTTTATTTATTAAGGGCCTTCCATCCGTCATACCACATGTTGGAAAGAACTAAGCTGGACAGGATACAACCTATGAGATTCAAACACTTGATTTCAAGTGTCATTCTTGATAAGAGAAGTAACGCCTTTAACCACTGAGATATCAGAACTGTTGAGAATAGTTACAATTCACAAGATTTAAGACAAGGTTAATATTCTAATATAATCAAAATTAAAGAGTATTTTCGTAATATTTATGTCATACTTATTTATTTAGTTTACTCCCAAAATTAAATCGTGCAATTTAAAATACAGAGATAAAATATACGACTGTAACAGGAATGGGGGAAATAGACTTCCTACCCTTATGTGGTTGCGTATTTAGTACAATTGTTTAAAAAACGTTATGAATTAATACTAAATACATGACTGGATGTAATTATTTTGAAAGTACATTTACTTGAGATTTGAGCTACGAGCTGAATTTTATTAAAGATTAATTTTAAATCAAACATTCCGATAGAACATAGAAAATTTTTATAGAAAGTCTTTTAAAAATTGTAATTTACAAGTAAACACGTAAAACGAAAACACTTTGATAGAAACGACTTAAGTAATCCTTAAGGGAATTTTCCAATCTTAACTAAAATAATAACAATGATATATGAAGTGAACGCTACTGTATTGTTCAGAAACTTTAAAAACAGAAGTAAATAAAGTTAAATGGGACAAGGACGAGATAGTGTTGATTTTATTTAGGTTAATATAGAACAATAGTAATTGTGATATCATGTCCTTTGTTATAAAAATATAATAATATCCAACAAGTTTATCAGTATCAAGGCAAGTACTCAGCTTTGTAATGTAAACCTTACCTAACCTAACCTTACATAGTAAAATAGTAAAGAGTAGGCCTATTTTATTGATATAGGTACATGCGCACATTTGCTGTTATGTGTGTTAGTAAAAACTAAACGACGTTTCAAGAATATCGTCTACTCCCGTTATCAAAAGAAAAAAACTTAGAAGAACATAAACGTGAAAAAGGTGTACATAACTTAGTATCCTAGAACTTTGTTAGAAACTAAAATTTAAACAAGTAACCTATTAAAGAACCCATGGGTAAAACTAGACCTGAGCTGTGTAAATAACTATTATAAGAAACCATAAACCAACAGAACTGCACAGTCACATAAGAAATGTCTAACACCAAGTTGAAACGAATAATTTACTACTTGACTAACCAAAAGGGGTGTCAACGGGGTAGTTACCTAACGGTTTTGTCCCCTCTTATAAGAGACCTTGTAGTGACATCTTGCGGTGAGTTAACAGTACAATATTCAGCCTTAAGTAAAGAAGAGGAATTTTTATTTTCAATTTTTTAATTCATTTTTTATTAATGAAAGTCATAACGGTCATATTACTATATGATTGTCCGTAGCTTTATATGCGAGACTTCCATCCTTGAGTTACTTGTTTTATAAATTCCATATTGCCTTATGAATGTTTAAAATAAGTTTATTACTAAATAACTTACGTCTTAGCAGTCATGTGTTTAGTATTGATTAATATTTCATAACAGCTGTTTCGGTATAACATATACCATCATCAGATGAAACAACACGTTTACACAACACACTGATACACATTTCACAAAAATAAATAAACATAAAATGTTTGGTACTGCAGTACAAGTCGAAAATAATATAAAATAAAGTTGAGATAATATAGCCACATCTTTCTAACGTAGTCAATTGACCAAACAGTACCAAACATTTTATGTTTATTTATTTTTGTGAAATGTGTATCTGTGTGTTGTTTCATCTGATGATGGTATATGTTATACCGAAACAGCTGTTATGAAATATTAATAAATACTAAACACAAGATTGCTAAGACGTAAGTAATTTAGTAATAAACTTACTTGTTTTACTTCGTAATTCCCAACATCGTACTACGATTACCAACTATGTTTGTCATGTTCTAGGTTTTTTTTTACTTTTTTATTTGAAATTGACAGTTGATCTGCACTATGGGAAAGTCATTTATAACTTTTTAACCAAACAAAGGATGAAAAATGTCCGAATAAAGTTTACCAATAATAAGAATAATCCATCATTACTCAATAATTGTAGAAAGAAGAGAATATAATCTATAAATAACAGTACAAAATACATGAACGAAGATTTACAGATTAATATGTAGAAAATCAAAGGACCGATTATTATAAATTTGAGGCTAATTAGTGGAGTCTTTAATATAAATACAGGTTTCAAGGCTACCAGGTTTGTAATACTGACACGAGCGAAGTAAGTCTACCTTGTCATCGACACGATAGTAGAGTTATGTACAACGAGATTCAGTTAACCTTCGTAAGGATTGGTTTGAATGGAAATAACTGGGTAAGTACTATGACAGCAATCCTCATCGTGGTTTTAATATAAATCATTGTATTCAAAACAATACTTATTCCTAAAGCCGACGCGGAAAGTTGCGAATTAGGAAAAGATTATTTTACAGGCAAAGGGGTTGTATCCCAGTAATTCATAAATTTATAGGCCTTAATGGACTTAACTTAATATATATAATATTGTGTTACGGCAGTTGAAGATAATTCTTTGAAAATATATTTTCTACACCTACTTTCCAGTTTCCAACATAGTCGTAAAATAGATAATATATCGACGATAATTAGGAAAAAATTATCATATTCATTTTACGTACATTACGATTTTTAAAAAATAAGTTTTTAAATGCGAAATCCTCTCGGTCATCACCGCCTTATGAAAAAAGGGGGGGGAATTATTTGATAATGTCAGGGTCAGAAAAGAACCAGAGTTGGTCAAGAGAGACCTGATAGTAAAAATGAAAGAGAGGTATCTAACTCAAGGCTACATGAAATATTGCCTGGTTTTATGTAAGGCATCTCGGGGTTGCCACACCAGTACGCGATATATTGTGCCTCTGAGGATACTTCAAGCGTCCATTTACACCTCATTTCTACGAATCCAAATTCAATAAATCTATAATATTGTAAAATTGGGTCGTATAACTAACTAAATTATTTTAAAATGCAATTTAAAAGGTGATTCATATCTGTCATAACATTTGAAATTACAAATATTCAAACATGTAAGAACTTGTATAAATTAAGAATAATACAATAATTTCAAACTTTTAGAAATTCTGTTTCTGCTTGGAAATATAGGAATTTAAAATTTAATATTGACCCTATAGTAATTTTTTAATTTTGTACCCGTAAAAGTTATATGACACTAGACAAAAGTATGTCAAAGAGCATTAAACATATTCAAAGAAAGCCCTTAGGGGTGTTAAAATGGAATCAAACAGTATTGAAAATTGGTATTTAAACGGGTACAACTAATAGATTTTTATAAATATTTTATTTACACAGAGTGGTTGACTTTAATTGACGGTTCTCTCATTTATATAAACATTAGTTTTAAAATGTTTGGGCATGAAATGTAATGTTTATTACCTAACGAGTAAATAAAGTTTAATTTTTATTAATCGTATTGGTATAAAATTATTCTTGATGGTTAAATAGGTAGGTGCTTACATTATTGTGTTCTATAAAGTTAGAATTATTTTTCTTAGATAGGTGGACAGATATAACTTAAAAATTGGTTAAATATTATTTTGATGAGTAATTATTCTAAAATTTTAATATTAAATTTAGCACAACAGAGTATAGTATCATTTTTATATCGTAACGGTATGAATGATTGTATGTTAAAACACTATGAACTTTTCTATTTAAGTTGTAATATTATTCCACACTCTCTTTGCCCCTAAGTGAGAGAGTGAAACATGTTTACCTAATGGTGGTAGGCTGTTCATTTAAAAATGGCATTACAAAGTTATAAATTACCTACATTTCCTGACATCAGTATGGATATTTTACACTAAAGATGAACCTTTTTAAATACCCTCAAGTTTAATTGACAATAGTTGTAAAAAAAAATTAACAAATAAACAAACTTGGAAACAAACTAAAACATCGAAAAACGTTTTTCAATAATAAAGATATGTTAGCTGAATATATAAAAAAGATATTTTTTGTTGAATTTATTTGATTCTTAAATCCTTGAAGAAAAGAAACGTGGTTCTTGGTGTAGGGGACATTGCAAGTGTGTTTGTCCCCAAATGTGATTTATCACGTGACAAATTGGGTCGACTCCTCTCCTAACAACATCCTACATCCATCAACCTATTGACAGGTGTTTATGTACTGGTCAAACAAGGAGAAAATGTAACAAGTGTTTTAGTTATAAGGGGTGCCAACTGAAATTTATTTGAAAAACAAAATGTCGCTGTATAATTAAAAAATGACAGAGTAGTTTGGAATGAAGACGAAGATACATTCTTGGAGAGCAGTTTCTGGGTGTGTATAATATATAACAGCTGATGTACATTTTGCTTAATTAATCAAACTGATTTAAAAAAATAAACAAACTCTAGTTCCCAGATACCATCTATATTTATAAATTGTTTCAAAACCTATTAACCTTTAATGTAACTAAATGAAATAAAAATAAAAGGTGCAAACCATTTTACGAATACTCTTACATACCCCTAAGTAAAACCAACCCCTTTAAAAATTGTAAATCAATTCAAAAACTGTTATAACAACAAATATTTGAGTCAAAAAAATTCCAGTTAATTTTAATAAAATTTTGTAAATTGTGTATATTAAAATTATAGCCTCCATTGCGACTTTTAAGCCATAATCACAGAACTAGAATGATTTGAATAAAGTGAACCTAGAAGGCGGTCACAGATCATTAAAAAATTTTCAACCTACTAGCACATAGTTTTCATTAAAATTTTGTTTAACATATTAGTTTTGATCAACAATATTTAAATTCATCAAAACAATTGAAAATACTTTGATATTGGTTCAACTAAAGCCAACTATTAATTATTTAGAGAAATTCTAACTTCTTTGCTGACGTAAAAAACTGACGTGTTTTGTACATAACTCAAAGTTATACAGATTTAGTGACTAATAGACTTTACTTCTATACAATATTTTGAGACAACTTTTAAAAACAGCTTATTTTGCACAAGTATCCTCAATTTCAAAGTTATTTGCAAAATTTAAATTACGACTAGAGATACGGCTAACATATGTCCAGAAAATGCGAGAAATTCATCTGTTTGAACTGTAGGACACTCCAAAGACAACAGATCCAATACAACGGTCAGAATCAACTTTGAAAACAATTTGTTTTACTTGTAAAATCTTAAATTTAGAATTTTAATATGAAACTAATTATTCCTAAGAACGCCGGGATAATATGCATTCTCAACACACATCTGTACTGCGGTTGCCGTGTCGCGCCTTAGTAACACACAATGTTATTACATACAACTTTGTAGTTTTGTCAATAACTATTAACATTCCACAAACTATTAACTTCACACACAGATACACAACAATGTGCCTAAATATTATCTTTATATTATTATTGAAAGTTAATGGATTTTTCATAAAAACTGTCAATTTTTATTCTAGTTTCTTTGAAACAATTACTAGCAACTTTGTTGTAACGGGTTTTGTACTACTTATTTCATATACGTTTCATTTAAATGGTTAGGTTTGGTTTGGTTTGGTTAGGTTAGGTTAGGTTTGATTAGGTTAGGTTACATTAGGTTAGGTTTGGTTAGGTTAGGTTAGGTTAGGTTATGATACAATACGGTAATCCAGTAATTAATTTAGTGCAATTAATTAGTTAGAGTTTTTAATGCACGATTTTTCTCGTCATAACATTTAAAGCAAACATGTGTTCAGAAAGCTATAGCGAAAGTATTTTCTCGTCTTTATAAATGTAACACAGAATATAGGACATTCGGAAGAATCCTACATAGGTGGCAAGATGTAGAGAGAATAGTCTTTTACAACACATTATTTGACATATTTTAGTTACAATAACATTAATATTATACAATCAATAAATATCACCTTCAGAAAAAACAAACTAAATTATTAGTATTAAAAGCATTGCACGAATTTCACTGCACACTTATAAAGAAAACCGAGGCCTAGTAAACAGAATGAAAAAGGAGGGGATATATAATTATTGGATGGCAGTAAAATAATTTAGACATATTTTACAGAAAACATAAAATTTGAAAGTCGCGTTAAAAATTGTTGGAGTTAAAAAAAAATTAAGATGATTTGAAAATCGTGGATGTAATGTTATTTAAGTGGAGAGGTTAAGTGATTGGGATTGTTCGGGATCTCCTATGGACATGCCAGAGCAGCGGTTGATACATGGATACGGGAGGCGATGAATAGGGTCTGGACGAATTCAACTACAAGTAGACTTGCAAAGAGGCTACTTAGACCAAGCAAGAAACATGGTGAACAACTCATATCTCTTAGAAGGGATAATATGAGGTGGGTGGTTGGGCTCTTAACGAGACACTGTCACCTCAGAAAACACCTACACAGGATAGGGATTGCTGCAGGAAATGTGGTTTGGCTGAAGAGTCCGCAGAACACATTCTCTTAGAGTGTGAGGCGTTAGGACGAGCCAGGCTATACTCTCTAGGCCCTCCGGGGAAGGAGATGGAAACCATCCTAGACAACCCTATAGGTAGTATCTGTTCCTTCATAAGGATGACAGGTATTACTGAGTGGGTGTAGGAAGGAACTTGGGGCGGCAAAAGACCTTTAGGTCGACGCCGGTGGGGCCTCTGACGGAGGCTATCACAGCCCAGTACAAGAAAAAGTTATTGGGATTGGGTTTAGGCACCACAACCATTAGTCTATAGTGCAATTAAGGCTCCTAATTCTAGCCCAGTAGGTTAGTTACCTTTACGAAATTCAAAGTCTACCCACTAGTTCATCCAATTCGTGTTCATTAGGAGTTTGGAAGCCAAAACCTCACAATCAAACATTTTATGACCTTCGGTCCCTTCTCCCGTACCGCAGAGTCTGCACACAATTTGCCATGAAATACTCCTATCTTGTGCAAGTGCGACCTCAGAATACAGTGTTCCATGATAGATCCTGTGATTTGGTAATCTCTGAGCTACTGCCTCTGCTCTTCTCATCTTCTGCTTCTCCGATCCTCAGAGTCACCTTTACCTATGTTGAGATGGTCAACTCGATCCCTTATTGCTTCTGTAGGAGGTCGGTTTTATCCTTCAGGAGTCCAGCATCCTGCTGCGTAGATTGGAGAGCGGATTCACAGTGTTGTTCAACCTCGAGTTGTCTCTTACAAGTTCTAAAAGATCAAATACGTTTAACGTTTTATTTGAATTTCCACGAGTAGTGAGGGAAATAAGCAGTCCACCCATATCGAGCCCCAATTAAACTGGAGGTCGCCTGGTAGCCACAGTTCGCATATTCAAGATTAAACTTCCATTAGTCATGCAGCCGTCAGCATATGCTGCTCCGCCGTGGGTTGGGTTGGATACCGCAGCATCCCAAAGTTTCATCATCACCACTACTATGTACCATATGGAGGAATGTAAGTCCTCACATACACCCCCACACTACATCACTCCTGAGAGAGAGAATGGATGATGCAGGAAATACATGTGCACTTCGCAAAACGATGTAATGTTTACTATTATTGTTAATATATTATTACCGAATTGACGTTAATCATTGCCAAACAATTGTTTTATCTGTATTAAATTCAAAATGGGTTATATAAATGAATAATTTATACTACTAACAAAAACTATACGTATTTTCAAATATATTGAAGACATTTGAAAGTTAAATTCCACCAAACAGGATGTTCTTCCATGGAAACACAAAATCATAAATTATGACTTCAGACGATCTTGGAGCAAATGCAAACTTTTATCATGTTGCATCGATACATATTCATCAGGAAGCAGTGAATCATCTTAAAGCGGTTGTGTTTCTTCCTTACATCCGTTGTGCAGTTTATTTAAAAGTTATTAGAATGTATAAAAATATAAGATACACGTTACAGTATAACATGTTAACAAATTCATTTGAAGATTATTCAAAAAGTGAAGAGAATAGCCGTAAAAAGAAATTATTGAAATAAGAAGTTTCACAATTAAATCTATTTCTGGACGAAGAGCGTACATGAAAAAATGTCGTTCTGAGAAATCCGCCTAACATATTAGCTTATAAACAGTTCAATTAGAGAGTTTTTAGTAATAAAATTTTATTTTGATGAGTACCTTATTTTTATTATGTGATGAAGTTCCTTAAGGTCACATTATAGCAAAAATTTAAATAATGTATTTAATATTATTTTATTATTATGTATTTTTATGTGTGTGTTTGTATGCACCCCTAAACAAGATACTGCCACATATATGTACTGTATACCGGGGTCTATTAATACCGAAGCCCAAGACCTCGTTGTGCCGACCTGGGCTGTGACTTGTGGCCTAGTAAGAGCCAATGGTGACCTAAACTCACATTTGAAATACGTAATTAAATATTTTTTTACATTGCCAAATAGCAATTTTAAGATTAGTGTAAATATCAGTAGTTTTAGTAAATAAAGTTAACATCACTGAGAGGTTCCAGCTTTTTGTTATGGAAATTGCCTAACATTTAGGTTGTATTTTTACTAGCCTATATTTGACTATATAAGCTACAATTGTACTAAGATTAATTATTTAGTTGTTTACAGTTATGATATATGTATGGATTAGATTGTAAGAAATGTTAATACTAAAATATTTATATGTTTTTTCATAATATGTAACGTTTTGTTTATATGAATATAATATAAATATTATATTATATTTATTAGAAATAAAATATAAATATTTAAATTAAATATAAAATATATAAATTAAAAACGAATATGGTATTTTTACAATAAGAATATTTGCTCTTTAATATATTTCAGATGGAATCACTTATAAATCATTTGTTATATTCTCGTTTGTTTGACCTTTCAGTAGCTTGATTGATAGATGATGTGGTTAGGAGAGCGTCAATGCAATTTATCCCCGGTTAATTACATTTCAAGATAAAAAGCACTCCTCATTCAAGAAGCTAAAGTACAAGGAATTTCAACAAAAATTAACTTTATTCTTTTTATCTACATATCGTTTTTAATAAATCACTTAAAAATTTATTTCACCAAGCCGCCAGTTCAACGAATGTATAGTTATCGCCTAGTACTCTTAGTGTTAAGAGCATACGTTTTAAAAAATTAATTTACTATTAATGTTTTACTAGTATTGCTGAAATCATTATAAGTGATGTAGTGTTTTTAAAATCAACGGTGTTATAACATAAAGTGAATTTATTCAGCAGTTTGAGCTTAAAAAACGAATTTTGAAACTAACATACTGACGTCTGAAATTCCAGATATTTTATAACATTTGTAAACCCATTTTGAAATGAACGATTAGTTAAACATTTTCACCCCCTTCCTTGTAGTGAATGAAAGCGTGGGGAGTAATATTAAAATTTTAGTAAAGAAGCACAAAGTTTGATTTATCATTCTACGTAATAAAATCCAAACATAATTTAAATACTAAAAAGATTGATATTTCTTTTTGCTCAATAATTGTACTATTGAAATTAAAATTTAGGAACCATTTTTCAATTAAAATAATACTAAATAAAATTTAAGAGCTAAAGGGACACCGTCAGTCTAGATGTAATATGTATTTTTAATTTGGTGTGTATTCTTGAACTCTCGATTTAAGTAATTTTTCAATACAAACAAAATATTAACCATAAAGAAAAATATAATTTACTTGTTATTAATATAAGGATAACCGTTTAAAAATAATTATATTTAAGAAAATATGTGAAAACATTATCAACCCATTTGGTATTTATAAATAAGATTGTACGTACAGAATTTTTCTAGTACACTTGTAAAATATTAGTCGGGCTTAATACGTTTTTAAAATATGGTTTACATAATATAGATTGCTGACTAATGTTTTTAACTTAATGAGCTTAATGTTAACCTTCTAACTGAACATATCAACAGATGATGGCACTAAGTGTTATCGCTAGTGCTACTATAATCAATACATATGAAAGCTGTCAATAAGGATTCCAAATTTAATAATATAACCTTAACCTATTTTTAAAATACCTTTAATTTCTCAAGTTCTTGAATAAATTCTATTCAAATTTATCCCGGTGTTATGCAGCATACGTCATGAAACCAGTATATTTATTTCATTAACAGCTGTCATCTGATATAATATAAAATATTGTAGTAAAGTGAGAGAAAAAACAGAAATGATTCGGTGTGGTTGATTGTTCTAATTACTTTTTGGTATAGCTGGTATAAAATTCTTAACGTGCAGAAAAGTAAATTGGTTTTTTCAACACGTATTGTTCCCTTCCTAGTATTGCAATAACTAAGCCAATTATTACTTATTACAGCGCTGCCTGGAGATGGCGTGCTGAAGTAAGGTTTCGTATATTTTTATTGATATTTTGAGGTTTAAAATGTTTTATGATTTAATAAATAACGTGCAATGAAAATTCCAGCCTTTTTGTAAATTCATACGGAATTCCCGTAGTTTATTTTCGAATTCCATAAGTAATAGTTCAGTTTTCTCAATACCTTTAAACAAATTAAAAGTGTAAACAATTATTATCAACTGGAATATCTTTGTATTTTCGTATTTATTTATTTAGTTGTAGAATAACTTGATTTAGGTTCAACTAAACTTTAATATTTGGAATATTAAACCGAATTACATGCACAGAGTAACAAGTAAAGATTACTTCTGATATACAATATACGGACATTTATAAAACGAGTTAGGTTTAACTTGACAAATTTTTTGTTTTTAATTAATAAATATAGTTTTGATTTGCGTTGTCCGACGTTAAAGCAAACAATGATAATTTGATTCAACTGAGCTAATCTAATTATTTTACTGATTATATCAATTCTGAATGTAGAGATTACCTTTTAGTAATTTACTACTAAGGACTGTTGATCTTCCTCCCCTCATGATGCATTTTGTAGAATATCCCAGAGGAAAGGTGTAACAATTGCAGGAACATACAACTTACCTTGTAATATATTGGATTACTTGGATTTAAATCTGCATTGACTATTATTGTGGGTAGGAAAAGGAATTGCATATTTTCTATCCCTTTAATAATTTTGTGCCACAAGTTTTATATCAATTCACTGTTTCTTATTACGTGCAGTTTTAAAATATGTATTTAATGATAATTGTTTTTTTTCTTACAGAATTAAAGTATAACGTAAATACCTTACTTTTAACACTATTAAAATTTTAAAATAATAGATTAGTAGTATTAGGACTGAGTTTTTTTAGCAAAATGTTGATTTGGCATTTGCGTTTATTTACTGATTGAATGTTTTTATTACGTAAAAATAGTTACTAGTGGACGACCGTACTGGATATTTTTCCAAACCCAACCCGTGGACCGGAGTTGGAAGTCCTCGACTGTTGGAGCCGGCTTTCCAGGAGTTTCTGCCGGTGGCTGTCGCCTGTGAGGAGGACCTGGTACGTCTCTACGGAGAACTACTGGCGACTCTTCGCAGAGGGATGCGACTGACAGTGTCCGTCCGAGCTTCACGTTCGTCGGCGCAGAAGGACCGTCCTACGGGCTGCTGCAGGGACTGCGGTGCCGCCGGGCATGCATCACGCAAGTACGATGGCTGCAAGCTGTTCGCCGCTACGCCAACCCACCGACAGAAGAGGACCCCGCCGAGGGGCTATCACCAGGTCCGGGCGGATGCCTCCGTCCAGAAGGACCTTCCCCCGGTGCTGCTCGGCCCATCTACGAGCAGCAGAGTGAAGGCTGTTCCGCTGCCTGCTGCCACCAAAGCTACAACATCTGCTCCTCCTGGAAAAGTTAAAACGAAGAAAAAGCGAGATTCGCAGTTCCAGGAGGACGAAACCATCCCACCCGAGATTAGACATGTGGGAGGCCGGCGTCGATGGAAGGTAGCTCCAGAGAGGGTCAAGGAGCTAAAGTACCCCTTCTTCCATGAGATTTGGTCTTATAAAGAAGACGCATTTGAGGACTGCAACTACAAGGGTGAGGGAGTTCTATCCGAGCTCATGGAATTAAACATGGCCCGGGGAGAGCTCCCTGCAGAATACGACATCTAACCTCCCAGTCTCAGAGCCTCAAGTATCCTTATCTCAGACTGGGAGGACCTCATGGAAGAGAAGGAGAAAGAATTAAGATCGCAGAGACGCTGGTAGAACAAGAAGAACAAGTGGCACAGGGAGCGGAAAAAGAAGCAAGAAGAAAAGAAGCCTTCACCCTAAAAATTGTTATGTAATTTGTAAAATTAAAATGTACTTTTATATTAAATGTAAAATCTGTTGTTTGTAAAACTTTCTTGTTATAACGCTCATTGCAATAGAGACGGTAGATTCTGATTGAGTCAGAGGAACTGATGTTTCCATGACTGTCAGATCCTTGAAGCTTGGGAGACTGCCCATTCAAAAGGTGTTTATATCCACATAAGTGGCAAGTAGGGTCGGTAGTACACCGATACCTTGCAGGTAGTCTGGTATATCGTGAACCTTAATTATATTTTAAATATCCGAACAATGTTTTGGTCATGAAAATACACATTACATGAAAATTTTATCTGTTAGAGATATTTTAGACAGAAGAACTTTTATGTCAGCCAAAAGATTTATTTTTTCATTTAGTGTTAAGTCGGAATTTCTGGCGAGAAGTTGGTTTTAATTTGAGGTGTGTTAAAACGTGTTTGAAATATTTTGTAACTCTTTTTGGAATTCTCTAGTTAGGTTAACAAATTAATTGTTCTTTAATGTTATATATTATACACTTCCAAAACCTGCTCTCCATTAATGTGTTTTTCCTTTTACAAAAATAGTAGATGTTCTATACTGAAATTTATAAGAATATTTAGTTTGAAATGTATTTCAGTTGGTACTCCTTATAAATAAAACACTTGTTACAATACTAACTTGTTTGACTTGTCAACACTTTGATGGATGGAGGTTGTTGTTAGAAGAGCCAATCCAATTTGTCACACGATAAATCACATTTTGAGACAAACATACTTCCAATAAACTTCCTTTCAAGTCCTACACCAAGAAGAGCCATCTCTTTTAAGAAGAAAAGGGCAACAAGGAATTTGAACGAACAAATATCATCTTTCTTTTCGGCTAACGTGTCGTTATTAAATAAACACAGGAAAGTATTAATTCACCAAACTGTAAATTCAACAAAGGATGAGTTTACGTTGAAAAGAATAGTTTTAAGAATATAGGTTTATTTATTTCTCTAATTTATAATTCATTTTTCACAAGTATTGCTCAAACCAGTTTTGATAGTATAAAGAGTGATTTAAAAATCCAGAGTGTGTAATGAATTATGTAAACAAACAAGTTTCAATAAGATCTAAACGGGTGATCCATAAACATAATAAGAAATTTCAATATTTGTCTAATATACAATGTCCTGATATCGAGGTAGAATGCAAACATAAGTTTTATACCAGGGTCTCTAATGTAACCGATATAAGCTTTAATAACAATGAATTGACTTTACTACAAAAGGGTCTTAAGTACAATATACCTTCTTTCAACAAACATCAATTAGTGAAGGAAGTAGTCAATGCTGAAACTGCTATCAAAACTTTACCCACTCCACAACTATAGAATGAAATGAGAATTCTTATTAATAACAAACTAATTAACACTTTAAAAAAGAAAGAAAGACACAATAATGTGAGAACCTGTTACTCAGATGACATCAGCAATTTGAAAAATATTAAATACAAATTAGAAAAACATAACGCCATGGTAACAAAGGCCGATAAGGGCCTTTAGTAGTAATGAAAACCGACGAATACAACCACAAAGCGTATGAATTCTTCCGTGACACCGATATAGAACAGATTAAAGAAGACCCAACTAAGAACTATGTAAAAGAATTAAATAGCACTATTAATAAATGTACCACGCTCTTTAATGATGTTACACGTCGGTTTCTGAAACCTATAAATGCTTCTGCACCTCTGTTCAATGGATTACCAAAAATTCATAAACAAAACTGTCCCGTTCGACCGCTAATAAATTATAGTAACGCCCCAAGTTACAAAGTGGCTAAGAAATTGGAAAGAATTATTAAGAGTAACATTATAATTAAGAACAACTACAGCATTAAAAACACCATAGATTTTGTTAACAAAACGAACAATATAAAACTTTTACCACATTATAAAATGATATCCTTAGATATTGTAAATTTATATACCAATGTACCAATACAGGAGACATTATCTATTTTAAAAGACTGCCTAACGGACTCTAACAAACTAGGACATAAGGAAATGCAGGAATTACTTCTAATAATCAGTGTGGTTTTTGAAACAAAATTATTTTACTTTTTGCAATCGTTTTTTACACGCAGAACGAAGGCCTAGCTATGGGGTCGCCATTGTCTGGTTTGTTGGCTGATATTTATCTCAATAACTTTGAAAACAAATATTTACTATCTAAATTTAACAAATATAATAAGGAAATAATTTTTTACGCAAGATATGTTGATGACACGTTCATTATGTTCAATGGCACCTTAAGACAAGCAAATAACCTGAAGAAATATTTGAACTCCATCAACCAAAAGATACAATTTACAATGGAAACTGAAGTAGTCAACAAAATTAATTTCCTAGACGTTACTGTAACAAAAACCAACGATAAATGCAAATAAAAAATATTCAGGAAAATAACTACATCAGATGTAACTATCCATTCACAGTCATACCACCCATTTACACAAAAAATGGCGGCCTATAACAGTTTTATACACCGTCTTGTGTCCATACCACTCGATGAAACGGATTTCAAAGAAGAGTTAAACGTCATTAAATATATCGCACAGGCAAATGGATATAGAAGCCAAATGGTCGACAAATTATTGGAAAGGCATAGGAAGGCAAAATTGACGAAAAAATATAACACTATACAGACTAGAGTAGACAAAAAGAAATACGTTGCTACCGATTATACTGAAATAATGCCCTCCATCCTAAAAAAATGCACTCCAAAAGCATAACATCATTGTCACACACCGAACTAATAATAATATACAAAAAAATTTGCGTAAAAAACAGGAAATTCCAACAGAGAAGAAGTCAGGCATCTATAAAATAGCGTGTGACGACTGCGATTGTTTTTACATCGGACAGACAGGCAGATCGTTCATGGATAGATATAAAGAACACTTGCCCAATAATAGCCTCTACGCTAATAGATCAAGTTTCGCACAACACATTATTGATAACAAGCATTCGTATACAAACTTTGAATCTAACCTGACACCTCTCCACATCATTAAAAAAGGACCAATGATGAATGCCATTGAAGAATATGAAATTTACAAATCATTTAAACGATCACCAAACGATATTCTCAATGAAAAATTATCTTTCCAATCAAACGCATTATTTGAGACGGCAATGAGTTATAAATAAACAGATATGACCAACCAATAGTCAGATAACCTTGGCCTCACCGTGATGCCAGTAGTTCGCGAACCATGAAACCGTGCGAATGTAAAAAAATGTTAAAATCAACGTATACGTGTAATTTATTTATTTGTGTGTATAGTGTTAATGTTTTTGTTGTGTTTAATGTTTTAACGACCTCTACGGGGTGAAATAACTGAAGATGGAGCTACGACTCCGAAACGCGTCTTTGTAATTAAGACAAACGCAAAGTCACATGACGGAACTATAAAGGTAATATAAATAATTTATTACTCATTATATTATACAAAGTGACTTGGACACCAAACAATGAACATGTAAAATGAAGTATCAAAATTAATTGAGTTATATCTGATACGCCTTTTAAAAACACCTACGTTGTGAAGTAGCTGGAGTAGAACTGTATCGCTGACACAACACTCTAATCCACTAAGAATAAAACAAAAAGCAAATCAACAGTCTATGTATCAATTAAATGGGATTGATAACTGGAAACTACAATGGTGATAATACTTCATTTTTTAATAATATGGATACTTGCCGTTGGTACTATTATATATTTAATTAAATTCAACAAATTTTGGTCTAATCTAATCTCATTCAAGTTGAATTATTAAAAACATAAAGACAATGAGTTTTCAAACGAAGGTAGATTTCTTTGTAATGCTTTACCCTAAAGTATACAAAATATGCTGGAAAAATAAATACGGACAAGGAATCCATTCTGGTATTAAAGATAGGGTATTTTATCAGATTGAAAAGTTTAACTTTTTATTCGTAATTGAAAGTTTTAGGTTAAATGTTTGAAGCAATTTAAGCCGTTATTATCTTTATTGTATGAACTATGTTATCTCTTACGTGTAGCAAACGTTTATTCACATCAGCTGTTATTTACCAGAGTCTATTAAATAGTAATTGCCACGATTATCAGCCGACTATCAGCTGGCGGCTTATGACGTCACGACAGTGCTTTTATCCTCTGTATGCTGTCATGTTAAAACTATGATAGATTTGCATATAAATAACACTTATAAAGAATATATTTTCAACAATGTAAAAAGATAGAAATAGATTCTTATTGGTTTAATATCTCCCCAAAAATACTGATTCCCTATTAGAAGTTAAAAAATTAACTACCAAAATATCCATTTCCTAATAAAAAAAATAAAAAAAATGATCAATATATAAAACATCATATATTATACATTTGAGGAATAAATCTATAAATTAGGTGAAAAAATACATTTTTTAAAAATTTCTGCTTAAATGAATCAGTTTCTAACACAGTTTACCTTTGATCCTATAAATTGCTGATTCATCTAAAAAAACGAATATTAAGTTTTGATATAATACAGCATGACCACGTTAACTGTAAATATGCAATCTTCCAATGATGTGGAAAATGTAACGTTTATTGGCCTTGGTGAGGGGAGGGGCGGGGTAATTTTACGCTACATTGGTTTCATTTATGCTTGGAAATGCCGCCAGACATAAGGGTAACTTTGTGGCTACGTCACTGAAAACTAAGCAATACAAAATTAGTGTCAACTCTGTATTAAGTAAAAGTGTTTAAAATAGGGGTGTCAAACGTTGTCACGTATATTGAAAGCAAATAACTTAGATAAGTTTTATATGAAGGTGACGTTTATTTTGGGTGGATTCCAACTCCCAACCTTCAAAGTGAAAGTATGAGGGCATTTCAACTCCCAACCCGTAGAGAGAGAGCATCGGCACACCCGTTGATGTGTCACCAGGCTGTTTGACCAAAGTCTCAAGGAGCGTTAGTTGGTTGAAGATTAGGGAAAGATGAAGGTCGAAAGTGTGTTAACGCTCTCACAGAAATGGCAGAGAGGGTTGAAAGTGGACGGAGTTAAATTTATAAGACATAAGATATTCCAGTGCGGTAAGATTAGTTTTTTTTGTGAACGTCGACGCAATCACGGCTGCGAAGCTAAGAGTTTCACTCAAGGTAAGTACTCTAATATTTAAATTTGCTCTGTACCACTTTTCCGTAGCTAAACTGGTTCTCTCCCTCTCTCTCCCTCTCTCTCTCTCTCTCTCTCTCTCTCTCTCTCTCTCTCTCTCTCTCTCTCTCTCTCTCTCTCTCTCTCTCTCTCTCTCTCTCTCTCTCTCTCTCTCTCTCTCTCTCTCTCTCTCTCTCTCTCTCTCTCTCTCTCTCTCTGGCACACCCGTTGATGTGTCACCAGGCTGTTTGACCAAAGTCTCAAGGAGCGTTAGTTGGTTGAAGATTAGGGAAAGATGAAGGTCGAAAGTGTGTTAACGCTCTCACAGAGATGGCAGAGAGGGTTGAAAGTGGACGGAGTTAAATTTATAAGACATAAGATATTCCAGTGCGGTAAGATTAGTTTTTTTTGTGAACGTCGACGCAATCACGGCTGCGAAGCTAAGAGTTTCACTCAAGGTAAGTACTCTAATATTTAAATTTGCTCTGTACCACTTTTCCGTAGCTAAACTGGTTCTCTCCCTCTCCCTCCCTCTCTCTCTCTCTCTCTCTCTCTCTCTCTCTCTCTCTCTCTCTCTCTCTCTCTCTCTCTCTCTCTCTCTCTCTCTCTCTACGGGTTGGGAGTTGAAATGCCCTCATACTTTCACTTTCAAGATTAGGAATTGAAACTCAACCGTTTATTTTATAGATCAACAACAAACAAAAGAAAAAGCCTGTGCGCATCATCCGGCTTCCCCACCCATTGTTTGCCGTTACACCGTCTGTCATTTCAAACAGCTTAGCTAGTCAATTGTAGTGAGGGACAGGCTCTTTCCCCTCCTTTCTAAACACTGTTTTGTTTTGTTTTTCTTTGTTTGTAGACCTTTAGTTTGTTTATGCGACAAACTAAATAAAAACCTTTCCTTAAATATTGCACAATCTTTCTAATTCACTAATACGAAATCTATAGCAAAAGTAAAATAAATATATAAACGCTACTATCTTCCCGAGAAGTAAGGCAGTTTAACACCAACTTACGAAGTTTTAAAAAAAAATCCGACGAATTTTAATAAAATATGAACATATGACAACTTTGATCACTTTACCTTGAAATTTTATAAATCCATTATCGTAATTAAACATACTTATTCTTGGTACATTTAATCAAAATTAATTGATGTCACGCCACAGAAATCAACCAAAACCCTTTTTTTTGTCTAAGAGGAGATTTTTCTGATTAACATCAATACTGATTCGGCCGACCCAAGAAATATCTACTTTATGTGATGATTTAAAACATATCCTGGTCAAATTCATCCCACATCTGTTAAACATATTTTCATCCGGTTATATGCGGTAGCGTTCAAATTTCCGTTGTCATAACCAGAATTTCCTACTAATCTTGGCTTCCCATTTCCTCATTAAATTGGGTTAGTGTGGAAATTGTTTTGCATCTCTACAAGGATTGAACTTGAAACCCTTTACACCTTACTTGAAACTCTAGTTACTAAACCATGGGAATTGATGTAAAAATTAAGAGTTCAACTAAATAGTGCGTTGATGACATTTATTGGCATTCATGAAAACTGAAATGAAATTAATAATATTTAATTTGAACTTAAGCAATTAAAGACAAACATAGCCTCTAGTCCAACAGGCTTATGTACAAATTGTGTTATATAAATAAGATAATACTACATTTTTAAATGCCCTCAATATACACCTCCCCACAAAATGTCACACGACCTAAAAGAAACCTTATGAATGAACACACTTACCTGTAAATATCAGTTTACAATACAGGCCCAACATTGAAATATTTCCCTCAATATTTGGATTCCTCACAAATTGATGTTCTGCCAATTACACTCCCTAGGCTTCCTATTTTATACAAGTCTCTCACTATACACTTTGTCATGGTTCACGAAATAGGAAATCTGTTTACTTTTTCTTTTTTAAATAAATTCGAAATTGATTTTTTTTATTCAGCCTATTGCAAGTAATAATATTAACAAAAATCTTATTGTTGATATACAAATTTTATTTTGATAAAATATTTTTCTATAAGTAATTACTCTAAAAATAAAAATGAAAAACATTCGGATATTAATAATAAATATTGATCTGGACTTGTGAGATCATATTAGATAGAAAAAAAACTCGAACACAAGATCTCACAAAAATTACGTTTACTTAATCAAACGCGTTTCAACAACAAAGTCCACAGTGATACATGAGCTACAATAACTAAACTATATCTCGTGTATCACTGAGGATGGCCACTTTGTCGTTGAAACGTGACGAAGCCGGCTGTGAACGGCGAAACAGCGCTGTAGTGTTTCTACAACAAAATAAGAATTGCTCTGACTACTAAAAAAAGGTAACTAATTTATATATATATATATATATACATACATCAGCAATTCGTAAAAAGCGAATAAACTTTGTAGTTTTACATAAGATTATAAAGAATATAATATTAAACGTGTTTGATTAGGTAAACGTAATTTTTGTGATATCTTAAGTTCCAGTTTATTTCCTATCTAACTGGGATATTCATTTAGAGAAGTAAGCAGGAAGCTTATGGTTCGGTAAATGTCAATTTTCTCAAAATCTCATCTACAAAAATTGTGGAAAAGCATGATAATAGAAAACATTCTTGAATAAAATAAAAATCTTTGTAAATGTTTGTCAAAAGAGAAACTCAAATCAATATTGACCGCTGTTACCAAAATGATACAAAGAAATTAAAGTACCTCTAGTAAATTTACAGCAAAGTTATCAACTTCTGTTTATAAGCGTTTATATAAATGTTACACAGAGCTTAAAGTTATTTTATAGCCTAAATCATTCCCGCCATAATGAAATCGTTAACATTACCGTAAAGTTGAACGACCAGTACAGAATGAAATCTTTGTCATTTTAGAAAATATACTTCCAGTGCAGCCAACATTAACAATATAAATGTCCCTGTTACAACAGTCTAATTTATTTTCAAATATTCACAGCATCATTTTCAAAAATAGGTTTTACGAAGTAAGGAACCATGTGGTCCACGACTTATCACTTGTATATGTGTTCGAAAACCTTCTAACTGGTTGAAATCATGTCCAATTTCGCCGTTTTACTTTTCAATAGTAAATCTTAACTACAACTTGTCTAAGCAAGATATTATGATAATTTGTCTCTCATCTAGTTAACTCGGGTCCCACCAACTACCCAGGATGATTCTGAGCTGAGCAATCCCATTCAGTAACCATTACGTCATTCTGAGTTCTGCAGATCTGGCAACACTATATAATGTAACCTAACCAACTGTCATCACATTTAACATAAACAAATATACCAAAACTTGATTGAAAGCTTTCTAAAGCCAAAATTTGTAATTAATTAACTGCGGTATCAACAGACGAATAAATTAATACATTTCTATATTATTGTTTTTATTTTACTTACTAAAAAAATTTTAAAAACTGAAGATACTCAAAAAAGGAAACAATTAAAATTCTCTAGGAATTGCCAAATGTTTGAATCCTTATAAAAAAAATATGCCTTAAGTTCGCCATATATTTTTATCTTGAAATTAGTAACTTAAGTTTGATGTCGTTTGATATTTGTAATTATGTTTCTTAAGTGGTTTTGTGATCTAACTTTAAGCCAAGGAATCTTTAAAAACCTTCTTTCGGTCACTAGCATCAAAATTAATTTTAAAAACTCAAAAAACTCTAATAATTCTTCAAATAGTTATATCTAAGGATGTCCCAAAAAACTAAACTAATTTAGTATATTTTGAATTGACAATTACACACCATAAAAAAGTCTAACGTATTTTGTAACAGTAATTGACAATAAAAGTTCTTCACTTTTCGTTTGTAAAAATCTAGGGCTCTTGCAGAGTTTTCTTTTGTTCTCTGGAATCTTAAAAACTGAACCATTCAAAAATCTGAACGCATTGTTGCATAATGGGCCCAGAACTGCAATTGGTAACTAAATAATAAAAGTTATTTCGTAAATAGCAACAGTAAGATCCTTAACATCCAAGTATACAGTTTAATAAATAAAAATAAAGACCTACAATACACATCACAGAGATAGAGGAAACATGTCCTGGTTTCCTTTATCACAGTGTAATCAAGTATAAATTAAATAACAATCAGATAGGCCTGTTGTAGAAATAAATTTAGCCTGCATGATTTCTCCTTTTTTCACAATTTTTGCTAAGTAATGTTATAACTTTAATGTTTACTCTTTTTAAAATAATTATATGTGTTTCTTTTCATTATTCTAAAATAAAAACTGTATTGCCAAAAAATCTTATTATTTTGCCAGTATTTTAAAGCGTATAGTCGTAAAAATAGATATTAAAAAATTATAAACATATTTTTGTGCTTAAGAAGACTCAATATAAATCCTCTGCATTTACCACAATAGCCTTTCTCTCTAAAATTCCATTCCAACTCTTGAAGAATCACGTAAAGTTAAGTTTTTTTGATGCTATTTACAAAAGGTTGGAGTTATGACCAAATTTTAATTACAAAAAATTTCAACTTTGATATACCACACGATTTTAAACGTTATAAATGGTGAAAATATTTGCTCATATGGCCTATCGTTTGAAATAGTATCTCATCAGCAATGTTTGATAAAACTTTGGTGTTTGACAATAACATCGTTTAGTGGTAGTAAATAAAATTGTAAAAGTTCAAACTTTAATCTTTTGTGGCCGCCATCTTGCAACGGTACAAACTAAGTCAAATTTTTTTTACCAAAATGTATAATTTTAAAAGACATTAAAAATGATAAATGAATTGACCTATGTTTACATTTGAAATTTCTTTAATAAACACCCCAACTCTCAAAATATACATGTTGGGGAACTGAGTTTTAAAATAAATCTTTTTTAAAAATAATTCTTTTAGTGTGAAGTAATGGGGTTTTAAGTTAGAAGTAAGTGTCTAAACAGATTCTTTGTTCGCTATACTTACCGAAGGGGTAGTTTGATATATTCTACTCTTAAAACATTTCATTATCTTGTATACATAATTAATGGAGAGTATTTACTGTGAACTTAAGGATACTTTGTTAACCTAAATGATACGTCCATTCCAATACCGTGAGTTACATTTTTACAGTTTCTAAAAGCTTTCTTAACTAATTGTAACTGCATTCTTAAGCTTCTAATATCATTACTAAATTTTACAATGTAACTTATTAGTTCCTTCTCTTTTTATAGTTTAATATTATTGTTTGTGGGGTTTAATCCTAAGTCTCTCTTTCTAACTGGAAAGATCTAAAATAATTGTTCTCATAAAGATAGTCTAGACTGAGAACTAAATCCTATTTGGATGACTAATTGTCAATGGATATCCTCAATCAATAATATAAAAATGAAAAAACAAATACTAACAAAAATCTACAGTCTAAAGACACAGATAATCATTTATTGTTTATGAGGATCTCTTACGTGCCGGGATTATCAGGGAAAGTTAAGCTCGTTTCTAGGTTAAGTAACACACATACCCTTTTCAGTAACAAATATTGTGTGGCAATATCTCGTGAAAACTAAATCTAGAAAATTGAACTTACGGCATTGATGACTGCATCTATTAGTATTAAATAATGAGAATGTGATAATCAGTACAATTGACGAGACAAAAGGTCTCTAAATATAAAAATTAGTAAACACGTATACAACAAAACCACATGATTATGTCCAGCAGATAAATCAAAATTGAAAATAGTTGGTTAGAAAGTTAAATTGAATTAGGAAGAGATATAAAAACATATACTGTATATATATATATATATATATATATATAAGTTATGTCGTTGCTCCTTAAAAATCTCTTTTTAAAAAAACAACAAACTTTATTTTATTATAACTTTATTTAAATGAATTAAATGTGATTATAATAATACAGTACTCTTATCCACAGAGCGAACTGTCTTGAGTGAGTCTGTAAAGAACACTGACAATAGTGGCTTACAAAGGCTAGGAAATACAAAATGCTTACTCTATCTTATTCTAGGAAAACTACCACTATTGTGTTTACTAAAGCTAAATATTGTTCACATAACTCCTCCATCCCTAAACAAAACTTCCGGGGGTTGTTGAGAGTTAGGTCCAGGTTGGAGTTTTTTACAAAATATTTTATAAGTTAAGTATAGGATTCCAACTAGCAACATTACATAAATTATTATTGTCCATACACTAATTTCTGTCACAATTATTGTCTTTTGTGGAATTGATGAGATGGTGTCCAAATTTATTTTGTCAAATTCTATATTCTTTAGGTTAATTGAAAATTCTGGTTGTTGATTAACTGAAAGACGTAGTTCAGAAGCATCTAAGAGTTTTGGATGTCCACCTTCGGTTTTGGATGAGTGATAGAGCTGTTTATCTTTGTAGAAAATTGTATCACTGTTTGGGTTAATTAAATAAATACCCTGAAGTGTCTTAGTTAAAGTTTCTTTTTGATTTGTTATTTTAATGGTTTCCTTTTGAGGGAATATTGCTAAATATTGGTTCATCTCAGGTATCCATTTAATTAGATTGTCTATGATCTCCAAAGCGGTGTATTTGCAATTGTCTGTTGTGCCATGTTGAACAATAGATGTTTCACAGTTAAGTTCATTGTGGGATATTTGTTCCAATGAGCATAAGAATTTTGATTGGATTTTGTCGTTACATTTATTATCCAAACCTAATATTCTAAATTTACTTAATTTACTTTTTGATACTAACAAATATTTTACTGTAGGGATTATAGTTACGTAACCTGACTCATATTTAGTGGGTACAGAATACAATTTGTAAATATTGAAATCTGTTTCATCTACAATTGGTAAATCAAGAGAATATACAATTTCATTTTTGCCAATTTTACAACTTACTTCTAACAAATTTTCGAATTCCCAAATATTTTCTATTTTGGGTTCTAATGGCAATTTATTATTATAGTATTTGTGAATTTTCTCTATTTCATAAAATAATTCCTTTGTGGAAATTATACTTGGGTGTAGAGTTCCTAGTTTACAGAATGTTAGTGAGTTCTCTATATCTTGTACTAAACTTAACAACATATTACATAGAATATTTAATTGATTTAGTACATCTCTAAATTTTTCTAATTCTACATAATCATCTAACTTCTTATTTATAAATAACATTTTATTCCTTAATTCACTAAAGTTTTCTTCAATTATATTTACAGTTTTGTTAAATTCTACAATAATGTCTGTACTAACAGAATATTGAGATGCAATTTGGCTTTTTATGTTGAATTGATCGTTCTTAATATTTTCTATTAGTTTATCATATTTTTGGCCGTCATAAGCGTCCAAATTTCCAGTTAACAATTTCAATATTGAGCCTAAACCATCAGCAATACCTCATTTTCTTTTCGTTTTATCGTTATTTCTTACAGAGATTATTTCTAATTTTTCTGTTATTGTTTCTCTAGTATGGTTAATAAACTTAAAGTAATTAACAACATCTCTTATCTTACTACCGTTGTCTGTTACAAATTCAATATTTCCATCTAGACTTGCTAAGCAATTACCACAATTCTGATTAAAACAATTTGACACAATTCTATAACAAAACTCTAAATTATTTACTTGCTTAAATATTCCTTCTAAACTAAAATAATGAATAAAAGTATGATAGGTTGACTTTAGTTTTGCCTGCCCTTGATCAATTGGGATTACTCCTAAATTTTGGGTAATGTCTCTTATTTCAGTTGTTTCTAAGGCGGCTTCTTTGAGGAACAGGAGGGACCTGGAACAGGATTTACAGAAGAATTAGATTGTGGAATTACATTGATTTTTCTTGGTCTTTTTATTTTTGATAAATGAATTTTTTGTTTAGTGTTGTGGTGTCTTCTTTCAATTTTACCTGTTTTCCTTTCTGGGTTTACCGAGGTTATCTGTTCTTTATTATATTTATTTTTGGTTTTACTTTGTTTTTGTACAGTTTTAATATAAACATCAGTTGGAATTTCGGGAAGTGGTTCCTTGTTGATATTCCTTTTGGCTTGGACATTTTCTTTTGTTACTTGATTAATTTCCCTAATATGGTCATAGAGTTTTCGCGTTTTTTCTTTGTGGGTTGTAATATAATCACTTATAAATTGTCTTCCTATATCAATGTCTAAAATTGAATTTGAGTCAATGTGTCCGTACAATACTTCAAATGGAGTTAATTTTGTGACTGAATGTATACTATTGTTGTAAGCAATGATTGCATATTTTACTTTATTTCCAATTGATTCGTTCTTGAATTCGGGTTGATTGTTTAATAGCCGTATGTGTTCAATTAATGTAGAATGCAATCTTTCTCCCATTCCGTTGGACGCTGGGTGTTGCGTGCTTATAAAATGGATCTTTATTTTATGCAAGTCCATCAATTCTTTCACTAGCTTGTTATTAAATTCTGTCCCGTTGTCTGAAATGATAACTTCTGGTATGCCGTGGTGAGCAAAATAGTTTAACAGTTTATCAACTATCTCGGCTGCTTGTGCACCTGCAATACGATACACTTGGGCGTATCTGGAAAAGCTGTCAACTATACTCAGAAACTTTTGCTTGTCAAGAGATAAGCTATCTACATGGATTGTTTGAAGCGGTCTTGAAGCTGTGGGCGTTAAATTCATCTCTAATCTAAGAGGCGTTCTTTCATATTTTGTTTTTAAACATATCTCACAGTTGTTTATAAAATTTTGTACGTAATTTTTTATATTTGGCCAATAATATTTCCTTTTTATTTTTTCATATGTTTCTTGAACTCCTCGATGATTAGTTTTTCCTGTATGATAATTATTGATTATTTCTTGAATCTCATTCTCATTTTCGATATCTAATAATTTAGTTGTGCATTTAACCAACCATAGTTGTGAACTTTTAAAGGTCCTAGCTAAACAAGTTGCAAACTTCTCGTAAAAATCACTTTCAAAATATAGACTATATTTTATATTTGGTTCTAAATATTCCTTTACGAACTTTACTATATCGTTGTCAAAATTATTTTCAGATATCTCTACAATTAATCTGGTTTTGTTATTTTTAAATAATTTCTGTATTCTAACTTTTTGGGGTTCATATTTTATTAGGGACAATACGACCTGGTTTTTTCCAAAATTTACGGGTTCGTCTAAAATAGGTATTTCGGTTACGGTGTTCCCTTCATAGTTCGAATGTACAGTTTGGTCACTATCTTCTATTGTTTCCGTGTCCGAAATTATGTCCTCGGTTTCGTCTAAGTTGGCAATCATTGATTGGTTTTCTTCTAATTCTGGGAAGTATCTGGAAATTATGTCCGCTGAGTCTGATATTGCATCAAGGCTGTCTTCGTTAATCGTTGTGTCAGTAATTTTTGGATTATTGTCAGTAATATTTAATTGTATCCTTGACAGTGCGTCAGCATTCTGATTTAATTTACCCTTTTTATACACTATTTGATAGTCATATTCTTCTAATTTAAGTCTCCACCGAAGAAGTTTTGAGTTCGGCTCTTTTACGGAAAATAGCCATTGCAGCGGTTTGTGGTCAGAAAAGATTTTAAATTTTCTTCCGTACAAATATGGTCGAAAGTATTTCGTTGCCCAAACTATTGCAAGCAATTCTTTTTCTATAGCCGAATAATTAACTTCGTTGTCATTCAATGTTCGACTCGCATATGCGATAGGTAAATCAGCGCCGTTCTTTTTTTGGCTGAGTATTGCTCCGATTGCGAAATTACTGGCATCTGTAGTTAAATTAAATTCTTTGTCGAAGTCTGGATATTGTAGCAAGGGTTCATTTGATAATATATTTTTACAGGTTTCAAAACAATTAATATACTCTGGATTATTTATGTCAATTTTAGCGCCTTTCTTTAAACAGGTGGTAAATGGTTTTGTTATGTTAGCAAAGCTTTTAATAAATTTCCTATAATACCCTAGTAGTCCCAAAAATCCTTTAATTTCTTTAGGTGTTCTAGGAATCGGATAACATTTTATAGCCTTAACTTTATCTGGATTTGGTTTGACACCTTCTGCGGTTACTATATGCCCTAAATACGCTACTTCTTTTCTAAGGAATTCTGTTTTATCTAGTTGAATTTTAAAGTTTGCATTCCGTAATCTCTCAAAAACATCCCTAAGTCTTTCTGCGTGTTCTTGAAGACTGGTTGAATATATTATGATGTCATCTAAATATACTAGACATGTTTCGTTTTGAATTCCCCTTAGAATGTTGTTCATAATTCTTTGAAAAGTAGGAGGACTATTCTTAAGACCAAAAGCCATGCGTAAAAATTCGTAATGTCCGGTTTCCGTTGAGAATGCAGTTTTTTCTACGCTTGAAGGATCCATTTCTACCTGGTGAAATCCTGAAGTTAAATCTAATGTTGTAAAGTATTGAGATCGACCTAATTTGTCTAGGATATCGGTAATATTTGGCAATGGAAACCTGTCGTCTATGGTTTTAGAATTTAGGCCCCTAAAGTCTATTACAAGTCGAAATTTTTGTTTTCCAGATGCATCTTGCTTTTTTGGTACGATCCAAACTGGAGAATTCCATGGGGAATGAGAAGGTTGGATGATTTTTTGTTTTAACATATCTTCGATTTGATTGTTTACTTCGGTTTTGTAAATTTCCGGGTATCGATAATTTTTGGAATAAACGGGAATTTCATCAGTGGTCCTAATTACGTGTTTAATTTGATTCGTAAAAGTCAAATTATCTCCTTCAACATAAAATATATCAGAATATTCTTCTACTAGTTTAATTATTGCTTTTCTTTCTTCTAAATTCATGTGGTCCACCCTAATTTTTGACAGATCTAGTCTAGGTTTTTCTTTCTTGTGATGAAATATATTTAAATTTATTTTATTTTCTTGATTTTTTGTAAAAGTGTTTGTTTGAAAAATGTTGTAATTATTTAAAGTTTCTAGTTCAAGTGGTTTTAGCGACAATCTCTTGTTTTCAGTTGTGTTATTTATTATAGGACAATAGGCTTCACCTTCGCGCACTGTGACTATACATTGGGGAATTTCTAATCCGTCCATATTTTTATAAGATAACAATCCTTCATCGTTATTTTTACCTTTTATTTTAATTTTAACTATTTGGCTGGTACGAGCCTGGATATGATAGCTTGACATTTCTTTGACTGATACGTCCTTAGTTTTTGTGTTTAGAACATCCGTTTCTGTATTAAGATAAAGAATTGGGATCCTTTCATTGCAACATATTAGTTTATTATTTATGAAGTCTAAGTTTATTTTTAGATCTTTAATACTATCCAATCCTAATAGTAGATCAAAGCTATTGTGAAAGTCAAATAGGTAGAATTTAGTTAATTTTTTACCTAATAGGGGTATTTTACAACTGTAATTTTCTTTTGAAACTCCGTGTGCAGTAGCTACTTCAAATGGTTCTTTAATTAGGCTTGTTTTAAAACTTTTGAATCCTAATGATTTTTTTATGAAAGATCTTGTGCTACCGGTGTCTATTAAAATTTTTAGATTGGTGTTCGGGTCGTATATGTAGGGTAGTTCATTATTATCATTTTGAATATTCATAATAGAAAAATGGTTCTTAGGTTCTGTTATCCTAAAAAATGATTCTCTTCTGTCTGGTCTAAAAAATAATTCTGTTCTGTCTGAGTATTTGTCTCTTCTACACAGTAGTCTGATGGATCGTTGTCTGATGGATATTCGGGAAAAGTTTCGTCATAACTTGGATTTTCTTGGATCGGTGTTTGATACATAGTATAATCCTCGTTATTTTCGGTACTTCGTCCCGTCATCTGGTAGAGTTTAGGATTTTGCCTAGATATTCCATCCGATTGTCTGGTTGACGTACTCATAGGAGTGGGTTGGTACGTTTGTTTTTGATTTGATTGAGGTCTCGAATTGTGGTTATTATTAAACTGTCCACGTTGAAGTTGACCAGATGTAGTAGGAAAAGGTTTATAGTACGGGTTTGGTTGTTGGTACATTTGTCTGGGAATTTGGGGGTTTGATTGTTGGTACATTTGTCTCGGATTTTGGTTAAATGTGGCATTAAATGGTCTCTTAACAAAACTATTTTGATCTTTAGGAACAACATTTTGCTTATTAGAATATGTCATCATTTTATTATTTTTAAATTGAAAATCATTAGTTAACATGCTAAGGGCTTCCCCAAGAGTTGTGGGATTTTTGGTTCTCATGAGAGAGCCAAGTGGTTCGTGTAGACCTCTTAACAAAACTCTTAAAGCTAAATTTTGTGTATAACTGCACAATACAACTTGTGCCCCTGGTTCTTTGTTAACAAAATATGCTATCTGAAGATTTAACAATTTTTGTATTTTCTCATAAAATTTAAATGGTGTTTCACCGGCTTCCTGCTTTAGTTCCGACATTTCAAGATTTAATGTATAACAATCTCTTTTGTCTAAATAACTTGATAAAAGTGTTTTTCTAACATCTAACCAAGAGTAACTATTTGAGCTTACAACTAATTCCAAAGCTGTACCTTTTAATTTTGTCAAAATAGTAGAAAGCAAATATTCATTTTGAAAATCATCTGGGTTAGCAGATACATAAAATTTATTATATATTTTGTCACAAATCGATATGAATCTATTAAGCATTGTGGGTTCACCCGAAAATTCCGGGATCATGTCTAGGTACTCTTTCTTTAAGACTGGAGTCGTCATTTTGAATAATAAAAGCTTAAATAATCTAATAAAATTCTAATAACTAAATAACTAAGAGCTAAAGTTCTGCAAATTAAAATATTATTACAAAATATATTCTTACAAATTATCTTATTTTAATTACTCACAAAATCCAAAATCTTATGCTCATTTCGCGTATCAATTAACACTTGGATAACACTAATTTCACACACTTTTCACTTTTGCTTTCACTTTTTCTTCACTTAATAATATACTTTTATTAAGTTTGAATTTATACTTAATAATATGCGTTTATTAAGTATTGTTCGCACTCCATTAACGGTTAAAACCGAAGATAATTATTTTCACTAATTTCTTGGAGTGTCCTACCGACTGCGCCAGTTATGTCGTTGCTCCTTAAAAATCTCTTTTTAAAAAAACAACAAACTTTATTTTATTATAACTTTATTTAAATGAATTAAATGTGATTATAATAATACAGTACTCTTATCCACAGAGCGAACTGTCTTGAGTGAGTCTGTAAAGAACACTGACAATAGTGGCTTACAAAGGCTAGGAAATACAAAATGCTTACTCTATCTTATTCTAGGAAAACTACCACTATTGTGTTTACTAAAGCTAAATATTGTTCACATAACTTATATATATATATATATATATATATATATAAGCGGACAATCCCTTTGGTGTAAAAAGGGCGTTACAGCTTCCATGATTTAAAATAGTCTACATCAATCGTGGAGGCTCTAAACATTTAAGTAGGATCAGCTATTTGTTGTGCCTGATAGCTCCTGCAGTATGTCCCAGAAAGACGAATGTCAAATAAGTACTGTTCAAGTGGATACTACACAGAATTTGTGAGTAGTTAATAAGAAGCAAACTGTCACTTATAAAAATATTATACCAAAATATAAGTGATGAATTACCCAATGACCAACATCAGTAAAATTTATAATTTATGCACTTTCCAAAAGTAAAAATATAATATAATATTGGCTTTTTAACAATTCCAGAACGGTGTCAAAGTAAAACATCTTCATTTGTCAAGTACAAATGGCATTATAATATTCTTAGAGGTTACCAAGCCATCCTCCATGTATTTTATTCATGGTTAGCATTCATGTTTTGACATAGATGTGATTATCTTGCTACTCACTTGGGATTATTTGTTCTTAATCCCATAACGCCTTTTAAATGGAATAATACAAGTAGGTATAAACTTTTATATAAACAAAACTTTACCTTTATTCATTCTTTCCATTTCTAATTGGAGATGTTAAGTCATATATACCAAAAGGTTGATAGCTTTAACAAAAAAAAAAAAAAAAAAAAAAAAAAAAACATTACCTTAGCCACTGTCATTAACATTTTTGTGTACAAAATCATATTACAAAGTGTATTATATGTCTTAGAATGTTAATTTTTTTTTCGCTTTTAGTATGGATAATTGTGAAAGTTCATGATCATTGATAGGTTTTTAATTAAATAGAATTTGTTTTTGTTTTTGTTTTTTTTTTAGCTCAAGGAAATTCCTAAATATTTATATTTACTACAACAGTGTTCAGTAGTGTTTTAAAATCAACCCAAATTTTTATTTATTAGCCAAAATTTATCCCCAAATTATTTTTTTGAATAAATTTCTTGTATATACAAATTTACAAAAGTGTTTTAATTAAATGTACTAGTTGTGCAATAGAAATGAGACATATCCATTCATTTTATTTTTACAATTCAAAAATTATCTGTAAATGAAGTTTAAATTATAAACTGTATCAACTTTATAAAATGTAATTATATTTCTGTAAATAAAAGAAACAAAGAAATTAAGATAATAAATAAATAAAAATTTAAAAAAATATATATATATTTGATGCCAAAACACATTTTCTAACTGCATTTGTTCTTTAAATGTTTGGGCAGACTTTCACTATATCCTGTGTCATATGCCGATTTTAATAAGTTAAGTTAAGGTACTTTCACTCATACAATTATTTTCAAAACAATAAAGATGCACTACAAATGAAAGCTATAAAATATTTACAAAATACAGTTAATTAAACCTTGATTTAGAGAGAAATTAAATTCAGCAGACTTATATCCATAATAGACTTACAAATCAAATCTTTCACTCATACAATTATTGTCAAAGCAATAAAGATGCAATACAAATGAAATAGTTACAAAATAAAGTTAATTAAACCTTGATTTACAGAGCAATTAAATTCAACAGACTTATATCAATAATAGACTTACAAATCAAATCTTTCACTCATACAATTATTGTCAAAGCAATAAAGATGCACTACAAATGAAAGCTATAAAATATTTATAAAATAAAGTTAATTAAACCTTGATTTAGAGAGCAATTAAATTCAGCAGACTTATATCAATAATAGACTTACAAATCAAATCTTTCACTCATACAATTATTGTCAAAGTAATAAAGTTGCAACACAAATGAAAGCTATAAAATATTTACAAAATACAGTTAATTAAACCTTGATTTACAGATCAAATTAATTCAGCAGACTTATATCCATAATAGTCTTACAAATCAAATCTTTCACTCATACAATTATTATTGTCAAAGCAATAAAGATGCAATACAAATGAAAGCTATGAAATATTTACAAAATAAAGTTAATTAAACCTTGATTTAGAGAGCAATTAAATTCAGCAGACTTATATCTATAATAGACTTACAAATCAAATCTTTCACTCATACAATTATTGTCAAAGCAGTAAAGATGCATACAAATGAAAGCTATGAAATATTTACAAAATAAAATTAATTAAACCTTGATTTACAGAGCAATTAAATTCAGCAGACTTATATCTATAATAGACTTACAAATAAAATCTAAACATCCTGCACGAGTAAATATATAGAGAACCTTCTTATTGCTAATGACATTATCCCCTTTTGAAACACAAGCAATGATCTTAAAACAAAATGGGGCTTAATCATGAAAGACGTGAAATGATAAATGTGAGGATAAATACAGACTTCTTGTCTTGAAAGCGGGTAAACAATTAGAGTTAATTATCGCAGGGACTTAGGGATTCTAATTAGGGGTTGATATTGATCTAAAAGTTTGTTATCTTTGAAAATGATGAATTATTTCAAAAATATAAACAAAATAATGCCCTGACTGTGATGAATTATTTGCATTGTAAAGTTAAGGTTTTAGTAACAAATTAATTAATAATGTTGATAGCAATGAATGTATTGTAATTCTATTGTTATTGTTGAAAACATCTTCTATGTTCATACTAACATAGCATGAAGGTGTTGGTCTGCACTAAGGAACAAACCAGCTTTTTACGAGATACCACCTGATTGATGGTCCCTTATATCTAATATACCTTGTATAAAGAACGCTTTTTAAAGTTTGTAATAGTTTTCTTTTCTCCAAGTGAAGGACTGATTAACGGAATAGAAAAGGAGCTGAGGCCCACAGATAAGTTGTTTTACTCAATCCAGCTAAATCAAAGAGAATGGTTGTACGTTAAAGACTCCTTCAGGAACCTGTGGGTTTTAAAACAGTTTGACAATAATAAACCACATTCATCAGCTGATACGCTGTTGTGACAGAGGTGAGTTTCGTTTAGAGTTCTCTCTGGATAAATTATGACCTTGAACTTTTTATTAACCTACTCTTATGTATGGAAAACGACAAAATGTGTTGATTAATGATAGATCTAGCGCCATTTTGAAACGTTACGTGTTTATTCCCATCAATTATATTAATTGAATAGTAACACCAACCTTAAGTTTCACATTTTAATTATGATAGGCTATAACGTGACGAGTTTGGTTCACAAATGTTCCCATTTCTAAGACTTTACAAATTATTTAAAACAAACTAGATGACGACACTAATTTAAATTAAAAAAACAACTTTATCAATTACATATGTAGAGAAGAGGTTTCATTAAAGATAAGTTTAGTGTATGAATTGTGAGGTGGGAGAGCAGTCTAAGTATTATTTAGGTGTTGATTTTCATAATTAACTTTTGTTTTGTATAGGTTAGAACATCTAACACTACTAACCAAGAATATTTAGTGGAAATATTTCACACAGGATTATATACTTCAAACCGGAATATAATAATTAATTTTTATATAATATGAATAATATAATGTTCATTGTTAAATTGACTCTGTGAATAAAAAGTAATAATTTATATCCCCTACTACAGTCACATGGCTAATAACAAAAAGCACCATAATTACAACTTATTTTATTCCATTAAATACTTCAATATACATTTCGATAAAGTATTTAATATTAACCACTCGCTAAATTAGAACTATATCTAACAAAACTGGCGACCTAATAACCTTCACAAAAGTACCTCTGTGAAGTAAGAATTGCGTAACTCAATTTATTGACAGTGCGCATTACATATTATATCATACAATACAAAAATAACTAATTGCTGTTTTATCAGTAAAGGAGTAAAAAAAAAACTACTCTGTATGGAATCATTAATGTTTTAAAATCAATAACACTTCTGGATTTCTAGTCAATGGCAAACTTGATTAATTTTACAATTGAGAAAACTAACTATATTTAGCTAAGATTGGAATAAAACAAATATTGCATTATTATTGGCTTCTATAATAACTCTAGGTTTTATTAAGTTATATAGTTATGACACTTTAATTTACATTTATAGTAAATACTAAACAGATCACCAGTGATTTTCTAGGCAGTAAGTGTACGGACTCCAATATAAACGGAGTTTTAATTAATTTAACAATATCAGATTATTAGAATAATTTGAATTTGTTTAGGTGTACAATTATTACTACAAACAGATGTTCATGCTTGTAAAAAACCGTGTAAATTAAAATATCATGTTGTGTTTACAAATTGTAAACAATAACTATGTAAAAAATAAATCACTAAGTTATGAAGTAGGTAATAATTTAATTAAAAAGTAATAAAAGAGTTATCTAAAATTTAAAAAAAATATATAGCCGAAAAACTTGCAAGTAAGTCAACTAGTGTTCATTATAAGAAGAAAACACCTCACAAAATATTTGTCAGATATTTTGGTAGCTGAATTCAACTTTGATCGTATTCTGTTTCCATTTAGATCACAAACAAAAATGTCGGTAAATTATTGAAGCATTTAAACTCGTTGGAATTCCAGAGATGTTCTCTTGGGAGAATCTTGTATGTAGCCTTTATCAGTTTCCTTTTATTTTGTAGCCTTTAAAGTTTCTATTCATAAATAATAACTCCAATCTGGAAAGATAAGGTAAATCTATTATTTAAATAACGTATTACCTTTACAATCAGGTCATGCAAAAAGAGGAAAACATAATATCCCGCTTTAGTTCTTAGGGATTTTCCGCTTCATAGAATAATAGTTTCGCAAAAAAAACTGTAACAATACAGACAACATAATTTAATATTACTTCTAAGTCTGTAATAAAAACTACATCACTGCTAATGAAAGCTATAAAAGTAGTTTTATAATAAAATACACTCCCGTCAATTCCTTAATAAAATGTATAAAAACTTAAAGTTTACAGTTAAAGTAAAGTTTTTATGCTGAACTACTTTTCTGTCGTAAACTTTGCGTTAAAATCACTTTTGAATAGAACCTCTTGCAACAGTAAAGATTGCTCTCCATTTCATATTATTAAGAGTTTGCAATGTGAAAATGTATAATGATATAAATAAATGAGACGAGTAGCTGAAACATCTAGATACCGGAATTCTATCTATAAAATTGATGATTGAATCAATCAAACAATTTTAGCATTACTCTGTGTTATTCTAAATGAAAAACTGTGGAGGAAAACATTACTAGTGTCCTATTAAAGAGAAATCTTTGTTAATTTTCTGTGTATTTTATAGTTAGTTTAGAAATATTAGACTTATATTAAAATGCTTACATTGAAATCATAGTTTTATTGTCAAATATATTTTTCAGTTGTTCATCTGTCAAAATAGTCTCCAAGTTCGGATATATTTAAATATATTCATCACTAATATAATATATAACAAATAGGAAAATGAAAATTAATAGTCATATATTCTGGACTTCACAGTTTCAAAATGGCGCCAGTTACACTAAATGGCCTTTAAAAGTATATTCAACTCTCAATATAGCTTCAAAATGGAATATAAAATTGCCCATTTTCGTTTTATTAAACTTATCTTAATCTCTGTTGAGAGAAGCAAAGTAGGTCATTAATCTTTGTCCAAATACTAGAACATTTCTGGCGTCATAAAATCTACAATCAACCATGGTGGCAGTTTTAAGATGTTCCAGCAATGAATTCAACATTAATAAAATAAAAAATAAATTGAACAATAGATTGACATCGTCACACTAATAACAGAACTAAAAAATAAAATAAAAGAAAGAATATAAATTCACACAAAGCACAATACTGTATCAGTTGTGATACATAACATTATATAACTGAAGTCACAGAATAGTGAGACATATGTATGAAAAAATGCCGTTTTTATTAGTTTATATGTAGATTGTTATAAAGGCCCTAACCTAACCTGTAACTATAAAACCGACACTTTTAGATATATGCAGCTAATATGGTTGTGTCCTTATGGATATACAAGCAATTTGTTCTTTGAATTGTATATAAATATAAATAATTTTTAAATATAAATAAAAATGTGGTATTTGAAAAGTATGACTGAATTAAGGAAGTCTTCTTTAAAATTGGTTTGCAACTCGGAGTTCATAACAAGGAAACTGTACATGAGGACAGAGCTTTCCAGAATTACGCGGAATATAAGTTTTAGAACGGAGTAACAATTTGTGAAGCAAGTAGTGTGTTGGTTACTTCAGTTACACACACGTTTATGGTTTATTCACGCTTGTCAAGTTAAATACCGTGAAACAAAACTTGGCGAATCTGTCACAGACAGACGCTGTAGAGTTGTATGTAAATGTGATTCGGGAAAGTCGTGTGTGAACTTCACGTAGAACATTACACTCTCGTTTCCTGAGTTGGATTTGTTAGAGTTAGTAAGTTTTTTTAGTCAAAACAATAAATTTAACAAGTTTCATCACCATATCAATCATTTAATTTTTAATAGTATTTATTAATAAATTTAATCTTTCCTTAATATGTAAGAAGTAGTCCTTAAACCACAAATAAAACAATAATACAATTAAAGTTAGGAAGTTTCATAAACCCTCATGTACATTTAGATAATTTATTTTTATATCCCTCTCAGGATGGTAGATAAGTTACCGAAATGTACATAAAGTTAATTGTGTAGTTTTTGATTTGTGGTTTGGGAATTAAATTCTTACATTTTTTTTCCTAACCACAAATCTCGTTGAATTTTCTATTTCAATTATTGTTCAAAATTATTATGAACAAATTAGCAGTAATAATTAGTCCTGATGCACACCAGTTTAAAAGGGATAATTCAGGGAGAATTTCTAAGGCGAACAAACGTGGGATGCAAATGTTTCTTTTTATAGGGGCATTAGAATTTGTAATCAAGTTGAAGGATTTCACATCCAAACTCTTAGAAAAAACCCAATCGAAGTGCAATATATTACCCATTGGATCTGTTACTTACCACAACTGAACTGAAATAAATGTGTACGTCGATTTAATTCTAAAACGACTGTTACAAGACCAATTGAAATAAGTGTTCCCTAGCAAACTTTTATCAACATAAAGGTGCAGAAAGAAAATAATTGGAGCACTGCGTGAGTTTTGCTGCTGAATTACAACTTTGGTAATAAACAATTATGATCCTGTAAAATATTCATAAATATTTTTTATTTTATTCATAATTATATATGAATGCATATAAATATATTAAATATTTATGAGTTTTGAAATCTTTCCTTGTATTTGTTTTCATCCTGTTTAAAGGTAAACAACAAGAAAGGTTCATAGCCTTATAAAGTAAAGACGTATAGCCGCTATATCGCCAGAGGGTTGGAAAAGAGCAAAATATTACAAACAAATAGAAAAGACAAAAGAGAGGGATCTAACCCAAGACCATACCCAGCTTGTGTACCTCGGTATTGCTAATTCCTGATCACTAAAGTGAGCTCCGGTAAATATCATAACTCCAGTAGTACTTTCCTTCATACAGATGAAGCTATAGAAGTATCAATCAGATGTAGTTGGAAGATTCGATACGTGAAATAAATATTAAATGTGAGGCCTTTTTTTCTATTAACTCCAGAACAAAAGCACAAACACAAAATTAAACTATTTTAAAGAAAAACTCCAAGATGTATCGTCTATTGTATTTATTGACAGAGAATAACATACCGATAATTCACCGATCAAAGTTTGTTTCTGTATAATTTCAACGTAACATAATCTTTCCATCTGTATGTGTGTGTATGCTGCACTGTTGTGACCAACAAACCTGTGTACAGATAATTATGATATTTACGAAACAGGTGTTTTGCAAACAATCCTCAAAAGTTACGTACAAAGCAATTTATTTTCCTTTCAACATAACGTCATTAAACATAGTTATCGAACAGATTTAAGCCACGATTGTGGATATGGAGCGCATTCTGAATTATTTAATATAATTTTGAGAACGAGGGCTAACCAGTCATCTTACAGATAACAAAAATGAAGGAAATATAAAACGAAATTTCAACTATATTAAATGTTGAGCTTGACTTATGAGAAAAATTATACATTATAACATACACGGAACACAATTCTCACAAAATATACGCCTAAGTATCAGACACGTTTCAACGACAAGGTCGTCCTCTCCAGTGATACACGAGCTACACCAATCAAACTATAACTTATAACTACACGAGTTATAGTTTGATTGGTGTAGCTCGTGTATCACTGAAGAGGACGACCTTGTCGTTGAAACGTGTCTGATACTTAGGCGTAATTTTTGTGAGAATTGTGTTCCGTGTTTGTTATACTGTGAAATTTTAACTGATATGATACTTTACAAGATACGTTTTTATCTTATCTCTCCTAAAATATGAAATATCTCACTTACTAATTTGTGGTATTTTCATTTCAATAAATTGAAACGTTAAGAGTTACATCATATTATTTTAATCACAATTTATACTGCGATTTCCTTTAAAACTTCGCACAATATCGTCTATCCTGTACATCAATATTAATTAGAGTAAAACAGTAGTCAGATTGTGTACTTTTCAAACAATTTGGGCTATCTGTTATCGATTCCCACCTGTCATTTGAAAAAGTAATTTTTTTTTTCATTTAAAACAGTTAGTATTCTAGAATATATGCACAATGATGGGCACACCATAATATTTACTATTTTTGTAATCGCAATGAATGTTAAATCAAAGCCACTTTGCAAGGAACAAACACATAAAAACAATTTGTCTACAGTTGTTGACAAAGTGGCATTTTGTTAATTTAAATTAGTTTGCAAAACAGCTGATTTCTCAACAATTTCACTTTGCCCACTACTTTGCACACTCCGAATGGCAACCGAACAAAACGAAATTTAGGTTAAGTTTATTTGAATTCATTTATAATATACAGGAAATGTCCCGTATGTAGGTTAGATTAATTCTTACATGTAAAATAACATAAATAAACAACAAAACAATGTTTTAAAGTTGAAAAAGGAAGTAATTATTCATGAAGATGATTGACAGTGTATGTACACGGAGAGTATGTTTCGTTTGCCCAGTTTTGAAGTTGGCAATCCCGTTTCCTCAACAATACACCTAAGTTATTTGTAATATTCATAAATAACCTCAGTTTTTACGTAAGGTTGAACATTATTGTATTAAATTAATGTTTTATTAAATTGTGTTACTGCTGAAGTATGATTTTTATTTGTCACAAAATAACAAATGTAGACAAAGTATAATGTGCAATTCGTGAGCAAACTTTTCTCTTGTTTAAAAAAATGCCACTTTGCTCACTAGTTGCACAAATAACAATTTTACAATTTTTCCTTTTAACCGGTTGTTGTGGAAACGTACAAAAAGAATAATTGTGCTATTATTTACGGTTACTTCTTGATGTATGAATATTATTGTGTCACGTTCTGCGTTTGGTATTATCCATTTTTTGTTTTAAAAATAACTATTAAGTCCATTAAAACGTTGAAGAAGCGAAAACTGCAGTACAAAGAGATACCATAGGTATCGTGTTTAATTTGTCAGTTCTCAAACCACATTTTTCAGCCTATGAAGAAATTATTTTGGACACGAAAAAAGAGAACAGAGAGCGATATAGTTGTTGTTTACTAACAGTCTACTCGTTAATGTCCAGTGTTATACCAGAATACATTTTGTAATGAAGTGTAATGCAATGAGTACTGAATGCATTGCAGTAGAAGCACAGACAGAGTGTATTATTAGTTGTTAATGTTTAGATTACACCCGTTGACAAAGCTATGATCAGCTGACCGGAACCCCTCCGCCATTAATGCACTTCCATTTGATTTACGTTCCACTGGTCATATTCCCTTTACCTGTTGTAAATATTATTTTGTTACCATGGAGATACGCGAGGTAATTTCAACGTAAAATGTAGAAAAGAAATAATCTCTATTATGTGTCTGAGAGATGAAATAGTAGACATCATATTGTTTGGAGTATTGGAGTTACTTACCCGAGCGTCCTAGCTGGTTTTTCATCTTTTCCATGTATTGTTGGGTTAGATCCCTCTTTTTTATCTTTCCTATCAGGTCTCTCTTGAACAACTCTTGTTATTTTCAGACTCTGACGGTATTTTCTTCCTTTTCCTTATTAGACAATGATGACCATAAGGTAGCCTTTAAAAAACAAGAAAAACACAAATTATATTATAAATTATTGTTAGTTTTACATGAATTACAAATTGGATAATCAGAATTTAACAAGAATGAGGTAGGATATTAGAATTTATTTAAAGGTTTCACGGTAAAATAAATAAATTTAGAACACTTTGTGGATTTCTAGACATTTTATATCTACTCAATTTATGTTGGCCAACTTCATGGAAAATATAAAATTCGATCGGTTTATATAATGTTAAATAGTTTTTTTTTGTAAATTAGGTTTGCTAAATTAATATCTCTGACATAATAGTACTACAGATAGAATTTTAATTTTAGAGCTTGAACTGAGAAGTCAAAAAACACAATCACGGTAACACACAACTAACGTCAAATACGTGTTGTTGTATCAAAGATACAGCAACAAGTGACGTGGTCCAGAAGGTGTGACAAACTATTAGGGGACAAACATATGGTGGCAAACATAGGCTTAGTTTCTAGTTTCATGTTTCTTTAATTTTTAGTCACTTGATAACGGGAATTGATTCTTATTCCCGAAACGTCGTGTTTTGATTTTTAACACACAAATGATGGCAAATGTCCGAAAAATGTTAGTTATCGCCACCTAAATAGAAAACTGCACAACGAAATATATTTTTCGACTGATTTAAAGAAATCGAGCCATTTTTTTTCAGAGGAAAAATTTTTATAGGTGAAATATATTCAGTTCAACTCTAACTTTAGGGGTACATGAAACAAGATGAAAACACTAAACGTAAGTTATTTCTAAATCGCTTCTTAATTATTTAGTTATCCATTTAACAATAATTCTACAAAGTGGATTTACAAATTACAATTAAATATCTAATTCAAGGATAAAATAAAGCAATAAAGCTTAAAGTTTCAAAAAAAATTGAATACTTTATTGCTTTATTTTATTCTTGAATATGGAGTTTCAACAAGAAATATCTGCTGTTACATTAAAATTAATTAAATATCTAATTAGTTTAACCATATACAAATTTTATACCATATGTGTTTTTATTATAACACATTTCAATAACTTTTAACACCATCAAACTGTAATTTCAGTTCACTCACAGTAGGGTTTGTATGTATGTGGCTTCTGAGGATGATAACTTAATCATTGAAACACCATTTTGTATTTGTATTGCACAAATAAAAATGATTTTTATTGAAAAATCTGTTTTAATTCATTTGGCGTAATTTTGTGTAGATTTGCTATTTAAATGATGTCAATGTTGTCAAATTGCACACATAAAAACATAAACACGGTGAGTTTAAAGTTTAGCTATGTCTATTGGTTTCTATTCCGAAAATACATTAATAGCTTTCACCTCAAATCTTATTTATTCATGTAACAAACCTTGAGATCTTGTTTTCATCTTAATTTCTGTTATTTGGTCTGTAACCTTACTTTGTCTTTGTTTACTACGGTATAGTAAATCACACAAGGATGGAAAACTTCAATAGCCTCCAGTAAGGCTAACAACAAAATAAATAATTGTTTTCGTGACCTTATCATTTCATATTCCTCGTTTTATGTTTTGTTAAGTTATATGTCCAATATACGCATGGGATATCCAGAATTATTTTCATATTTATGATTTTAGATTAACACTTAATCGGAATTAATTATTTCATTTATTTAGTGAGAATTGAAATCAGTACAATTCATCATATTTACACAGTCTTTCATTAAACGCTTTTAACCACTTCTGCTTTAACATTTGTTGAGGCGTTAGTACATTATATGACATTAATTTCTTGTTGAAACATTGTTTTATTTTATTGTCTAATTTTACTTTATGAATTTGTCATGTTTTTGTTGTCGTTTGTTTTTTTTTATAGTGTTTATTGTACGGTTTATTCTACTACTTTAACTTAAATTTTTCTGCTTATCCTTCTTATTTATTTCTATTTCGGCTTTCTTGTCTTCATTAGAACGTTGTTATTTTATACTTGTTAATTTTTGTATATGTGTGAACATTTTGACTGGTTGTGCCTATTGGCAAATAATTTCATATAAGACAGAGGTAACGGGAGGGGGTAAGAGCATAATGCAAACTTCACGGTCAGTACTGTTTGAGCCACTGAAGAACCATCATCGCGTCTCCCTCGAGACTGGACAAGAGATTCGCCAGGGTGCACCCGCCTTCTCAACTCGACATCGCAGCATCGGTATCCGTAAGAATCATCATATACAGTCCGCATAACAAGTCGGTAAGTCTAACATAATAATATTAGCGCCATCGCCAAAACATTGACAATGAAGTGATTTAAAAAGCAAACTCAAACAAAATGATGGTCTGATGATGTCGAAACCCACCGAAAGGTTTCATATTTGAAATAAGAATGGATAAGATCATTTGTCTAAATTAAAAGAACAACCAAAACTTGTATTGAAACTGTCATTTTAAGAAACTATATCATCACACGGAGCTTTAAATTTCCACACAATTTTCCCTACATATGAATTGAGAATTTAACACAATAAAAGACTTACTACCCATAATTAATTGTTTATTTTTTAAATTAGAGCAACGGTACAGTATTACTATACAATTATCTAAATACAGTATCACCTAAATTCTGTCTCTATCTCTGTCAAATCAAATTTATTCCTGGAATTAGGTTGAACTTTATTTACAAACCAACTGAAGTTTATAGTTTATGTGTGTTAATTGTGACATTATTAGTAAACACATAATATCTTGTAATGTTTTTTACTTGCAAAATTAAAATTTAAAAAACATTCAATAAAAGCAAAACACAGCAGTTTTATTTTATTTTAAATTACTTTTACTACTTTATCTATCTTTTCTTATACGCAGTCTCTAAGGACCTTACCAAATCGTGTTGTTTGACATCTCGCGAAAAGTGAGGTAAAAACAATACACATAAACATTGAGTTCAGTATGGAGGCCGATATCGGCTCTCCTGTTTACTATCAAATTTTGGTAACAAGTTAAAATTGTAAACGCTAACTCGTGTATCAAACATCTCATCAAACGCAATTAAGTTTTGTAATAATTGAAAGAAGAACAAATAAAAACACAATAATAAACAAAACAATCGAACTTCGGGCTTTAAAAACTGTAAATCATAATTTATTTAAATATTTTTATCAACTTTTGTTTTCAAGCATGTTGTTGGGTTTAATATTGTATTTATATGCACAAAGTTTGTATCATGTTTGAGAATAATTTACTTTTTGAAAGAAATTATAAAATTATAAAACCCACATAATATATTCTAAGCAGCGAAATAATTTTAAAACACAATAAAACTGGCTCCTGAAGCCAGTCAGCCTATCAAAATTTTCCTCTGACCCTATATGCATCTCAGAAAAGTGTGAATATTAAGTTTTGACATGATACAGCATGACCACGTTAACTGTAAATATGCAATATTCTAACGATGTGGAAAATGTAACGTTTATTGGCTTTGGTGAGGTGAAGGGGGGGAGAGTAATTTTCCGCGACATTGGTTTCATTTATGCTTGGAAATGCCGTAAAAAATATGAGTAACTTTGTGGTTACTGCACTGAAAACTATTTAAGCTATTACAGCATCAGTTCCAACTTTAGATTTCCCAAGTAGGAAATCAAGTTGGAAAATAAGCGGTGCTCAAACATTGCACAAACTTTCTCACGTTAAAAAATTTAAACTTTTCATATGACAGCAACGCTGAGGTGAATTTTTGCTTGGAGAGTCTTAATAAAACAAAATGCTTAAACATTCACAAACATTTTACTATTTTTAAAATAAGGACGTTGTCTGTTTGGAAACAGTTCAACGTTTTAAAATTAAGGGGGTCAATTCATGAAAAATAAAATTTTTTGAAAAAAAAATTTATTGCATAATTTTTAAGCCTGAAATCTCCTCTTTAATCTGATATATAACACTTTATAGTACACCTTATATTTAATCCTCTTTTTTTATTTTACTTACTTTTCTGTTTATTGGCGTTTTCCGAAACTCCTGTTTTTCTACATATTTGTACCTTTTTCTCAAAAAGTAATAAAGCTATCTTCTTGAAATTTTTTGTGTAGTTTCTACTAACATAGACAAGCAACTGGAATCTCAAAAAACTATCAAAATGTTTTAATTTTTTTCACAAAAAAATTTTTTGTAATTTTTTTTATTAAAATTTTTGGACATATTTTAAAAAAATCACAAAAAATAATTAAAAAAGGTAAAACTTCCTTTTCTTAGATTCCAGAAGTGTAAGAAGACCTATACTTTCAAAATATAATCACAGAACTGGGATATATATTTCCATTCTCATAAAAAAGGAACATTAGTTAACATGTAGGAAGATAGGGCGAATTGACCCCCTTAACAAATAAACACTGGAAGTGGAGTTTTGGTCAAGGAAAATGTAGGTAAAAATTATTGGATGCAAAAATCAACACAAACAGGTTTGGTTGTTATATATATATATATATATATATATATATATATATATATATATATATATATATATATATATATATACAATAGTACGAAAAAAGGACAATATAACAATAGTAAGATTAGATTAGAGGTTGCAATAATAACCATAAATTTGTAGGTTATTACATTCGGACAATATAATAATAATTTATATTACCCACAGTTAAGAGTTTCTATTTGTTCTTTTTAAACAGGAACAGGAACTATTCTTGGAATCCATTTCATCCCATTTTATGACGAATGGTTTTCCTTTATTCCAAATGCAAAAATCCCTTTTACCTGGATTACCTTCATCAAATTTTGAGGCGGTTGACCTCGCACTTACACTAATGTTTTGAAACACATTTCTAAAAATTAAAAACTTAGCTGTGACGATTGTCTTGACTGTTTAGCCAATCACCACTTACAAACAACATTGATGTAGTATTATTTTATAAATATAAATAAATATTAAGCTTGACTCGTGAGATAATATAAGAGAATAAAACTCGCACACAAGATCTCACAAAACTTACGTGTACGTAATCAAACGCGTTTCAACGTCAAAGTCGCCATCCTCAGTGATACATGAGCTACAATAACTAAACTGTAACTTATATCTCTTTAATAATTGTTTAGGTAAAAGGTGGTACGATAGCACCACGGACAAAGCAATGAACTTCATCAACATAGTCTATGAGCATAAATGGCCTTTAACTTGTCATTGTTGAGAACTGGGGATATTTTTTAGAGGTTTGAAGCAAGTCTTAGTAACTGCAGTAATACAATACTGCTTGTGACAGAAGCCGATAAAAGAATGTTTCCAACACACGTGTATGTAGGAATGTAGAAGCATCAATATGTTGTACAATCAAATGTTTGTTAACAGAAGAAATTGAAGCAGAAAGTGTAAATTTAGCTGAAATAAAATAATATATTTAAGAGTTATAAAGAAAATACTATTGTTTAGAAATCTCTTAATGTATTCACCCCTCCATAATGTACTACAAACAATTCACCAATGTCAAAGGATATAATGGAGATTTTACTAATAATTAATGGAAGTTTTCTATAAATACGGACTCTTTATAACGGTTGGGCACCGTTTAAAGTACATTTTCCACTCTAGTATTCAAGTCTGCAATGATGAAACTGTTATCATTATCGTAAACTCTTATGGCGAGTACAAAATTAAATCTTCGTCGTTCTAGAATTTAGTTTCAGGGTTGCCAACATTAACAACATAAATGACTCTGTAATGTCAGTGTATTCTCTTTTAAAATAATTAGATTTTTAGTGTGTAAAAATATGTTCTGTGTTCTTAGCACAAATCTATGAAATAAGGAATTATTGTCTAGCCTTCCATCTTAAAACGTAAAGCATGGTTTTTAATGATTTCTTTTCTGTGACAGTTTCTTAAAATCTTGTAAATAGTTTACGATTTACATACTGCCCACGATGAAATAATAACACGATATATATTTTGTTAAGATTGTACATCAACTGTTATTATTTGAATTGTTAATGTATAGTAGAGAACTTAGTAATGTAATCTAAAATTATTCTCTTCTGTTTGAAACTATTCTTAAGTTAGTTTTAGTATTACAAACTTAATTTTCCTTCCTTTACGTGAGTAGGTAGAGCAAAAGGTTTTTTCAATTTATCGTAACTTGTTGCCAATCAACAAAGCAGTAAAATTATGTTTAAAACATGCCACACCACGAATGCACTAAGCTATCTTTATACACATAAACTTACTTTTATGTGTTACGTCATATGTGAGAAACACTGATACATAAATTACTCAGGACATAACATTGGTGTAGGGGAGGAGGAGAATCTTGAGAGACATGTAGAAATGACAGATTTGAAAACAGTAAGCTCTTACAAAATATATGTTAATCGTTGTGGTCCATGTATACTTTCCTTATTTGAATTTATTTAGAAAATTACCTAAATTAGTCTACTTAAAGGAGCCAAACTTTTTCTCTTTATTTTTATTTTTCGAACTAATGGTTGATCCTTGAAAGTTGAATGCATTCTATAAATTGTTCTTGTAAGCCCAATATTTGTATTCACTCAATAAGTAACAATAAATAATAATACCACAGCTACTTTACACAGGAACACCTTAAGGAAAAATCATTAAAACGTAATGTTTTATGGGTGGCTTTCTTCTTGAATTGTGATTGTAATTTACCGTCCTTTGGATCACAGAAGTGGTAAATATTATGATGTACCCATACTTGTATGTATACTTATACTTGCCCATACTTGTAAATACCCTGAATTATTGACCATCTTGAATGAAAAACCATCCACTTTGATGGGTCTCTGTGGCTAATGATCAGATTCGATGAAAGCTTAAAGCATCCGACTATTATGTACTTTTTACTCTAATTCAGATTGATGCAAATATACAAGTTACATAAAAGTTAAATACATTTTAAGGTAAAATATCAGGAAAATAAATAGCATCGCTATTTTATTTTTTATATTATAGCATCACTTTAATATTTTTGCTCTCTTTAACATTTGAGTAGGTTTTATTTCATATAAGCAAAAATATAAATAAAGTAATGTATTGGAAGTGTATAAATTGTTGTATTATAGGATCTGGGAAGGGGTGTACTGTGTTAAAAAGAATTTGCCTTTGATTTGATTTACACCTTTAAATAAATATATGTACGGTGGCTATTAGAATAATTCGATGGAATCTTAAAGCATCCGATTATTGTTTATATATTACTATAATACAAATTGATGCATATAAACAAGTGAAATGAAAGTTAAATATATTTTAAGGTGAAATATTAAGAAACAAAACAGTGTCACTGTGTTATGGTTATGATAATTTATTTCATATTTTTGTATCAGTATGCAAGTAGAAAAGAGTTTATTTTATATAAGAGAAAAACATTAAAAAAAAAAAATGCTTTGGAAAGTGTTTTATTTTTATAATAGATCAAAATTTCTAGTAAGAAAGTTTTTAGAAAACGGTTGAAAATTAATTTTCCATTTGCATTTTTTTTTTTGTACGAAGACTTATCGTCATTTGTTTACCCCGTTATATTTAATACTTTTGAGGGTACAATGCCAGGTATAACAGTAACGCCAGCGATTATGCTTAGATACTGTTTTGGGTGTTGCTATTCAAAATAAAAAAACCCATGCATAAGATCAATTTGTAAAAATTTATTCTTAAAATGCACAACGATTGGTAAATGCGTTACACCGTGAATCTACAATAAATGCAAAAGAACCATTTCCTTTGTTATAATCTCTGGACTTTTGTTCTATACATTTCTTACTTTAGAATCAACAGAATAAAAACCATACTTAACTATTTGTAACCGTCTTTTCTTTTTTCACTCAACTAAAAATTCCATATACGTTTTTTACTTGTTGAACTAATATATAAGTTCAAGAAATTGTGGAACAGCGTTAAAACCAAAATTGGTTTGATAATAGATCCAAAACTTATAATCTAGATTAAAAATCCGTAAAACTCACAATCAAACTGTTATAAAATCAACTTAGTATTTGTTTTAACTAGCTGGCTAACGAACTTGAAAATTTTTCATCAAATATCATCAAAATCGGACAACGGGTTAGACAAATTTATTTATATTTGAGCTTCGACACCATCAAACATATTGATTATTGAGAGCTCTATAAATTACATACTTTGTAATCAATTTTTTTAAAGCACAAGTACAAGATGGAGATAAATAATTATATATTATAATCAAATTGTTTGTCTTTTCATGTTATTCTCTTAAAAATAATGCCTCACTCTGTAAGTGTTACCATTTATTGTTTTGTGTTTCCCCCTCCCTCTTTCAGTCACGATTTGGGATATATTGTCTTACGTGCAAAATTAGCTTCTTTATTTTTATAAATGTAAAAAACGTCTATTTTTGTACCTATTCGTTTACAATTTAGGCGGGAAATTTTGGGACTCTTTTTATAGAAATACATATAAATTATGGCACATTTGTTTGTAATTTAAATTCAACAGTGAAATGGTTGTTTTTTTTTTCAATTTGTTCTAAAGACAATTATATATCTCTTTGGAGTGAAACGTGGCTGAGCTAAAACCGACCCATTCTTATGAATATCTTACTAGATTGTTGTACTACAAAAACCTTATTATTATCTTGAAGAGAAAATCATTTTGATGCAAAAGTATTATTTTTTGTAATCAGCTTTTTTTTAAATACAATCAACGATGTATAAACTCAAGCGGCATCACTTCAACTCTGTTGAAATGTTTAACACCAAATTATGATGTCATACAATTATTTCCTCAAAGTGGAATTATCTTGTATAAATTGCTTTTTAAATGGCAGAGGAGGGGACTATAGGGTCCTCGTTTCACCTCGAATATGCAGTGGTACATGTCATCTATACACACTTATCCAGTAACTAAAATGTCTGTAGTGTATAGACGAGTTTTATCATGGAGCAGACAGATGATGCATAGACCGCGTCAGCGGGGTTTTGAATTATCATCCAGAGTTTTGTTGCGTAGTACCCGATTCATTGTGGCTTCACGAGTAAGGAATTCAATCAAAAGGACATCTTTCAATTTCCTCAAAATTTTAGATACAATTTGTTGAGAGATTTCCGCTTCGTCCTCGGTGTGTAATGAAAGACCCAAGTTTCACCCCCCCCAAGGTGTTGAAAGTACCTTGACCAGTCATGAGGTTGAAAAATACATCACTGTAATAACGCTTCAAAAACTTCAGAGTAGCGCTCATACGCTTTTCATCGCATTCCTCTGTCAGTATTCTTAAAAAACAATTGGCAAAAATTACTAGAGTTTGTAAAATATACTCACAAATTATAGTTTATGAAAATTGAGAGAAAGTCTCACTCAGTTCATCAATAGTAAAGTGCCTGTTTTCATGAATGGGGGAGTGACTCATCATGCACATCTGTTCTTCCTACATTGAACATCCTATAATATTTACGCACATTTTTCTCATTTATATATCCCTTCACATCCGTAAGTTGTTGGTAAATTTGAGCAGGACGAATATATATTTTTTTTCATATAAAAAATCTAATAAACCGTACTTCACAATTGGAGGAATTGTATTTTACAATAGCACATAAAACAAACGAGAAACTCTCGCAGAGATTTGAAGTGGATGCACGATGTTGTGGGGGGGGGGACCTCTAGAGATTTCTTGAACTTTTGTGCTCCGATCTGTGAGTTGCACGGTTTTGTTGCTAAAATAATATTTACTTAAAACATGACTAGTCTATAGTATAATTTCCTTTAATAAAACTACTAATTTTCAAAGGTTAGGTTGTTTTAGTTTTTTTGTTCAATCTGAAAAAATATTTGTCCTTAAGATGTGGGCTACAAATAAATTGTTTTAACAATCGAATTATGAATAAAAAATTTCTTTATGAACTGTTATTTATTTTCCTTATATCTTAATTTTGTTTGAGATAGTGAAATTGAATTCCTCATTTGCTGATCTCTAAAATGAACTCACAGTAAACTAAGTGAGATGGCATGATTTGCTAATCAATCCTTACAAATTACAATCTTAATTCAATTCTTAGCTTTGTACTATAAAACATACAATAAAATTAGTTATACAATATGAAATAAGATGTAGGGTTTATGATCTATAAATGTCACTAGATTTGTAGTTTGTCAGAGCAATTTCTCAGATTAGAGTGCAACCAGTATTCCCAATACTCTCTGGTTATTAGTCCTTAAATATGTTTGTAAATCTGGAGTAAGAAGTATCATTGTTGTATTATATTTCTTTATTTTAACAACAACCCGGCAAACAATGGGTTTGGACAAGCGATACAATTATGTTTACTAAAGAAGATGTGATACTGTAAGGGTACAAATTTGATTTACGTAGAAAATAAAATAAACGAAAAATACTAAATAATGGAAAGCTTGGCACTGTAAATTGTAACAAAATATACCTATACTGCAATAGTTAGTATATCCCCAGTTGACCAACCTGGACGTTTCTTTTATCGCCACCACGTATGGGAGTGTTGTGAACATAGCGTGAGAAAATTCTTCCACTCACCCAGACAGTTCTATGTTTGTTTCCTACAATGTATCTTTTATTGACACTCACACAAGAGATTATTCAGCTTCCATCTTATAATAAGCACAGGAGTGATATGAGCTAACTACGGAGATTTCTTCTAACATTCCCGGTATTGGAGTATATCAAGTTTCCTATGGCTTCTTACCACTTAAGTTGGAAAATGTTAAACTTCCTCTAGAATAATCTATCCAACCATCATGTACGGGAGTGTGTTGTGCTCCCTTTGGAGTCACCTTTCTACTACTCTAAGCAAGGGGTGCTCTACTCCCCTGAATTCGAAGTCCTTTGTTTTAACTTTCTCCTCTAGGACATTCCATAAATTACAGAATTTTTACCTACGTAGTAAGAGACTTCTCAATTAAAGAGAGTTTCCTACCTTGTAAATAAACTCTTGTATAATAATCGAACCATTGTGAACAGATTGCATACGGGATGTATTAGTTTTATATTGTAAGTCACGGATGTATAGCAAATACCTTATCCCGGAGTAGTGTTACAAAAACCGCGATAATGGAGTAGCAGAATCCACATTTTTATCCCAATCCCCGGTTAACAATGGAAATGTTCATTATTTTCTCTTTCTTGACGAAACATTTTTCAGCACCTCCTTCCACGTGGTTCTCCGTCTAGCATCCGATACTCCTCCATGAGTACAACACATCCACTATGAGAGTTGCTGGTTTTGTGTTAAGGGGTTCTAGGAGGTATTAGCAACTATGACCATATATCAAATTCTATTTCTCTATTAATTTCGTAAATATTAAATCACATAAAATCAATAATTTTTTGTGAAGCTAAAATCCGACTTTTTTCTGCCTATTTTGCCTGTTTTCATTTCATTCTTCTCTGACAAGACTCTCTTCCTCGTTTTCCTTCCCCTCTTCTTATCTACCTTGTATTTATTTCAACTTTATTTAATAAACTTGTTTTATTTTGTAATGTTGTATTAACCCAATGGGATTACTTCTAAAAGAGGACTTGATTGTGTTATCCTAACTATAAAAATAAGTTCCAATTATCGATTTCTTTTCTCTCTCTCTCTCTCTCTCTCTCTCTCTCTCTCTCTCTCTCTCTCTCTCTCTCTCTCTCTCTCTCTTCTCTCTCTCTCTTTCTCTCTCTCTCTCTCTCTCTCTCTCTCTCTCTCTCTCTCTGAAAGCAATGTTTACACCCCAAAAATAACTGTTCAACAAAAACTATTCTACTCTGTAACCAACACAACAAACATAAACACTAACGAGCAGTCATAAGCAGTGCTGACAACATTGACAAAATTAAACAGTAAGCCCGTATGAAAATAATATGACAACACATTTACATCCAGAGTAGTTTTGTGATTAAAAATAAAAACTTGTTTCGTGTAACGGCAAAGTACATCTATAAACTCTAAAACCACTTTAAAATAATATCAGTGCTGACAACATTTACAGGATGAAAGTATAAACTCTCATTCGAAATAGTTTCTTGGAACACATTTACATCCAGAATGGTTTTATCGTACACGGTAAATGTATGCAATGAAATAATTCGAAATGTCCTTCAGAAATTAAACAACATTTGAAAAAAAACACAAATACGTACCAAGACGTGAAAGTGTAGCGTAAGTAATGTTTTGACAATTGAATCACAATGCTTCGAGAGAATGACTCTATGTATCGATTGACAACAATTACATCATATAAATTAATGTAACTACATCAAATGTGTCTGTTCATTGTAAAGATATTATGTGATTAAGGATGTAAGTTATTGTCATCCTTAAGAGGACAATTGTAAGCATTTATAGTAAAGAGAGAGACAAAGTATGTACGATAAGATGGCGAGATAGTTCTGTTACTTATTGTATTTGTAGTGATATCTCTTTGGAATTGTAACAATGTAACAGAGGGACTATGTTTTCTTTGCTATAAAAGCTCTCTAGCAGAATTAACCGTTTTATCTTTTGCATCCTTCTACATTAGTATTAAGTAAGCTACGTAAAATAAATTTTAGTAATGTTTCCTTAAGAGTCACTTTAGTTTCTTTTGTTTTTCCAACTTCACTTTATTTTTTAGTCTTCGACTAATTTTTATTGAAAAGAATATAACGGATAAAATTTAAATCGCTTTAATAAATTAAATAAAAGAGAAAATTTCAAATTGTTTAAATATACCGACCACTTAATTTTTATCTAAAGTCAAGACCTCATAAGGACACCAATTATTCAGTGAAGATCTAGTAACCCTGATATAGCAGTCGGGCTGTGAGTTACATTACAACAAATAGAAAATCAGTGGAGGGTATTTATGCAGAGCAATGCATATGTAGGGTTTTTATTTTAAACAAAGTTTGTTTTTTAATATCCATTCTAACCCTCAGGTACCTATAGTAATGACTTGCATCCAGGCAACAATCCAATTTGAGGGTTTCTAAAGTTTTTAATTCCGAAATTTGTTTTGTCTATTAAAAAGTTTTCTTCAGTGGTAATAGATGCAGATTGTATTTTTTTAATTCGATATAGAGTATAATAACTTGTGGACCTTGTGGTGATCCACTCGACTTTGAGGGATCACCGCCAAAGATAAGCGAAGCGATGCGTGCGCATCGGGAGGAGACGCAAGCGAGTCTACACAGTCGTCAGTGAGTGCTTCGATGGACCAGTTGTAAGTTCGCGTGGTTTCTTATTCTGTGAGTAATTAACCTAAATGACTGCCTAAGCCGCGAATTGCGGGGTCTGATCGACCCCCGGGGACTACGCAGTCATTCGTAGGTCAAACCGGTAAATTAAGAAAGAATTATTATGGCCTAAAGGGTTTAACATAATTCTCCCATCACGCCCTGTCCCTAACCGTAAGTTGTAACGATTATATTAATTAGTAAGTAAATTTAGTAAACTAATTACAACTCATTATAAGCTGGCTGTGAACATAGTGATTAGTTGGGTTGAGACTAAGCGTAATTAACGTCGGAATATATTTAACGGTAAGTCCTAGCACGTTTTCCAAACTCCCATTTCGGAACTTAAGCGGTTCAAACGTCTGGTCCTAACCAATAATCAGGGCTAACATTTGCCGCAACCTTAGGATATTTTATTTGTATTTATTTAAACAAAGTTTACATTGTAAAGTCATTTTCTGCTCTTTTTACATTACTGAGAATATTATTTGTCATTCCAGCTATATGAGTTAATATACACATAGTGGTGTCATATACTGGAAAATTCTAATAACTTTGCAATATATATATATTGGAACATTCCAGTTATTTACTAAATATTTTTACCATGAGAGAGTGTTTCTTTTTTATTAGTCTAAAATCTTTTCATCCGTCATTGAAAGAAAGGATATTTATTTTCATTTTTGTTATTAAATGAGCTATTTCCAGCTGTGTAAATACTGTTAATTATAGCTTGTTTGTTCCAGACAACTGTAAGTGTTTAAATAACCCTGTAATTTTAAATTGTTTTATCTCGTTACAAATAATTTTCACCCCCACGTTAATTATAGAAGAGAAAATAGGGAAAATTTGAAACTTATTAATATAACCAAAACAATCGAAATAATTGTTTCTACTTGTCATCGTCTGATGTAAATGTTTTTAGTTGTAAACTCTCTCCGATGGCGAAACATCATACTAAAAGCAGAATTGCAATATATCAAATAATTTTGATTTCTTTTTATTATAAAACAAAATCTCTTTATGAAGAAATATATTCACAATGCACTGATCACCAGTCAGCCTCATAATACTTCCGTAAAGGTGTCTTTTTCCAGGTTGGTGTCTTTGCTCCAATATATTAGCATAAACGATCCTTTATGTCAATATAACAAATTCCATGTTATACTAAAAAAAAAAAACTTTTATTTACCGGTATATAAAACGTAACAAAAAAATCAAAATGCATTCTTTGTAACAAAAAAAAATATGACAACTTGAACATGTATCCCTCTTTATATGTACTGTGTAATTTAAAACGAATGTAATCATAATATTAATAATAAAATATAAACAAAATACTGTTTTTTTTATGTGTATTTATTTAATGACTTTATATTTCAAAACATCCTAGATTTTTGTCATTTTCAGATATTTGTGTTGTTTCATTTATTTATTTTTGTAATGTTTTATCAGAATTACAGACAAGTCGTTTGTTTATAGAAACGTGCTAGTCTGGAGACAAATTAAGTGTGACACTAAGTAAAATTTCTTTTAAAATATATATAACTAACACTATTAAAACCAATTTTTTAAAATAACATTTATATATAAAATGATAAATAAGCTAACTCTCAATAATCAGGTAGTAATTACGGACAAAATTAATATTACTAAAAGTTTCGAAGTTTTTGAAGGTCGTATATTGTTTTAAAAAAAAGATATTTGAATTTCTTTAGCGTTTGTATAAAATTAATACTGACAATTACAGATCAAGATGCAATTTTAAAATTTAAACAAAATAGTATTGTGCATATATTTTATAATATGTAAATACGAAATATAATCACAAATAAAACGAACTATTACAATAGTTATTGGAATTAATAAAACAAAATTATGTGATATTTTAATTTTAGAAATAATGTAAAACAAAAATTTAGAAATATTCACCCTATACAGTATATATATATATAGAAATAGAAAATTTAATAAAATTTACGTTTAAAATACCACGTGTCCTAAAAGACCCACCCCCTATTATTTTTTAATTATTAATGGAAATAGACAGATTTGCTTTGGGTACAGTTTAGATAAACATAGGAGGAGTTTTTGAAGTATCAAAATTTTCAACCCTTACCCCCAAAATGGGGTAGTTTGGAGGTAAGTCAAGAATTTTAAATAGCAACCCCTATTGAGTGATACCTCATTTTAAAGGTCTTTTTAAAATAAGAATAATGGCTCAAACTAGAGGTCTCTAAGCACATCCTACCCAACATAGCGACCAATCGAATTGTGAATTTTACGTTAATAATACATCGGAAATGTTACGAAATGTACAACATGCTTTTGAGTCCAGAATCTATTTCTGCCAAAAAGTAAATGATAGCCATTTCGAGAACTTAATCTGAGCTAAAAAAACAAGGTAAGGCTCTTACCATCATTTTACCAACATAGAGCAGTTTGTAATGTAATAAAAACAACCGGAGTTTGTAGGTTAACATTTAAATAAGTATTTGAAGTAAGTATGAACTTAGAGACCTGTAGTTTACGTCATTATTCTTATTTTTAAAAGCCTATAAAATGAGGTATCACTCAATAGGGGTTGCTATTTAAAATTCTTGACTTACCCCCAAACTACCCTATTTTGGGGGTAAGGGTTAAAAATGTTGATACTTCAAAAAAAACTCCTCCTTTGGTTATCTAAACTTTCCCCAAAGCAAATCTGTCCATTTCCATTAATAAAAAAATAATAGAGGGGGTGGGACTTTTAGGACACTTGGTATAAGTCCTTAATCATCCTTTTATAATTTTAAATTAGTCCTATTTCACTTATTTCATATGGATATTTTTATTCAATAAACACACAAAAGATCTCCGAGTAGTCATCTTGTGCTCTGTGTTTTATTTCTAGTGTAAAAGGTATTGTTTAATGTTTAAATATACGTTAACCAACGTTCTTACTCCAGTTTGTAAAATTTAAGAATATAAAATAATAATTTGTGAGATCTTCTTAATTAATAAAAACTCAAATACTGCCAACGATCTGTTACTAGAACAATGAGGGAAATAAAACAGCTCGTAAAACCCAGAACAATAATATGAACAATAAACTACCAACTAGAGCTTTGTTACTTTATTGAGTTCAAAGTAGTAAATTAAATAAATAGTTTGAGACACCAATAACAACTGCTCAATTACTGCCGACATTCCGACGCGAACAGAGTCAAAGACAATTCGAAACAAAGACAACAGAACAGTAAAGTACAAGCAGAGAGTTATATCTTTTTCCATTGCACTTGAGGGTGCAAATATAATAAATATTTTGAAACATTATCTGAGATCAACAGCAACTGCGCAATTTCTGCCGTTATTCTGACTAAAACAAAAATAAAGACGATTGGAAACAAAGACATGTAAAAAGAAACTGAAAGCTGGCGATATGGGAGATGTCCAATTGCACCGGTGGTCAGGGATCAGCCCCAAACTGATGTGTCCAGTTGCATCGGAGCCCCTTTTGGGGGGTGTTCCAGTTGCACCGGCGGTCAGATTAGGTTAGGTTAGGTTATATATAGTATATTATATATATATATATATATATATATATATTATATAGTAATTTACTAATTTTTCTTATCATCCCTATTATTATTATTATTATTGTGTACATACGCTTTAATGTTTTACGGTATACCGTTAAAGGTATAGAACTGTTTAATAGTTATGTCAAAGTTCCGTAAGTGTGAGTAAAGAAAGGTATTTCCTGGTAGATTTTAACCACCGGTGCAACTAGACACTTTTCGTACGGAGGAATGTTTCGACCCTTGCAAATTCCTTCGACCGTCGGTGCAACTGGATATCAGCCGGCGATATATCTACATCATTGCACTTGTAGGCGAAAATTAAATTAATAATCTGAGACGTTACCTTAGATCAATAACAACTGCTTAACTACTACCGACATGCTGTCTACAGAAATGACAAAAGACAATCTTGACAAACACAAAGCATAAATTCGTGGAACAGTAAACTGAAATATGAGCGTTTTACCAACTTCTTTGCACTTGTAGGAGCAAATAAAATAATTAATTTGAGACATCCAATAAAAACAGCTCAACTAATGACTACGTTCTGACTCGAATATGAAACAAAGATAGAACGTAAATCCCAATACAAAGACATAGAACAATAAACTTGCAAGATGAGCGTTATATATACTTTTACCATTGTAGATGTACGGTTAAACTATGCATCGAGGATAGTGAAGTGCAGTCAGCTTTCTGTGCACATATTGCTGCTAAATCATTTGTTATAAATTTATACGATATTTAAAATTGAGTGTTCTACACTCCCAATTCCTTTTCTAAGAGCTAAACATTCGCAATGTCTTGAATTGTATTTATAATAGCTTTCTTTTATTTAAATTCAAACATCATATAATGGAAGCGTAAAATTTATTCTGTAATAAATTATATTCATGCAATTGCGACACAGTAGTTTGTAATATAAAAGGGTTTGTTTATAATTAATTTATCTAAAGAAACACATTAAATGTAAATAAAATGAGATGAACAGTTTAGAGGATCATTGAAATATATGAGATTTCAATTGTAAAATGTCATGACAAATAATTAAAAATATTCTTGATTTTAAACTGTTTATAAAATTAAGGATTGTTAAACGTACTTTAAGGTGCTATTCTCGAACTTCACTCATAGCCCTGCAGTAGTCTCTTTGGTATTATTGACTGTACAACGAGTGCTCGATCTGTTTTTGGTTTGGCGAATTTAAATCAGTAAGTACAGTGTAACGTAATTTGCGCTGTACCTACGGACTAGATCAAACTACAGACAAGTCTATTATTCTTTGATATAATCAGTTTAAATAAACTGGAAATGTAGACTCGAGAAACCCAGATCTGAACATAAACTTGTGTGTACCGTTTGGAAATATTTAGTTTGGACTAAATATTTTCCAGAACGGAAATTTTGTGACACCATACTACAGAATGAAAATTTATTAGTTTTGGACTAAACAGATGAAAATTTCGATATTTCATACAATCTGTCGTTAAGAGTTTAAATTCTTTTCTAACATTGTAATTGGATATATAAAATTAGGTAATATGATAATTAATAAAAAGCTTTCAGTTAAAAACTCTAAATACATTTTGGTATTTAAAAGGAAAAAATGAAGTAAAATGAAGTTAAACCAAGCGGAAATCTGCTTCGGGATAATATATTTTATTGGATTTGTGTAGATGTTAGTAAGGTCATAACGTTTTTGGATTTGGATAGCAATGTCATTTGAATCGTAAAGTTTTTATACTTTGATTTATTGAAAATTAGTAGAGTCATAAAGGTTTGTATTTGAATTTATTGAAATGATAGTAACGTCATAAAGTTTTTTTCTTCAAATCAGAAGTAACTGTATTGTGTGTTAAACGTGATTAGTTTTTATCTATACATTTATTTGTGGTAC